>NW_024121149.1:0-179116 GCF_016745375.1 Pimephales promelas
CCATTGGATGTTCTTGCAACGTTTTTGAAAGTACAGTTCCTACACAACATAGTTGAGGTGACATGACTCAACATAAGCAGCGGTCTTGCGCAATCTCTGAGTAATCTGTGAGAAAGGACACAAATAACTTATGGCAATGTAACTCAGTTCCTGTAGCAAAACTATGACTAAATAATGCAGGAACAAACAGAGGACTGATGTTGCTTTACAGACTGTGTTGAAATCAGTGTTGCAACTGATTACAGAATGTGTCTCTCCACAAGCAAATGGCCATGCTGGCATGTTCCAAAAATATCTTTTAGCCTGCAAGGAATTGAGTGAAATGTATAACAGAGAGTTTGTTTGGTGCAAGTCTCAACTGGTTGTGCTCACCATCAGCTCTCTTTGGTCTTCCAAGTTTCTGAGAAAGGATGAGAACTCTTGCAAAGATTCATCTGAAATGAAACATATGCAGACACTGAGCAAAGCACGATATAAGTAAATGCATGCATGCATGTAAATTAATATATGCAAAAAGGGGAGAAAAAAAAACCTCACCAATGCACTTCTCATCGTCAGTTTTGGCATCGCCGATGTATTCAAATTTGAACTCGCCCAGGCACTGAGCAAACTTCTTCTGGGCCAATGAAAGCTCTGTAAAGGAAAGAGTGAAGACATAGGAAAATTAGGAATTTATTTTTGGGTGTTCTAGTGGCAGAGAGTTTTCCCATCATTTCCATTTGGGAACGTGTGCCACACATTAACCTACGCTACCATTGAAAGTTTGGGGTCTGTAATATTTTGGTAATACTTTATAAGGTATCATGTTTCCAGTAGGTAATGAATTAAGTGACATTTATTACCTACTATTAACAAATATGACTCTTGATTTTAAAATAAATGTTAAAACTAACATTAACTAAGATTAATAAATGCTCTAGAAATATTGTTAACTCTTAGTTTATGATAACTACCAAAGAATTTTTTTTTTTTTTTTATATATATAAATCAAAAGTGACATTAAGGACATTTATGATGTCACAAAGATATTGCTAGTTCTTTTTAACATTCTATTCATCAAAATGTCCTGAAAAATGTCCCTTAAGAGACTTCTAGCAAAAACACTAATATAGACCAAACTTTTGAAGGGTAAAGTTAAAGTATGTAAACCAATTTATGACATGACCTTAAACATTTAAAACACACACAATCGTTTTATTACATCACACTGGGGATATTTGGAGTACATTGTCTTCAGTTCAGGTGAAGTATTCCCAAAGAATATTTTAACAATACCACCTATTTACAGATATGAGCTGGTCATAATGAAAGTTATGCTCTGCAAACATCCTGCTGGACTCTTGTGTTGCCAAAAGCATCCTGAAGTGGCAGGTGTTGCTAATTGATACCAAGAACTCCCCTTCTCTCAGGAAAACATGTGGAAAACCCAATGAAAAAGGGGATGGGACTTCATCTGGAACATGATTCTGGGAGAGGATTTGTAAATCAGAGGGAGCAAATTTCATTCTGTGGACTCCCAAAGGATGATCCCGATATAAGTGAACTCTCACTGGGGTCCGTGGGACAGAGTGCTGGGGTATTTTAGGACGAACACTATGAGCAGTATCCAGCAATGTAGTGTCGTCAACACTGACAGCTGGGCCCGTCTGTGTGAAATGAGCTGGCAGTGCAGTAGACCTATCACATCTTATTTTGCTAACTATGGCGGTTTCTAAATTTGCTTGCCATATTTGTCTCAGATTTACAGTATTTTATCCTTATAGAAAGAATCATTCTAACTTAATTCCATTTAATCATTAATGAATAACCCAAATTTCATTTATGGCCACACAGCTACCCATTAAGCTGCTTACTCCACCCTCTAGCCCAGTCCGACTCTGAACTAATAACGCCCGGTCAACGCATCTGTGCGGGTTGGAGTGAATGTGGATTACTCTACAACAATGCTCAATCATGTGAGTCTGGCAGAGTGGACTTGCTGACTAAATGCCCCAGGACAGAATGGACAGAGAATGTCAAGAGATGTGAATGATAAACACTATGCTCTAGGGCAGGGCAGGTCAGTATTCAATTAAAGTCCCATGAGACCCAGTCTCTACATTTTTTTACTTTAAGCATATGTCTGTACACTATGTGACATTTGGAGTGCGTCAGTGAGAAGCTTTACTATCAATTGTTTTTAAAGTTTATGTAAACATATCACAGCATTGTAATGAATAAGATAACTAGTACTGTATTGTGAAAAAATAAAAATTAATAATTATATAAATATGGTCTATCAATCATTAGCAATCTATATCTAGGCTCAATGCAAAGGATGATTTTTCTATTGGCCCACTTGGGCCAGTGGTTCAAATTCTTACTTGCCCGACCAAAAAAAAAAAAAAAAAAAGAATAAAATACAAATAAAATGTTTAATTGCTTTGACCCATGTAACAATTGTGTTCTAATATATGAGCCACCAACGTTTTAGGTACCAGAAATTCTCTCGTTTACAATTTGCTACCAACACAAACTACTAGCCAAAATAATATAAAGTTCAAACATTATTAAAGACAAAGGAATAGTCAGTAATAAAATAAGAACAAATAAACAAATTACAAGCAACAGCACAAATAAATACAACAGAAAAAATTATACTGTTAGTGCTTTTTCTAGGTATCCAGGCTAACAGTAGGCTTCCTGCGATATTCGTATTGTTACCGGTGTTTAGCTGTTTGAAATGCCTCTCTTTCCATCACAAACTTATAACCAATCCTGTCAACGTGAAGGGTGGGGCTTTACCTATCATTATTTCTAAGAATACTGTTTTTTTAGAAGGCCGCTGTGTGACTCTGAGATGGCGAACGGGAACATGGTTTGTGTAACATTATCAACACATTATTAGCGGATTGATAATGTAGAAGTGTTAACTTCTACAATTCATTTCATAGACTCAGAGTCGACTCTCACTTTTGAAAGACAATAACTTTATATACGGTGCACATTCAGATATAAATCTTTGCAGGATGTTTTCATTCCCTTTGAGCTATATTCCACACTACATGAACAGTCATTTTCAAAAATCAATGATAGGTGCTCTTTAAATGCCATGGCCTACTAGAGCATTGTTTCTGACCATGTCCATCCCTTTATCACCACCATGGACATACAGTGCCCTCCACAATTATTGGCACCCCTGTTTAAGATGTGGTCGAGGACTTTTAAAAATTCTCCCTTTTTTTAAACAACATAGAATCCAAATGCAAAAAAAGAGAAAAATCCAACCTTTTATTTAAGTACATTACTTTGGTGGTAAAAAAAAAAATTTAAATTTAAAAAAATAAAAACTTCAAATCATGTGTCCCACAATTATTGGCACCCCTGATGTTAATACTTTGTACAACCCCCTTTTGCCAACAAGACAGCACTTAATCTCCTATAACATTTCACAAGATTGAAGAACACAGAGAGAGGGATCTTTGACCATTCTTCTTTGCAAAATCTTTCTAGATCATCCAGTATCCTGGGCCCTCTCTTGTGCACTCTCCTCTTTAGCTCACCCCACAGGTTTTCGATTGGATTGAGGTCTGGGGACTGAGATGGCCATGGGAGGACCTTGAGTTTGTGACTGAACCATTTTTGTGTAGATTTTGCCACACGTTTTGGATCATTATCCTGCTGAAAGACCCAATGACGACCCATCTTTAGCTTTCTGGCAGAGGCCATCAGGTTTTTATTTAAAATGTCCTGGTAGTTCAAAGCGTTCATAATGCCATGCATCCTAACAAGGTTCCCAGGGCCTTTGGAAGAGAAACAGGCCCACAGCATCACAGATCCTCCACCATACTTCACGGTGGGCATGAGGTACTTTTCGGCATACACATCTTTTGTTTTACACCAGATCCACTTAGAGTGTTTGTTGCCAAAAAGCTCAATCTTAGTCTCATCCGACCAAAGCACACGATCCCAGATGAAGTCCCAGTGCCGCTTGGCAAACTCCAGATGTTTACGTTTGTCAGTGTTAGTGAGAAAAGGCTTTTTCCTAGCATGCCTCCCAAACATCTTGTTGGCATGTAGAGAGTGTCTGATGGTTGTTTTGGAGATTTTGTGACCCCAAGATGCCACTATTTGATGCAATTCTGTGACAGTGAGCTTAGGACTTTTTTTTTTACTTTTCTTAGCATCCTCCTCACAGTGCGTTGTGGCAAGATAAACTTGGGACCTCTTTCAGCCTTGTTTGTCACTGTTCCTGTTGTTTTAAACTTCTTAATGATTCCTCTAACTTTAGATATGGGCAATATAAGGTGAGTGGCTATTTTCTTGTAGCCATTGCCTGACTTATAAAGGTCATCACACATCTGCCTTACTTGAATGGTGTGTTCTCTTGTCTTTGCCATGTTGACAAATGGGTAAGAGAATTAGGCCTCTGTGTCATGTCATATTTATACCCCAGGTAAATAGGAAGTCATGAATTACTAATTAAAAGTTCCTAGATATCCTGACCAACATTAGCAACTACAGAAAATATATTTTTTTAAAAAAATTAATTACATTTTTCAGCGGAATTGTTAGGGGTGCCAATAATTGTGGGACACAGGATTTGAAGTTTTTATTTTTCTAAATTTTTACATTTTTTTTTTACCACCAAAGTAATGTACTTAAATTAAAGGTTGGATTTTTCTCTTTTTTTGCATTTGGGTTCTATGTTGTTTAAAAAAAAGGGAGAATTTTTAAAAGTCCTCAACCACATCTTAAACAGGGGTGCCAATAATTGTGGAGGGCACTGTATCCTCTGATGGCTACTTCCGGCAGGATAATACACCATGTCACAAATCTCAAATAATTTCAAACTGGTTTCTTGAACATGACAATGAGTTCACTGTACTAAAATGGCCCCCACAGTAATTTTGATTATCAGAGATGATTTAAGGGATACAATTATTGACTGAAAATACGGATTAAAATATTAAATGATAAATGACCCAGAACTGGGACTAAATATGGACTGCTGTCTGATAATTGGTGGCCACTACTCTAGGGAAAAAAATAATAATTAGTGTGAGGTTGTATTATTCTGTATATTTCCGAGAAGTGTATTAGTGTCTAGATAGATCCATGACAGTAACCATGCACCCATCTTTAAAGACAACATCTGTCTAACAATGCCTCTATTAACTCCACAGCACCACTGTGTGCAGAGGAGGTTGATCACCTAATTCTAGTGGGTATTAGTATTAAGAAGGGCATTAGGAAGGGCAAATGGCAGCCCGTGGGCAGCTGGGCACTGGCCTAAATCAATGCATTGTTTGATGAGCTTCTGTTCTTTCAGCCAGACTCAAAATAGAGTCGGCAGGAAATTTTCTTTCCTCTCTTACATACAGTATATGTGCAAGGTAAGCATCACTCCGTAAACATATAAACATGTGGCTGCGGAAATTGCCACGTTACAACATGCAATGAGATGTGAAATTCAAAACCCATGGAGTGCCATGAGGAATGTATGTAGATCCAACTGTGAACTCTAGGCAAATCATCTGGAATATAATAGTTAAATGACATATAAAAGTAAAATTACACATACACACTGCACAGTACCATTTAAAAGTTTGGTGCTGGTAGGTTTAAAAAAATGTTTTTGAAAAAAGTCTCATGCTCACCATGGCTGCATTAATTTGATTAAAAACTAATAATAATTACTTACAAGAGTTGAGTTGGTAAGTTTAAAAACATTTTTTGTTTGTTTTTGAAAAAAGGTCTCATCAGATGCTTTTATCCAAAGCGACTTCTAAAAGGAAAAAGAACAATAGAAGCAATCAAATCAACAATTGGACAATGATATGCATGTCGTGACCCTTCACAGCTAGACCAGCGCAGCACACATAACAATGTTTTTTTTAATTATAGATATAGAATAGTAAGTGTTAGTAAAAACTGAAACAAAAGTTGGTGAACGAGATTTGTCTTTGGTAGATTCTCAGCATCTGAAAGACTCGAGTTTGAATCGGGTTTGAGTTAGGCAGGTCATTCCACCAGCTTACAACAGTCAAGGTAAAGGTCAGTGAAAGTGATTTTGTGCTGCTTTGGCATGACACCACAAGGCGCAGTTCACTTGCATAACTCAAGTTTCTGAATGCAAGTCTGAAATAGCAGCAGGTCTGAAATAAGGAGTTAAGGTATAGAGGTACAGAGCCAGTGGTTGTTCTGTAAGCAAGCATCAGTGCCTTGCATTTGATGCGAGCAGCAATTGGCAACCAGTGCATCTTTGTGAGGAGAGGTGTGACGCATGCTCTCTTCAGTTTGAAAAAAAAAAAACAACAAAAAAAAAAAAAACACTGCAGCATTCTGGATCAGTTACAGAGGTTTGACAGTGCAAGCTGGAAGACCAGCTATAGTTCAGTCTGGATAGAACAAGCGCTTGGTAAAGGAGATGTGTATCATGCTCTGATAGGAAGGGCCTGATCCTCCTAATGTTGTATAAGGCAAATCTGCAGTACCGGCAGTTCTAGCAATGTGAAGTTCAACTGATCAATCACAACTCCAAGGTTCCTAACTGACCTTGATGGAGTTATGGATGACGAACATAGCTGAAAGTTGTGGTGTTGGGTTGTTTGAGACCACAAGCAGTGTGGTTATTTGTGTTATCATTTGCAATTTGTGTATTTGTTCTTATTTTATTACTGAATGTTTACTTTATTTAGTTTACGTTTCCAAGGCGTGATGACCTTGATCTTCAACCAGATGGAACTGGATAATATTCTGATTGTTTCAATCCAATCTGACCTCTGACCTAAAATTCTGCCTGAATCATAATGATACAAGTTGGCCAGAGGTTTTTATTCCTCGATTCTGCCACTTGGAGTTTTGGTTCCTTGCCACTGTCGCCTTTGTTGTAGCCTAATTGGCTTTTGACTTAAATTTAACATTAAATTTAATATTAAACAATATTATTAATCTGCCTGCATTTGCACCATTATATGAGAATTGAGCTGGACGAAGACTTCACATTTTATTATTATTTTTTTTTTTCCCAGAACGGCTATATATAAATATATATAAAATAACCAAATTAACTTTTTTTACAAAAAAAAAAAAAAAAAAAAAAAAAATGAAACATCACAGAACTTAGTTAAAGGGACACTCCACTTTTTTTGGAAATACGCTCATTTTACTCAAGGGGGTAATCCATCGACCGGAAGTTGAAGCCTCGCGGGAGCTGACATCTTGTAGCAGAACTTCACTTGCGTCAGCATTCCCATTGACATTGGGAGTGACGCCATTCATTTTGGCGTCACTTTGACAGCGAATAACTTTACATCTGAGGTGTTTGAAGACCCCATTTGTCCTTTATTTATTTCTAAAGAAACACAACAATGTATAAAATGCTCCATTACCTTGTAGCTTATGTTATGGCCCCGTAGAAGCAGTTTTAGTGAAAGTAGGCAAACGATTGCATCATACCCACGCGACTCTTTGTCTCACAGAAGAGAGATTACCGTATGGACAGGAGGAGAAGCTCGCAGGCAATCGGGGAAACGTGGAGGCAAAATGACAAAATAATTAATCAGAATACCTAGCAAAATTGTCTCCTTCTCCTAGCTCATGGACAGCTCCTATTCACACTCTCCACCTCTGCATGTTTCGGAAGGGAATGATTCAGATTTCTCATGCCACAGCACTAAAAGACAGAAGGATTGCTCTTGTCACATCTACGTAGTCAATATCTGTTTGAGTCTGCATGTCAGGGACAGAAGTGCTAAAAAAAAAAAAGAAAAAAACAGGCTTCAATCGTCTCAATGGAGTTCCAATGAGATCGCTCTGTCCACTTCTTATACTGTCTATGATTTTACTCCCCCAGAGTTAAACTGTTTAGTTTTACTTTTCTTGAATCCATTCAGCCAATCTCCAGTTCTGGCGGTACCACTTTTAGTATAGCTAAGCATACATCATTGAAGTGCACAAGACCATTAGAATTTCTCCCCAAAAAATTACCAAAGTGTTTCGATATTTTTCCTTTTTAAAACTTGACTCTTCTGTAGTTTCATTGTGCACCAACACAGACGGAAAATGTAAAGTTGCGATTTTCTAGGCTGATATGCAGGGAACTATACTCTCATTCCTGCGTAATAATCAAGAAACTTTACTGCCCTACCATGAGTGCAGCAGGCGCGATGACTACACAAACTTAGTCCCGGTTACGTTGGAAGCTGGGCACTATTTTCAGGCGCTGAGTCATATCATTACGCCTGCTGCACTCATGGTACGACAGTGAAGTTTCCTGATTATTATGCAGGAATGAGAGTATAGTTCCTAGTCATATCAGCCTAGAAAATCACAACTTTACATTTTCCGTCTGTCTTAGTGCACGATGAAACAACAGAAGAGTCAAGTTTTAAATAGGAAAAATATCGAAACAATTTGGTAATTTTTTGGGGAGAAATGCTAATGGTCTTGTGCACTTCAATGATGTATGCTAAGCTATGCTAAAAGTGGTACCGCCAGAACCGGAGATCGGCTGAAAGGGTTCAAAAAAGGTTACAACAGTTTAACTCTGGGGGAGTTGTAAAATGAGCGTATTTCCAAAAAAAGTGGAGTTACCCATTAAGCTGGACTGTGGAGCTATTTTCTTCTGGAAACAAACTTTGTTGCATTATTTCCCTGTTATCTCTCTAAAGCTGCTTTGAATAACAATCTGTATTGTAAAAAGCGCTATAAATAAATTTGACTTGACTTGATTATTTGGAAATGTAGTACAACGATTAAAATAAAGCCTTCCTGTGCTGTGCATAGTTATTAAAACACAATTACCTAAATTCTAAAAAAAAATTATAATAATAAGACAATAGCAAATTATATGTATGGTGGAGGAGGTATGTATGACCATTTCCCCTGAGGTATTAAAATTGGTTTCAAATATCAATATTTTTCAAGGTATCGATTTGAAGTTGGAAATTCAAGTATCGTGACAACACTACTATATAGAGCAGTCATCTACGCAACATCAGCTGAAAAAGAACAAGTTCAGAAACTTGAGATATGGACTACCCCATATACCCCCGACCAACATAGCTGACCGAGCAGTATTGCAGGTTTCAACAGGACAGAGAGAGATCTGACTCATGGCACTGAGAAATGCTACTCACTCACTCATGGGGAATGCTTGAAGGATTGACTTGCTTTAGAGGGAGTGGGACTTAAAGGGATAGCTCACTTTGAAATTAATTTTTGATATGTTTTAGCTTACCTCAAGGGCATCCAAGATGTAGGTGTCTTAAAACGATATAAATACTGTTCGTTTTCTCACAAAAAAACGCTTGTTTCGTGTCATAGGCCATCAATGTGTACTTACATTTACGAGTCATTAAATCATGTTTAATTTTGACTTCTCTGTGCATGCTTTTTGGTGGACCCCCTTAGCCTCCAGTGTATGACTGATAGACAACAACAGTTTGACTGAAAAATGTCAAAAATTGAAAATACTGTGGAAACAAAGACACCTACATCTTGGATGCCCTTGAGGTAAGCTAAAACATATCAAAAATTAATTTCAAAGTGAACTATCCCTTTAAGGGGTCCTTAGGATGTCCATCCAGACAGGGCTTAGTGTTTTGGGAATATCAAGAGGGGCGTGCTAACAGCACACACACACACACACACACACACACAGAGGTTCGGCCCATTAAACACTCATAAACTCCCCTGGTCAAGCCGAGGGAATTCCTCAACAGTAAAGCATTTTGACAACACAAACCAAAAACAACACACCCTGGAAACACTGATTGTAAGGTCACATTCTAAGTACAGCCAAACCCTGGTGCTGGCCCAATCAAAATATTTTGTCAAATTAATGACAGAGACTCAGTGACCACCATTACAACTTTCTGCACCAAGCATAACCCATAGCCAGATATATTATGTAGCCCTTAAAATGTAACCAAAAAGCCACTCGTTCCAGGAAACTGACAACACTGTCATATCAACCTACATATTATGGAGAGGTTAAATACAGGTTTGGTGCCTTATTGTCAAAACAGAGGCACTGGCAGAGGGCAGAGGCACATATTTTAGTTTCAAACACAGAGGCCTGCATTTAAAGTGACGTATACATTTTAAATTGAGAGTGAACACAGACACACTTTACTGATACTTAAACTGCAAGGCTTACTACATGCCTGCACCATGACTTTAAAACCAAAGACATACGTTCAAAAAAAAATAATTCACCCAAAAAAGAAAATCATGTAATAAATTACTCACCCTTATATCATAATAGTTTTATATCCGGAATAGTTTTATTTTTATCCGAGGAACACAAATGTTCATGCTTTTAGTTTTTCCCACACAGTTAAGGTGAATGGTTACCAGGGGCTGTTACACACACACACAGAGTCTCAGCCTATAATGTGTAACAGAACAGTGTTACTCAGTGTTTACATATAAAATGTCTTTGCTAGACACACCTCTCACTCCTCTGTAATTTGTGTACCATTTGAACTGTCTCGTACGGTTGAACACAGCATTGGCCAAGCAACTCATGTCATGTGTGGGTTTACCGAGATTTAATTGTTTCTTTCCTGAGGCGTAAAAAAAAAAATTGTTTGTTTCCGGTTTCCGACCGACCCTGTCAATTTATGTGCGACCCAAAATTATTTTATGAGCTTGGGGAAGAAATAGTAAAAATTAAATAAATACACAAATAAAAAACTTTGAGGCGAACTATAAATTTACGTTTTTGTACAGCTCCCTCTTTTTATAGCACGCGATGCAAGATGCATCTTGTCCTCCAGCAATCTATTAACAAACGAGGCAGATATCGTTCGTCAAACTGAACTATAATACATATTATACAAGTCTTTTTTTTTTTTTTTGTAATTTAGGATATTTTTATTCATATTCGCACACATACAAATACATGCATTCATAGGCATGTACACACCACATACTAATACCTCCATCCGCCTATAGTTTTATTAAAAATCATCCCAAAAATTCAAATCATGATCCCAATCCCATCTTCTGCTGTCTATCACTTCTTTCGCCATGTATTTGTTCGTTTCTTTCATTATTTTATGCAATCCAAAACACTCTAACCTGCCGCGGTTCGTATCTCTAGAGCCCGTCTAACTTGTCCGCTTTTCCGGGACAAATGGATTTTTGAAGGACAAGTAAAAGAGAATTTTACTCGCCCCAACGGACAAGTAGCCTGATTAGAACATCAATAACAAACAAAAAATAACTAGGGAATCACTAAACCGAGAGAATGATTCTGATTTTATTACATTTATTGCAAGTTGCGATCGATTGTGGATAATAAATGTAGCAGGCAGCAGCTAACGTTACTGCATTACTGATGGTAAGGTTGCGCTGTTGACGCTCGCGCAGAGAAATCTACACACATGAGCGGAGCACACACACACAGTTAACAACATACTCTGCAAAAATCTAAATGTGGAGTTTTTATATTTTAACATATGTTAAGCACTAAGCAGCCTCAATTATTTTCCTGAATACCATCACGATTGAAAAAGTGACATTGATTTCCTACAACAGTTCAATAAACAGTTAAGATTAAGTCACTTACTTTTTATAAGCAATATTGGGTGTTTTTGTTCCATTTCAGCAGCGAAAATAGTTCCAAAGAAAAGTCACAGCAGAACCACGACGCATCTCACAGGAACTCATCCTGTTTTCATTACTGAATGATTCAGCATTTTGAACGAATCGGTTGAGTCAAAGATTCAATGACCCATTCATAAACATCAACATCTGTCTCATTCTTGAATGAATCAACCGTTTGAACGAATCGTTTGAATTAATGAATCAATAACTCACTCATTTATACGGCCGCCTGCCGCCACCTATTGGCAGTTTAGTGTTATGTTTATAAGTAGCCTAGTATAATTCTTTCCAATATTTCTTATTTGCACATTTAAATCAATTTCATAACATTATTTTATGAAATTGTAATTTTTCAGTGTAAAGGATTTAATTTGATCAGCCCTACCTAGGGTAACAGTATGCTTCATCTTTCATTTTAAATTCCTAAATTTGATCAATAAATTCAATTATTTAGAATAATAAGACACTATAGGGCATTTAATAATATTGGTGGAGGGGATGCCCTTAAAGGTGCAGATATTACAATTTGCCTTTTTAAATATCAAAGCTGATTGAACACTGATGAGAATATTGCTTCAGAATAAAAAATAAATACATTTTAAAAATCCGGACAAGCAACTTTTTTACTCAGACAAGTGATTGACAGATTTACTTACTTGTCCGGAGGACAAGCACGTGAAAAGGCTTAAGGGGATAGTTCACTTTGAAATTAATTTTTGATATGTTTTAGCTTACCTCAAGGGCATCCAAGATGTAGGTGTCTTTGTTTCCACAATAGTTTCAATTTTGATATTTTTAGGTTTGACTATCCCTTTAATGTCGAGCCCTGAATAATTTCCTACCCATCCCTTGCTGCCACTGAAAAAAAAAAAAAAAAAAAAAAAAAAAAATTCCCTACCGACCCATGACCTCAACTGACAACCAACCGGAACCAAACTTTTTTTTTTTTTAGGCCTGATTATGCTTGCAACATCCGTTGTGTTGCACTAACATTGTAGAAAATACAGCTGTTTTTTTTTTTGTTAAAATATTAGCTGATTTTTTTATGACAGATCCATATTTCTATATTTCAATTATTTGTAGTTTATCTTGGTTCATCTAGTTTTTGCCACTGCACAGGAAACCAGAAAAAAAAAAAAAAAAAAAAAAAACAGGAAAATGCCCCTCCTATTGCTTATCACATGAACACACACATGCAATATAACAACAGGGCACAGTCAATGTGACACAAAAGTAAGGTATTCTGCCTTACTCTTCTGCAACACTTTTCCCCAAAGGCATTTCATACAAGTTTAAAGAATGGCCAAAACACAGTGTATTTTTTCCCAAGAAATAAAGACATGCGCTTCAGCAAAACTGCCTTTGGACAGAGGACACACCCAGTCTGAGTCTTAATCACTGCAATCATTCATCTGCACTGTGAACCAATGAGCACTGAGACTTTTGGTAACTTGTCATTAAGCAAATGCTTATTATCTTGAGCGATTTACAGTCTTTCTGAACTACCTTTGTTTCTTTAGCGCCTGGGAAAGAGAATTTGAGTTATTCAGTCATTTCAGTTCATGGACACTGAACAGCCCTTACATAGGATCAGACCTAGTTACAGCGAATAATGAATTGATTTATCCTTAAACTGAAATCATACTTTAGATTATAAATCCATCTAGAAGGGGTCTAGTACTTTGGTTGATTAAGATTGTGCGAGCAGTCTGGTTTGAATTTACACGTTCACCCTGAAATTCCTATTGAGTCACATAGCCTACCAAACATATATATATATATATATATATATATAAAAAAATCAGTTTGGAAAAGTGATGTCACTTATAATGACGTCCTGATTGGACCCATATGGTTGATTTAGCTCAGGGGGTAAAAGGGAATCAAGCAAGGCTCAGTGTAGAGGTCTAATGAAAAGTTTTACACATTAGAGGTCCCGTTCTTCGCAATTCCATTTTCAAACTTTAATTAGTGTGTAATGTTGCTGTTAGAGCATAAATAAAACTTGTAAAATTATAAAGCTGAAAGTTCAATGCCTAGCGAGATATTTTATTTAACAGAACTTCCCTTTCAAAGCCTACAGCGAACGTCCGGTTTGGACTGCATCCCTCTACTTCCTTTTTTAATGACGTAATTAAAACAGTTTTTTGACTAATCTCCGCCCACAGGAATACCTATAAAACATATATTACCAATCAAAACCCGTGCACACGTGTAACTAAGGTAAGACTAAACAATGGACTTATCTTAAAAATTCAACAACACCATCGTTAATTCGACAGACAGGAAAAAAACAAACATATACCACAAGGTTTTATAACAGTTTGTAACATTTAACATACAATTTAACCAATTAAAAGTATGACAACTACTAAATAAACAGCTTACCACTGTGAAACATCCTGCAAAAGTTGTGTTTGAACAGGTTCTAGGCTAATCAATTCTCTTCATCTATGTTCTCCGGGTCTGATTCAAACTTAATTGATTTATTAAATTGATATGTTTGACATTTGTATTTTTTTTTTTTTTATAAACCTTACACATGATACAAAAACCAAACAGAGAGAAAAAAAACCAAAACGTACAGTATTTCATTTTGAGAAAAGATATACATAGGGGTGTAACGATACACAAAACGGACGGTTCGGTTTTCCCATGGTTTTGACATCTCGGTTCAGTTTGGTTTAGAAAAAATGGCTTTAGAATGGCTTCTAAAATGGCTTTTTTTTTTTTTTTAAGGTGGTTTAATGAAAAAAAAGGTCTTTAAATGAATTCAATTACAATTAAACATTTCACAAGGATTAAAAATAAATATAGCTGCGAGCAGCGATGGCGGGCCCAAGCCGGTGGCACCGCAACCCCTGGCTCCTTTAGTTACCTAAAGGCACCGGGGTGGCGGTGCCGAAGGCTTTGGCCCTTTCATGATTAAATGTTAAGACGGCTTGCCATAGTCTGTCATTTTGACTAGTCACAATTATCTTACAGATATCTTAAATGATAATACAAACTATCCAAAATGTAATTACGACTAGACAGAAAGACATTGTTGATATCTACAATGTTAATTTCCGGATAGGCAAACTTAGCTTTTAAATGTTAAAAGGGCTTGCCATACACGGACGTAGGCTCAGAGAGAGTCTCACCATATTCAAACCAAAATATCTGACTTCCTCTTGGTCTGAGCTAATGACTATGAATTAGAAAGTTGTCTGGCTTGAGGAGTACAATGTATATAACGATTTTTGTAACTGTAGATAAAAATAACAACCCCACTTTTGTCAAAAGGTGGCGCTATTTAGTCCCTGCACCATGCCCGTTTCTGAAACTTTGCACATGTCTACTGGCTAATAAATGTGATGTGTCTGTTGAGTTTCATGCAATTTCAAGCATGCTAAGAGTTTTAAAAGCATCCTAAAATAATTTCAAAGTTTGAAGCTTTGCCACGGCAACAGTTTAAAAGATATCAAGAATCCATTCCCAGGTCTACATCTACCGTATGTTTACATTATACAGATGAAGTTTTTCATCTGTTTTTCATCATTATACAGATGAAGTTTTTCGTCTGTTTACATTATACAGATGAAGTTTTTCATTCATATTATTACATGCAAGCGTTTGATTTATGAGTTTTCGGACCCCGTTCCAGGGGGCGCTGTCTAGCCCCCCTGCCACGCCTAGGTACCATCTTCAGCCCGGGCCTGATGGCTGTGGGATATGACCTGTGTGCAAAGTTTCAAGAGTTTTCAAACCCGATAAGGGCCTCAAAAGCCATTAAGAGTCTCAAAATCATCAAAAAAAAAAAGAATTTTAAAGTTTGATGCATTGCCACGGCAACAGTATCAAAGATATCAAGAATCCATTCACAGGTCTTCATCTGCCATGTATTTACATTATACAGATGAAGTTTGAAGCAAATCGGGTAAAAATAAGAGGTTGATTTCAAAGCATTTTGAAAGTGACACACTTCCTGCTGCCAGTTGGTGGCGCTATAACTTTGACTCGAAATAGTCACATCCATGTGATCGTCCTCTTACAGCGAACACACTGATGAAGTTTCATCAAGATATGTTAATGTATGCTGAAGTTATAACACACTTCCTGTTTCACGTTTCTCGCCATAATTTCGTTTCCTCGCCACGGCCAAACCGTTTGAGATATCAAAAATCCCCTCACAAACTTTCATCCTCAATGTCTTGACTTCTTGCACACCGAGTTTGGTTGTGATTGGTAAACACATGCGTTGTAATTTGATGTATTTCTCCTAGGACAACTATTCAAACAACCCATAATTCTCAACTTCCATTTTAATTGTCGTAAAACTTAGAGCACGAAAGTTGTTTGGCCTGATGTGATCTATAATTGTACCGAGTTTCATATTAATTCACGCAAGTGTGTTTGATTTATGGACAAATGTTCGAATCCCAGTCCAGGGGGCGCTGTCGAGCCGCCCTGCCACGCCCGATGACCAGCTTCAGCCCGGCCCTGATGGCCATGGGTTCTGACCCGTGTGCAAAGTTTCAAGAGTTTTAGAGGATGTTAAGGCCCCCAAAAATGCCAGAGAAGTCGCACACAGCAAATAAAGGGTTAAAATTAACCTGACAGGCGCCCCTCCTCTCACTCACACAGAGAGACACTGAGAGACTGGCAAAATTCTAAGATTTTCTCTACATTCAAACAAAGATATCTGACTTTCTGTGGGTCCTAGCTAATGAGTGTCAATTAGAAAGTTGTCCGGCTCGAGGAGTACAATATACATACCGATTTTTGTAACTCTAGTTAAAACTAACAACCCCACTTTTGTCAAAAGGTGGTGCTACTGAGCCCTCACCACACCCGTTTCTGAAACTTTGCACATGTCTACTGGCTAATAAATGTGATGTGTCTGTCGAGTTTCATGCGATTTGAAGCATGCTAAGGGTCTCAAAAGCATCCTAAAAGAATGGTAAAGTTTGATGCGTTGCCACGGCAACAGTTTAAAAGATATCAAGAATCCATTCACAGGTCTACATCTGCCGTATATTTACATTATACAGATTAAGTTTGAAGCAAATCGGGTAAAAATAAAAGGGTGATTTCAAAGCATTTTGAAAGTGACACACTTCCTGCTGCCAGTTGGTGGCGCTATAACTTTGACTCACAATAGTCACATCCATGTGATCGTCCTCTTACAGCGAACACACTGCTGAAGTTTCATCAAGATCAGTTAATGTATGCTGAAGTTATAACACACTTCCTGTTTCACGTTTCTCGCCATAATTTCGTTTCCTCGCCACGGCCAAACCGTTCGAGATATAAAAAATCCCCTCGCAAACTTTCATCCTCAATGCCTTGACTTCATGCTGACCGAGTTTCGTGCCGTGTGTTTGAATTCTCTAGGAGGAGTATTGCACATTCCATTGCGAGCGTTTTACAAACAAACCTCAATAGCCGACTTCCTGTTGGGCTGGGGTAAAAAGTAATAGTTTGAGGTATATATGAACGATGAGATCAACATGTGTACCGAGTTTCATATTATTACATGCAAGCGTGTTTGAGTTATGGACCAAGTGTTCGGACCCCGTTCCAGGGGGCGCTGTCTAGCCCCCCTGCCACACCCAGGTACCATCTTCAGCCCGGCTCTGATGGCTGTGGGATCTGACCTGTGTGCAAAGTTTCAAGAGTTTTCAAACCCGTTAAGGGCCCCAAAAGCCGCTAAGAGTCTCAAAATCATCAAAAAAAAAGAATTTTAAAGTTTGATGCGTTGCCACGGCAACAGTATCAAAGATATCAAGAATCCATTCACAGGTCTTCATCTGCTATGTATTTACATTATACAGATTAAGTTTGAAGCAAATCGGGTAAAAATAAGAGGGTGATTTCAAAGCATTTTGAAAGTGACACACTTCCTGCTGCCAGTTGGTGGCGCTATAACTTTGACTCACAATATTCACATCCATGTGATCGTCCTCTTACAGCAAACAAACTGCTGAAGTTTCATCAAGATCAGTTAATGTATGCTGAAGTTCTGACACACTTCCTGTTTCACGATTATCGCCATAAGTTCGTTTCCTCGCCACGGCCAAACCGTTCGAGATATCAAAAATCCCCTCGCAAACTTTCATCCTCAATGCCTTGACTTCATGCTGACCGAGTTTCGTGCCGTGTGTTTGAATTCTCTAGGAGGAGTACTTCAAATTCCATTGCGAGTGTTTTATGAACAACCCTAAATAACCGACTTCCTGTTGGGCTGGGGTAAAAAGTAATAGTTTGAGGTATATATGAACGATGAGATCAACATGTGTACCGAGTTTCATATTATTACATGCAAGCGTGTTTGAGTTATGGACCAAGTTTTCGGACCCCGTTCCAGGGGGCGCTGTCTAGCCCCCCTGCCACGCCCGGGTACCATCTTCAGCCCGGCCCTGATGGCCGCGGATTCTGACCCGTGTGCAAAGTTTCAAGAGTTTTTGAGCATGTTAAGGGCCCCAAAAGTGCCCAAATAGTCGTATAAATAATAATAATAAATATAGCTGCGAGCAGCGATGGCGGGCCCAAGCCGGTGGCACCGCAACCCCGGTTCCTTTAGTTACCTAAAGGCACCCGGGTAGCGGTGCCGAAGGCTTTGGCCCTTTTATGATTAAATGTTAAAACGGCTTGCCATACTCTGTCATTTCGACTAGTCACAATTATGTTACAGATGTCTTAAATGATAATACAAACTATCCAAAATGTAATTACGAATAGACAGAAAGACGTTGTTGATATCTACAATGTTAATTCCGGACAGGCAAACTTAGCTTTTAAATGTTAAAAGGGCTTGCCATACAGGGACGTAGGCTCAGAGAGAGGCTCACCATATTCAAACCAAAATATCTGACTTCCTCTTGGTCCGAGCTAATGACTATGTATTAGAAAGTTGTCCGGCTTGAGGAGTACAATGTATATACCGATTTTTGTAACTGTAGATAAAACTAACAACCCCACTTTTGTCAAAAGGTGGCGCTATTTAGTCCTTGCACATTGCCCGTTTCTGAAACTTTGCACGTCTACTGGCTAATAAATGTGATGTATCTGTTGAGTTTCAAGCAATTTCAATTTCAATTTGACTGTTGAAAAGAAGTGCGCCGATTAGATACTCAGGATCGGTATCGGCTCTGACACTGCCATCTTTGACGAGGCTGATTCAAATTCTATATTGTGCATATACTATTCTGTTAGGCACAAAGGCACAAAAACTTTCTAAAGTACCATAAAGTTTTTGTGTACTGTATTATTAGTGTTCTGAAGCTATTATGTGATATAGAAATTAATATTTAAGTCATTAAATTCAAGAACACAAACTTTTCCCTCTCTGCGCCTGTCAGTCATTCTCCATTCAGCATTCAAACAGCACGTCACATTCGGTTACAGTCAATGATGAAACGATCTTCAATGATTCAATGTTAATCCTATTATACTGGATCTTTAAGATAAAGGTCTAAAGGTCTATATTTTCGAATGAAGAAACTTTTTCTTGCTGGACTTTATTGCTGTAACTTAATCGTGTTACTTTCTACCGGGTGTCGGACGCTGTCGGTTAGATCACAACACTAGAGTCAGAGCACTATAATTGTTCTTCACGCACACAGTAACTGAAATTTAAAACCTTTAAAAGAAAAGGCTCAATAAACTATTGCATAGATAGATAATGTATAATACACTGTTCATAAATATGTATTTCCTTTGTGCTTTGAACTTTTCAATACGGACTCAATGCGCTGTAACTTCATGTGGCTTCAAGCACATCATTCTCCGCTCGGGATGCACATAAGTGCTTTGTGCTGCACCGTATTGGAGCCGTAATATCATAATGCAGTGACGTAATGACAGATTATTAATTGCCTTTCAATTATATGTTGCTTTATAGCAGCCATGGCTATATTTTTTTTTAATGATTTTTGTTATCTTGTTTTTCATGAATGTATTTTTCAAAAATAAGAGCAATGTGTATTATCTATTATTAATATGGTTTATAATAGCATTTTTGTCATAGATTATGACAAAGTAATCATATGATCCACCAGCGAGGAACCAGCAGAACAGAGTGAACATTCTTTCTGTTTAGTTCAATCCTACTTAATAGGAATTTATTTAAAATGCTCGCTCTACTCCACACCATTAATGTCTTGTGCGGACATCCGTATTTTGACTTTCGGTTTTAAGTAAGCGATTTAAAAGCTCCCAAGTCCCAGCGGAGTCACACGTTGATTAACCGGTGGGAATATACACAATAGGCCTACCTGATATTGAACACAAGAGGGCAGTATAGCACTACGTATGACTCAGATTATTATTTTTTTATGAATTTTACAACAATTCTGGCTGTTTTTGAACGTAAACACAATTCTTAAATGAAAAAAAAGGAAAAATTGGGGAAGTTATAATATTTGTATAATTTAATTTAGAAACAAATGATGTATAATTACATTTTTAGAAGATATGAGGCTTTTAGTGTTTACTTTTTTGACATTACTTTAATCTTTTGCCATAGTTGCACATGTCTATTGGCTAATAAATGTGATGTATCTGTTGAGTTTCAAGCAATTTCAAGCAAGCTAAGAGTCCCAAAAGCATCAAAAAATAATGTTAAAGTTTGTTTCGTTGCCACGGCATTTTGAAAGTGACACACTTCCTGCTGCCAGTTGGTGGCGCTATAACTTTGACTCACAATAGTCACATCCATGTGATCGGTCTCTTACAGCGAAAACACTGCTGAAGTTTCATCAAGATCAGTTAATGTATGCTGAAGTTATAACACACATCCTGTTCCATGTTTCTCGCCATAATTTCGTTTCCTCGCCACGGCCAAACCGTTCGAGATATCAAAAATCCCGTGGCACTTTTTCATCCTTAATGTCTTGACTTCACGCTGATCGAGTTTCGTCGAATTTGGTTCAGTGCTCTAGGAGCAATAATTTAAATTACATTGCATGTGTTTTAAACACAACCCTAAATAGCCAACTTCCTGTTGGGCTGGGGTAAAAAGTAAGAGTGTGAAGTATATATGAAACGATGAGATCTATATGTGTACCAAGTTTCATATTATTACATGCAAGTGTGTTTGATTTATGGACCAAATTTTCAGACCAAGTTTATTGACCAAGTTAATCTGATTAATAAACTAATTATATAAAACTATTGTCAATTCACTACAATTAAACTAGTTATATGCCTTTACTTATAAAAAATAAAAATAAAAACTTATTTAAAAAATACCAGGCTTGAGAAATGTATTTTCTTTATGCAGGTCATACACACAGCAGTGAAATGGTTAAGCCCCCTCCCCCTGCACACACACACACACACACAGACAGCCAGCCAGCCAGCCAGCCAAAGGCTCAGAGTGGCCATATTCAAACAAAAATATCTGAGTTTCTGTGGGTCCTAGCTAATAAGTGTCAATTAGAAAGTTGTCCGGCTCGAGGAGTACAATATACATACCAATTTTTGTAACTCTAGTTAAAACTAACCACCCCACTTTTGTCAAAAGGTGGCGCTACTGAGCCCTCACCACGCCCGTTTCTGCAACTTTGCACATGTCTACTGGCTAATAAATGTGATGTGTCTGTCGAGTTTCATGCAATTTGAAGCATGCTAAGGGTCTCAAAAGCATCCTAAAAGCATCCTAAAAGAAGGGTAAAGTTTGATGCGTCGCCACGGCAACAGTTTCAAAGATATCAAGAATCCATTCACAGGTCTACATCTGCCGTATGTTTACATTATACATATGAAGTTTGAAGCAAATCGGGTAAAAATAAAAGGGTGATATCTAAGCATTTTGAAAGTGACACACTTCCTGCTGCCAGTTGGTGGCGCTATAACTTTGACTCACAATAGTCACATCCATGTGATCGTCCTCTTACAGCGAACACACTGCTGAAGTTTCATCAAGATCAGTTAATGTATGCTGAAGTTATAACACACTTCCTGTTTCACGTTTCTCGCCATGATTTCGTTTCCTCGCCACGGACAAACCGTTAGAGATATAAAAAATCCCCTCGCAAACTTTCATCCTCAATGTCTTGACTTCACGCTGACCGAGTTTCGTCGAATGTGGATCAAAGCTCTAGGAGGAGTATTTGACATTCCATTGCGAGCGTTTTACAAACAAACCTCAATAGCCAAATTCCTGTTGGGCTGGGGTAAAAAGTAAGAGCGCGAGGTATAGATGAAACGATGAGATCAACGTGTGTACCGAGTTTCATATTATTACATACAAGCGTGTTTGAGTTATGGACCAAGTGTTCGGACCCCGTTCCAGGGGGCGCTGACGAGCTGCCCTGCCACGCCCGGGTACCATCTTCAGCCCGGCTCTGATGGCCGCGGGTTCTGACCCGTGTGCAAAGTTTCAAGAGTTTTCGAGCACGTTAAGGGCCCCAAAAGTGCCCAAAAGGTAGCAAAATAATAATAATACTAAAGAATAATAATCCCAAGGAAAACAATAGGGCCTTCGCCCTTTCAGGGCTTGGGCCCTAAAAATCTGCTAATGCTGTAAACTATATAGGGAGCCGCACATTACTAAAACATTACAGGTTGTAGCCTAGACTTTTAACCTAAATTCAGATGCTGCTTATTAGGGATGGGGCCGATCCGATCCAGTATCGGTATCGGGACCGATACCAGCGTAATTCACGTATCGGATTTTTCCGATCCAACCTGCGGAGAAATCCGATATTTATGATCCATGTCTGCGCTTTAACGTTGGCTGCTGAAATGACTCCAAAAGGGATTCCCCGGGGCTGCTAGTCTGCTAGCTGGCTGCAAACTGTGGAATGGATATCCTGAACGGAGGTGCAGCTCAATCATAGACTGTAAAAAATAGGGCTCAATGAGACACACAGACGCCCGCTCAAGAAATCCATTCCGCAGTTTGCAGCCAGCTAGCAGGATAACATTGAGCTACCAATATGTTCGCTGTGTGGAAATCCTATGGTGGAAATACTTCACACTGGAAACACCGCAGCAGAGCAAGACAGCAAAATGCAATGTTTGCAAAGCCGTATAAATTAAACTATTTGTCTGTGATGCATGTTTGCAATTCGCAGTCCAGAAGAGAAAGAGAGAGATCTCTCACGCGGTGCCACAGCACGCACAACACGACAGCCCTGCTTAATGAGTGACGACAGAGGAAACATAGCCTGGTTACACTTTAGATCTGTGATATTAGTCTGATTTCCAAAGATTAAAGAATATATTGAGGTAAAAAAAAACATTAAACAATAGCCGCATTCTGTGTAGCCAACTTCCTTCCCATCGCGGCGGTGCACTAGTCATTTCTCCCTAAAACTCAAACTTTAAGACAGAATCAGCACGATCGGTAATTGTTGTAAAATGCCGTCTCTGCTGTTGCTAAATAGCGTGACGCTTTTAATAATAAAAAAGAGCTATTAAAAGCACAAAATTTGCGCAAGAGGGCGGCGCGCGCTCCGAAACACAAGCAAATTATACTTTGGGCTTCATATGCGCGTCTAAACGATCAAAAGTAGCCTGCACAAAAATGTCAAAACGACCGGCTTGGAGATTATCACTTAACTACGTTCATTTTAGACATAAACGGTTTATGGAAATAGTTGGGAGAAATATGGTGCATCAGTAGACTATGAAATCCGCACTAGTTCTTAAAGGGGCAGCAGTATAAATGTGACGATTGCGACATTACTGAGAATAAAACAACCAAGGCAAAGAGAAAATCACTCACAGCTCTTGAATGAATAACTTCAGCTTTAATAAGCATAAATCTATCTAAGATAAACTTTGCAGTGCTATTTTACTTTTGATTACTTTATTATAATTCTTTTTAGACGATATACCTGAATAATGTTAGTAGACCTTCCTGAAATTAAAGCACTGTGTAGGCCTGTATAATGCGTATATCTTTGTTTAATTGTCTATCTATTGTTTAATATATCTATTATATATATATATATATATATATATATATATTGACATAGGCTACATACGTACGTATCATCCTTGCTTGTAGAGAGGTGTTTATTTCAGCATCATATAAAATCAACAATAATGATAAATAATGTTAAAGCAAACACAGGTCTGGTATCGGAAAAGTATCGGTATCGGCCGATATCCAAAGTCAGGTATCGGGATCGGATCGGAAGTGAAAAAATGTGGATCGGTGCATCCCTACTGCTTATTTTTTAGATATAATAATCAACACACAGCACATTGTATGAAAACATGTAAACTGAACATAAGGCAGTTTTTACATTAACTTGTGTTTTTACTCTATAATTTACACAGTTGTCATTTTCATGAAAGATATTTTAAACATACATTAAATAATCAAGATATCATTAACAGGTTAAGTAAAATATAATATACAGGCTAACATAGTGCATTTATTTAGTGCAAGAGTTCATTTATAGGAACTTGTGGACACTGAATCACGTGCCTGTTAGTGACAAGCTATGCTGTTTTATTGACGTCTTTCCGCGGCTGAAACACTGATTGAGCGATTACACGAGTTATGATGCCTTTCAGTAAGTATACTAATATCTTTCAACATACCTTCAGATGTCCTTTCTGTAACTGGAAGAGATGATCGCGTGCCGCGCTCCCTTGAAATTAGGAGCTAGTGAAGCGATCTTTCACGCCACATCAAAGAGCGCCAAAACGAAATTTACTGTTTGAATTTCGTGATCAAATAGACACAATTTTAAAGATTACACCTTGCTTATTATTGAAAGTAACAAAACACAGAGCTTGTTATTTGGTGTTAATGGTGATTAGGCTACAAAACTGAATTCGTTGTGTACTGTACACATAAGACATGAGCTCCATTGAGCCTGGCTGTGCGGGGCCGGGGTAGCAGGGGCGGGGCGGGGCATGTTCGGTACGCAATGAGAGTATAGCGATTCGAATCGTGAGTTTAGTATCGGGGTTTTTCGGTTTGGTTCGAAAATTGTTACACCCCTAATACATATACAGAGTATGTATCACAAATACAACATGAAACAAATGAGAACAATAATTGACAAAACAGAACAAAACAGAACACTGGTTCCCAGAGTGTGTATGTGTTTTAGCTGAAAATACCCTGAAGATAGAGATATAAAGGTAACACTTTACAATAAGGTTCATTAGTTAACTACATTAGTTAACATTAACAAAGAATGAACAATACTTCTTCAGCATTTGTTAATCTTTGTTAATGTTAATTTCAACATTTACTAATACTTTTGAAAAATTTTGTTAACATTAGTTAATGCACTGTGAACTAACATGAATAACAATGAACAGCTAGATTTGTATTAACTAACGTTAACAAAGAATAACAAATACAGTAACAAATGGTTAGTTCATGCTAGTTAATACATTAACTAATGTTCAATAAATTAACCTTATTGTAAAGTGTTAACGATATAAAAGTCACCAGCATGTTAGGGTAATCTCATCTCACGGAATGGAAATATCAGAACAGAAACTGTACTAGCAGTGTGTAGTGTTCGGTTTGAACCGGAGTTGGACAATGATATATGAATATATATATATATATATATATATTATATAGAAAATATTCTTCATGTTTCATATAAAAATGTGTTATAAGACAAGTTAAAATACCTCTCTCGTCTCAGCGTGTGCGCTCAATCACTCTGGCACGCGAGGCACTTTGATTGTACTTAACTTAGCCCAGTTCATTCATAAGGATCTTTACTCTTCAGGATCATAAACTCTTTCCCTTCCTTGCATTATCATCAACATACACAATTATTATTAAGCGAATGCCTGCAATCATTCAGTCATTGACAAATGCACAAAACGTGCAAATTTTACGAAGAAAAACTTTACGAAATGATGCACACTTGTATTTTAAGTTCACTCTGAAACCATATTTACCTTTTTTGAAATAACCCATTAAACCAGCAGAGAAACGAGGAGCATGAACTAAAATGAGCAGTTCCACGCCCATGTCCAGGAAACTCATGAATATTAATGTAGGCTCCGCCCCCTGCCTCTACAGATGCACAACTCCCTTTTGCTCCAAATCTCATGGTGCAAAAGGAAGCGAAAAACAGTCTTTGAGATTTGTTGCAGCAGATTCAATCAGCTGTAGTTATGTACTTGTGTTTGTGAGATATTTGTGAGAAATATTCTACAAGTGTGCAACTGTTATTGGATGAATTCACATACTGATTTGTGGGTCTGTAACTGTGTTTTGCACCATATTCACTGCAGCAACAAATGTAGCAAAAATGTGAGCAAACAAGTTTCTTAATTTGTGATTTGCAGAATAGGATTTGTGCATCTGCAAAGGAGAATTTGAGATGGTGTAACTCTTGTGTTGTAAGGAAGTAAAAAAAAAAAAAGTAAATTATCTCTGTGACTTCAAATTTACTGATACACCTGTGTGGATATTCTCTACATCTAAAAATTTCACTGTCACAGGCGTTGAATTGATTTGCACCAAATATACCTTCATTATACAACCCAGAAGCGCTGCACTGTTCCACTGTGTGAATTCACTCAGAGGACAACAAAGAAGAACATTAATAGTTGAATGAAGTCCTTATTTTAGTTTTTTTTTGTTTGTTTTCATGCACAAAACATATTCTTGTTGCTTGATAAACTCATGGTTGAGACATTGTAGTCACTTGGACTATTTTAACAATGTCCTAACTTTCTGGGCCAGCAAGTTTCAATTACAATAGAAGCCTATGGAGGAGTGAGACAGCTCTCAGATTTAATCAAAAATATCTTAATTTGTGTTCTCAGATTTAAACAAAAATATCTTAATTTGTGTTCCGAAGATGAACGAAAGTCTTACGGGGTTGAAACAACATGAGGGTGAGTAATTTTTGCTCTCTTTTTGCGACCAGAAGGATAGTAAACTTTGATTGACGAACTTTGACACGAGGGGGCAGCTTGCGAAGTGAGTATAGTGAGGATCGGCTCGGAGTCAATATTAATTTTTCAACAGTGTTTCAACAGAGTCCAAAACGGTATTTATGTTTTTGAATTTTGTCAGAAAATGGATGAATCGGTTCATGAGATTTAAGAACCGATAACGGTTCGTATAAATGAAAAACGAATAATATCTATCGAGAAATCAATATTTTTTTACCCTGCCCTAATATAGATTCCTTATAGCAGCCGTTTCAATGGGTCGCTATATGCAAGCCACCATTGAGGATACAGTATCTCCCAAACCGCTTTTGTGTCGTTCAGTCATCATGGTTCACGATTATTGATTGCGAGCACAGAAAAACGCAAAAAGAACTTCGTAGATCAACTAGGGCAAGCAGGCTTTGGGGAAAAAAAAATAAAAATAAAACAAGGATCAATATCGGCGTGGCATTTTCAGTATGGAGCTTCACGACAAACTTGGACATGACAGAGACTCAACTCTCACATGTGTTTTTAATAGACAGCTAAGCAAATATTTTATACTTACAGTTATATTGCATTTTGTTTGTACTTCAGGGACGCCTTTTATCAACTCTTATGACCACAGTATAGGACGCCTTTTATCAACTATGGTAGTATAGTATGTGTTGTACAATAGCCATTTCTTGCAAATACTGTGGTTTGGTTCAAATATGTTCAAAGTACCGCATAAAGAGCTGCAGCTGATACAACTTTAATTGATGACCCCTATGCATATATTTTTATAGGAATATCCCGCTTTGTAATCTCAAAACCCGCAGGAATGTATACAATGCGCAACACCCACACCAAATTTCAGGCCAGATAAATACATTATTATCAGCACCTGCACAAAAAAAAGATTAGAGTCGCCATTTGGCCAAAATAATGATACTCCTGGACGATTAATAATAACGGGATCTGAATAAATACTAGCACAATCTCAGTGTTCAGCACAGACATTCCCCAGAGCTCTCAACCAAGTCCTTTTAAGGCATGCCGGGAGAAATACTCGAAATGGCCAAGATCTCCCTTGTGAATGCAAGAGGCCCATCTATTACTATTACTAGTCATCTATTACTTAAATTATTGAGTTTCAGTTTCCTCTAACTGCAAAAAAGGACAGAAAGAAACACATATATTAGACTAAATTGTGAGTGCAGGTTAAAAGAGCAGCACCCAAGTCTTAAGGGTGAAGGGGTTATGCAACACAAAAGTATGCAATGGTATGTGGGGTATGAAAGTAAAACTGAAAAGATGGAGGTTTATGGCAATAGCGATGTTTTAGGTCAAGACCATTCTGAAATAATGAAGACGAGGGACATAACTTATTCTTCAGGTCCATACAGCCTCAAAATGTCACAAATGGAGCTCTTTCTTTTAGGCAGTTCTTGGCTTTTGATCAATGGTTCTGAAATTTCAACAATATATTGAGAGAGTAGAATTAGGAAGAATGAAACGACGTAGAGTGTCACGCTGATAACAACTAGGGGTGTGATTTGGACAGTTCATCACGATACGAAATGCCAATACCTCAAAAAATTATGCAATACGATTAAAATTTGATTCGATTCAATTTCAGGGCTATTGATTAATTTATCAATATTTAGATATTATGTGCCACGTTTACACAATCAGTTAAGTTTATTAACTCACAAATGCAACCAAAATATATAATATGAATGTTTAATAATTATACTCTTTGAAAATTGCACATCATTTGGGACATTGGGAGTTCATTCCCAATAGGGAGTTAATTTGCAAAAAACGATAAGTCTGTTCTTGTTGATTTTCATAAATTATTATTATTATTATTATTATATTGTGCATTTCAAGTAATATCAATCAAACTGCAGCTGGATTGTTTTGATTAAGTAATAATAACTGAAAAAAAATACAGGCAACTTACAAAATTAAAGTTCATTGAAAGTATGTTTTTTTTAATAGTATTACGTTGTTGTTATTATTATTATTATTATTATATTATTATTAAGTCTTTATTTGGCAAAAGTAGATAACTGCACATTTCATGTTTCAGAGTTAAACAATCCCAAGTAATTGCTATGATATATAATATATAAAACACTCAGTTTAAAGAGTTAATAATGTTAATCTCCTTCTGCTGACATAGACGCCTGACAAACATTGAAGTTGTGATTACACGCAATACAGGGAGCTTTTCCCTCACCACTGTACCGTGCTGCTTTAGCAAGGCTCAGTCAAAAGGTTCAGCTTTTATTTTCGTTTTACGGCCCGAAGATGATGTCACAGGTTCATCAAGTTTGTTGAAATGATCTACCCTTGATCACTTTTAGTCAACTTTGACGCGTCTTTTCGAAGAAAATGACTAACAACCTTGTCACCTGGCCTGAATATTTCAGGTGGACAATACTGGCTTCTGTGACCAAATGAGTTTAGGGTTCAGTCAATCTTGTCATCTGTGGGAGCAATCTCGTATTTGTTGTTAGGGATGGATTGTGCACTGCGATTGATTTCATTAAAGCTGCGGTCCGTAGCTCTTTTTTATTTTAAAAATGATCCAAAATACATACAGATTTGTGCATGTCTTTGCATCTTTATGTCACATCTGTTCACATAAAGAAGGAGTCTCAGCTAGTAGGCTATATTGGATGTGAGGATGTTGGAGGTGGAGATTTATAGCCTTTTCTCACAGCACTTGATATTATTAAACTTATTAATTTGATGGCGGATCCAGAAAGGTTTAAACGACAATCACCAGTGACATCAGATTCGCTCGCTGTAAAATGCAAAAGACTTCGTTTGGACTTCGGAGTGGCTCCAGAAAAAAAGACAGCACCCGGACCATGCGAAAACAAGGATAGGGCCTACAATTTACGGTGAAAATTATTATGTTGGTCATACTTCCAAAAAGAATAATCTGTGATTCTAAAATGACAGTATCCACACCAGTGCGGTGATTGACAGCCTCACATTCTCCTCAAACATTGTGTTTATCCGCACTGTGCCGTGTCGAGGGCGTTGAACAAAAACTCACGTAAAGTTGATAATTCCGTGAATGACTGCAGATTTCGAACAGAGATGGCGAGGAAAAACGCCGGACTGCAGCTTTAACGTTAAAACTGAAATATTGTAACAGACTGAACTAATCTAATGGTGCTTTTCCACTATACAGTACCAGCTTGACTTGACTCACCTTTGCTTGGTTTTCCATTGTAAAAGTTTTACCTGTACTTGCTTTCGGGTACTTTTTTCATATCACCTCTGGCGAATTTCTGAGTGATACTAAAATGTGTTGTGAAAACAGTGCAGACTGCTGATTGGTCAGAGAGAATCGTCACTATTCACTGCGTTATCATAAAATATAATTTAAAATTGAGCGAAAAGCGAGACGAGTTGAGGAGAGTCAAGCTGGTACTGGTAATGGAAAAGCGCCATAACGAACTGCCAGAGGACAGTCAAAAATTATGAATGAGAGCCATTTGAAATAGCCTAATCTCTGAATCAGTCAAATCCTTCACTGAATGCTGCTGAAAAATTATACAATGCACTTATACAATGGGATGTGCAAACAGGTCCAATAATTGCAAACTCAATATAACTTTTTAAACAAAATTACAATCAAATATTTAATCAAATAAAAACAAAATCAATTAGCACATGTCTTGTTTTTTGTTGCAAGCACTTCCATTTAAGAATGTGTTTAACAAAAAGTATAGCAAAATTGCAAGAAAATCTTGAAGTGTACTGGCAACTATACATAATTTCGTTTTATACCTGATCTGTTGTTGTAATGCAAGTTTCAATTATAATGTTTCCTCTTTCATATTAGTAGGATTATACCGGCAGCAAACCAAAACAGACTTGCATCTTCTTCATAAACAGCTCTGATGTGACACTAAGGGCACAGTTAACCATCAAACTAAATTACGAGCAGGACTGTGTTTACACAACCATCTCTTTGTCCAATCTTTCCTGTTCCACTCACTGATCTTTTCCAGGCCTCTCTTCGTTCTTACCCTCTTCTTCACTCACCCTTTCTTTCCTTTCCTCCCCTAAGGCCTCTTTTGGCTTAAACGTCTCCAAGTTTTTTTTTAAGCACAAAAAATATTTTAGAAAACATGACATCACTCTCAACCCTCTGGCCTCAGTTTCAGTATAAATTCCATGAATGCGTTAAGAGATATGATTAGTGAAATAACACTGAAGCCGTTCCAGGTCTGTAACATGCTGAACTGAGAAGTATTTGTTTTTGAAAACTCACTTCAGCCCGACTGAAAAAGAGGAGACATTATAGTTGTTCCCTCTTTTTAAAACCCGTGCGGCCTATGCGCAAGCAACCCAAGGCGGCATTTGCTTGAATAGTGGGTTCATTATTATTAATTGAAAGACACATCAATACAGTGTAAAACTCACTTTTTCCTGGTTTCCTGTCTCCCATTATTGGACAAACTAATTAATCCAGGTGTGTCTGACCTCAGTAGTCACAACAACAATAATCAGGCACACCTGAATTAATCAAGTTTGTCCTATAATGGCAGACAGGAAACAAGGACCTGGCTGAAGTTCAGAAAGTAGTGCAGCTGTGCATAAAGCCAATTAGATCAGTGGATGGGGACTTATGGCTATTTACGACAGTGCAAATATACCACAGCGATTCTAGGGGTCGCCGTTTCACAAAAAAAAAAAAAAAAATGCTGCATAGTGTGCCTTTAAGTTAGTGAATGTAAACGGTTGAGAAAGAATTGACACGTATATTGAACCGTATATTGGATTTTGTGTAACAGCCTAAAAAAAGTTAGTCCACATAAGTCAGCCACATAAGTCTGTATAAGTTAAAGGGATCGTATGGCCCTTTTCACAAGAAGTAATATACTGTAAGTCTCTGGTGTCTGTGTTAAATTTCAGCTCAAAATACCCCACCAGTTATAGCTTGTCCAATTTGCCTCTATTTGGGTGTGAGCAAAAACACACTGTTTTCATCTAAATGCAAATGAGCTGCTGCTCCCCTCCCCTTTCCTGAAGAGGGGGTGGATTTACCAGGGTGGTTGTATGCACACTAGGGATGTAACAATTCACTCGCAACCGGTTGAAAATCGATAAAAATGTGTGACGATTCAAGTCGGTTGAAATGTTAAACGAATCACGATACACGTTTTAAACATCAGGGGTGTTTACTGAATAGCCTACTGTGAAGTTGTGACCTCGCTTTACAGGCACAATAGCAGCGAGCACACACTAATATCAGCGGGCACACACTGGCGCGAACTTAGTGAGTGTTTTCACTTCATTCCTAAGGAACTTGAGCTTGTGTGAGCACTCATAGTAATGAACTGAAAACGCTTGGTTTGCTCCGCTTGCGCCGCGCCAGTGTGTGCCATAGACTGTGTGCACGCACTGTCAAACACATAGCGACGGCAAGCGTAGATGATGACTCATTCTAATCGGAGCTGTAGCGGCATTTTTAATCTTCGTAGACTAATACTAATCACCACCGTGAGAAGCACATCTCCTCCGTTCTCATGTAAATGTCATTAATACAACAAGTGTGAGAGCTACGGAGATCACAAGGTGCGTCAGTGTTTCCATGGCAACCATGTGTCGTATTTATTTTAATGTCGTGTACATGGATTTATTTATTTTTTAAATAATTTGTTGATGGTTATAGCATATTTTGCTAAATGTGTTCTGGTTTTTTTTTACTCTTTCTAGTTTATACAAATTATGACAAAATTCAAATATTTCCTTTATTACAATGTAAAAGACCTGTCAATGTGGTACTAATTTTACAGTCTTTTACTTAGTGTGCTAAGGTACCAGTGTCCAGCCTCTTGACCAGACAGACAGAAACCCTGATTGAAACAACCTTGAAGGGGATTTTTTTTCAATGTAGTTTTATTATTTGACAAACATATTTCAAAATGAAAAAGAAATGTACAGCATTTTGTATGAGAAATAATAAAAGAGACACTTTTTCATTTATAATTTGTCTTAAATCTCATTTGTTTAAAAAAATCGTGAGAAAATCGTATCGTGAAACCGGTATCGTGAATCGTATCGCATCGTGAGTGGAGTGGAGTGAATCATCACATCCCTAATGCACACACTGCAGACACACATTTATGTTCAAACAGCACTTTTGCATTTTGATATAGCAATCTTTCAAGTGTCAAGTAAGTTTCACAATGTTGCTAAAATAAAACTTGCTGCTCTCTGCAGTATGGCACAGCATCTGCACAACACATGAAGCTAATTTGTTTTCCTTAAAGTAAACGTTCCTCTTCCATGACTTCATATCCACTTTAATTCTGATTTAATTAATTATTATGATGACGATGGTAGCAGACAATGCATTGAGATTACTGAGACTTTTGCCAAACTGAATCCTTGGTAAGAGTTGATAACATCTCACTGACCAAACGTAAAATGGACATGCAGAGAGTGACAGGACTAAACTGCATAGCTTTGCTTTAAAGCAGCTTTATGCTTCCCGTATCCTGAAATGTGGAAATAAATTTTAATGTTTCAGCAGAGTAAAAACAAATCCTGCAGAAGCTGATGCATGTATCATATTTGTTTCCTATGAACAGTGACGAACAAGGATCACATCGTCCCTGGGGAGAGGGGAGGATAGAGAGGACAGGTCAAGAGGTTGTGTGACAAAGACTGGCTGCTCTGCAGAGGAAACGGACAAAAACAGGAGCGCATCCTCTGAGTCCTTCTCATCCACTATGGGATTCCTGTTCCACGGCAGCTGACAGCCTGGTTGTCACACGTCTCTCTGAATCAAGGATTCCATGGCCGAATGCATCCTCCCAGACTTCCAAAAGGTGGAAAAAGTAGGCATCAAGGTTTGGTTTATAGTAAAACTTAACTAGTTGTACACTATGTAGATTCATTTGTGGATTCTAGTCTTATTAAGTGGCATAATTGATGAACAAATTTAATTCTGAATGTTAGCAACATAACACGTCACACGTACATAGAGTACATCAAATATGGCAAATTAAAGTACAACAGTGCTTGCTTGATATGAGAGAACCAATGTGATTTGTTCTCTCATTTCATGAAATCACGTTTCAGATTAAGCAAGAACCAATGAGGTTTGGTGTGCTCACATTAGGCTAGTCAATGTTTATATGTGAATAAAAGCCTAAATTAAATAGGTTTATTATCTAAAGTGATCATGTGTCTTCAGAAGACCGATTGATGCATTATGGATTCCTTTTTTGTCTTAACCATTACTATAAAAGTCATTAACCATTTGAAGTTTCAAAGCTTTCTGTGGCCTTTCAATAGAGGGACATAAAGAAAGGTTGTTTGGGTTTGAAAGAGAGAGAGAGAGTATAATTAAAAGAAAGGAAGGAATTTTAAAAGAAAGAAAAATACATTTTGAGATAACTATATATCCTTTAAAAAAAACAAGTTCTGATTCCATTGCTGAACATCAGTCCTACTGCTGTAAATAGTCACTATCAATGTCATCCCCAAACATTTATGAATTTCAGCATAAAACAAGCAATTTGGTTGATTTCACAATCACAAGAAAAACAAGCAAAAGCTAAAGAACTGGGCCCTTTCATGGTTATTTGCCTCGGGGACACAGCCAATTCTGTTTAACATAACATTTGAAAGTCACTTTAAAGAATGATACTTTGCCTTTTGAAAAACTTTTTTTTTTTTGAGAACAATGATGATTGTGAGGCATTTGACCTTATCAACATTTGACATGCCTTATAGTACACCATACAATATGTAGGACATTAGCTTTTTTAAGTTTCATTTAGAGCCAGACTGATATATCGGCAGGCCGATGTTATCGGCCGATATTAGGCATTTTCCAAACTATCGGTATCGGCAGTTATAATATGAGATAAATGAATAAAGATAATATTTCAAAAATAAAATAAAAACGAACGAAACACTCTTGAACCATGTCATGAGTATTGGAGTTGTATAGTTTGTCCACCAGAGGCACTCTACACCTTCCCTGTTGGCAACACTCGCTAAGTTGGTCTCGAGACATACATTGCTTGAATAACAATTAAAATAACATCCCCATCAGTTCTCTTAACTCAAATTAGTAAGACAAAATGTGTGACTATTATGTCCAGTTTTGCTGCTGTTAAATAATCTGAGAGTGAAGCGGAATTAGCTAGTAATAGTTATGTTACGTTGTTACAGTGTAGTTGACTGCGTGTCCTTTTAACTTTTGACAATGTGACTGAAGTGTTTCTTTAATAGCATGTGACAGTTATAGCAATGAGACATATCATCTCTCCTTGGCCTGTTATATTGAAAATGTATGTTTTACAATTTGCAGTATGACAATCCATTGCTAAATTATGGCTCATTATAGACTAGCTAACCACAAAGCTAGCTAAGGCCACTATAATCAGTATGTTCTGTTGTGACAATAAAAGTTTCTTTTTAAAATGCATTATCATATTATTTTAGTTAAAACTCATAAATAACTACAAATAACTAATATTAGGGAAATCTGTTAATGTTTTGTTGCGGGTTTCTGAAATAAAAAATAAAAAAATATCAGCCAATATCAGATTTTAAAACCAAAAAATATTTGTATCGGTATCAGCCTTCAAAATCCAATATCGGTCGGGCTCTAGTTTCACTAGAGTCCCAATTTGTTCTCTGCAGGGATTCTCTCAGTTCATGACCATGAGTTAATTGGCCAGTTTTGCAGTAAAATGCTTATAGGTCACTGCATGGGCAACTGTATAGGAGACAATAATGTTGAAGTCAATTGAGCAGTGAGAACTGGTACAAAGCCATTCACTATAACATTTAGAAATAGTCTGGACGTCCTGTTTCAGAAAGTCAAATGCCAGTGAAAAGTGAATAAAAGCATGCATGCCAAGTTAAACTCTGCTAACATGGCAACCAATTGTTTCCATAAGATTCAGCCATTTTTCAGCCATTCAGCCGTTCGGTTCATTTTTCCTGCAGACCAACATTTCGTTATTTCAAATGTATGGCAAGAGCGTTCATAATGAGACGCTCAAAAGGCAAATGTAATGTTAGCTGAACGAAACTGAGCTACTCCTTATTGTGTGGTTGTCTGGATGACGGACCGTTTATCAGTTTGAACCAATGCAGCGCGAGCCGATCTTGATCAGCACTGTTACTACACAGCCAAATCCAGTAAAGAAAACGTTTGAATTCGCCTCTGAAGTTAACATCGCTGCGGGATCTAAAGAGAAACATTCACATTTCTCCATTACGGATCAAACAGAGCTGGCGTGGAAACCAGGAAGAAACTTTGTGCCATGAATGAACTATCCAGTGTCCACAGATCAGCAACATTCACCATGGATTTACTGTATAACACTACTATCTGTAAGTTTGGCAGAAGTAGTAGTAGGCTATAATGCTTTCAAGTAATATCACGTTCACGTCGGTTGTATTTTGACATTATCAATACAATTGCTGCCCTCAAATGTTAATCTAAACTAAAATAAACCTTTCTTTATAACTACTACAATATTACATATATTAATATATTAAATCAAGGAAATTTCTCTGGCATTTCTTTCGTTTTGCTGTATTTGAAACATACCGAACCGAACCGTGACACAAGTGTGTACCGTATCGAACTGAACCGTAAATTTTGTAAACCGTTACACCCCTAATTTCAATGTGTTAACAGTTGCATTACAACAATACTGTGCGTTATCTCGTGGCTAGTAGGAGACATTTGTTGCACACAGCAGTAAGCTAGATATCATATTAGACTAGATAATAATAAAAAAGTGCTGTCTGATTTACTTTTTGGGTGCAACATGTTACTCGTGTTGAAAAACAAAATTCAAACAATGGCTAACCATGTTGAGCTAGATAACGATTTGCTTTTTATCGATAAAGGTATCCAAACATTTGCTCTCCTGTCTAATAAAACGTATAGGCTAATATATTAAAGGGTCTTTGGTATTTCCATATGTATTCCCTATATATATACTGTATATATATGAAGAGTTCAGATGCAAAAGCCTCTAAATGCCATTTGAAATTTTCTTCTTTAATGATGATTTTTATCAAACTTGTATATTTAAGTTCAGTAATTTCACTTAAATGGCAATGATAATTACCCATTAATTGTTATTTAAGTGAAATTACTGAACTTATATACAAGTTTGATAAAAATCATAATTAAAGATGAAAATTTCAAATGGCATTTAGAGGCTTTTGCATCTGAACTCTTCACACACACACACACATATATATATATATATATATATATATATATATATATATATATTGAATCCAAAAAACATTAATTAGAACAATGCTATATATAGTGTTTTTTATATTTTAATCCAAAAATCCTACATATTGTGCCTTTAAGTACAGACACCAATTGAACATGATACCTGCTGAATGGCAGCACTTACAATTACAAAACAGCAGACACAACTGTATGGAAAAAAAAAAAAAATTGATTGTTATTCTTGTCTTACTCCTGAAGGAAACTCTTGAGTTACCCAAATCAACCTCTCCCAATGGTTGGTTAATCTAAAAATCATGGTATTATTGGTTGTTGGTGATTGCTTTATGTTTCTTATGTTTTAAGACAAATAATTCTAAGCTAACCAAGCCATGATTAGTATGTGGGCAATGGATGATGTGTGGGCTTATGTATCATGAGCCTGCCTTGCAGCCCTGCACATCTTAATTTAGCCATTATCTGGAAGCTGTGACAAAAAATAAACTGTGCATCATGCATAATTGAAAAAAAATAAAGAGGAATTAACCACACTAATCTTTAAACAAATAATAATAAAACATAAATAAATAAATAAATAAATAAATAATAAAAAAAACATTCAGACAAAATTTGCTTCAGCATAACAGTCAAGCACCTAAAAACTTTGCTCCTCCTTTTTCATTTTATACTGATATCTGCAGAGCACATACTCATTTTAAAGATAAGTCTACCCAGACACTGCAGATCTGTAATAATTCAAACAAGTCCAAAAAAGGCCTGAACACCAAAGCGCAATACGCAAGCTTTATATTTAGCCAATTTGTTCAGTCCAGTCCTAAACTCTAGAAAAAATGAGTGCATAAATGGGAAGGGACATAAAATGTTTACAATAGGCCTTTACACGTGGAGGGTCACATGACAGAGGTGATAACAGATGAAGATGCAAAACTGCTTATGTCACTGAAAATTAACCCAGTAATGTGGCCTTTTAACTATGTAAACAGATCAAAAAGCAGACCTTTAGGACACCTGATGATCTGCACATAGTTCATGTAAATCATACCTCAAGAAAACTGGATAAGGTCAGCAAATCTTATGCCACGCAAGCTTATTTTACCAAATAAACCAATTTTACTCTCCAGGCCAGTAAAAGTACTCTAGTCAGCTATCTCGCATAGGTGGAAATAGGAATGGCATGGTGACCTTGACAGGGAAAAAAAAAAAAAAAAAAACACTGCCTAAATGATTTTATGTATTACCTATTATATTCAAGCTACATACCAAAGACTGGACCACATGTTGACTGAATGAAGCAGTTTCATTTAAAGCAAGTTTTAGAGATAAATACTTACGTTTTGTGGCATTGATGAGATTCTTTCCATCCTTATATAGCTCTTTGATAAATCTTCCGGTTTTGTCCAGCTCTGCTTCATGAGCTTTGATTTTGTCTCTGAAAGCAGGACTGTCCAGGTAACACTCACTGAACTCCAACGGGTGTAAACCCATTTTTACTGGATTCAGCTAGTTTGCGGACTAGCTTGCGTTTAAATCCCGTTAGAAAGCTCACCAGCGAATGAATAAAAACTGGTCAAACGAATAAACAAAATTAAAAATGAACGCAAAGCTGTAACTTAGTAAAAAGGATCAACTAACGCGTCCTCGTATATTTTAGCAAGACCAAGCGCGCGTCGGTCGGGACTTCTCTTGGTAATAAAACTCTTTCCAAGTCACACAAGTAAACTTGTTCCTGGGTAACGTTATATTAAGTAAATCCCAGGATTAAACCCCCGCAAGATAAAATAAAACAGTTATACGCTACACGGATATCTGTTGAAATAAAGGTAATAATGTCCAGTCAGGTTTTTGGTCCGTGAATGACAGTCGAGCTCCTCCCGCCGCGTGGACTCGGGGCTTTTTTTTTCACTGCACGTCATCACGCTTGGCTCTCTGGAAAACGGAGATATTTTTGAGAATTTTGGGACGCGGGCAGTGTTATCGTAGAAATTGACATCTATTCCAGGTCTTTAAATCATTCAGCATAACTATCAAATTTGGGGTTTCTACAAAAAGTAACTATTAATACGATAATACTAATGGGCTGGTCAGAGTCAGTAAATCTTATGTGGAACTCGAAAATAGCGGATGTTGTTTCCGTCCGTCTGGTTGTAGTGGACGGACCTGCAGTACAGGAGCAGATCTTCTGTAGTATTAGCTTTCATCTATAGATAAAGCAATATAAAAATATGTTTTAGGAGCAATTTGGGGGTTTAATTACAGCGATAGGCTGGAGTCGCAGATACATTGATAAATATACAGCCCCGTGATCTCAACTAGCAAGCCTGAAGAAGGTAAATAAATCAGTCTTACCTTTTCAATCCAAATTTTGAACGTTACAAATAATGCTGTAAAAATGTCAAATTAATTTTTGAAATATTCATTTTAAATTGCAATAATTCTGGTTGCTTATTTATTTGGGAGAATATTAAATCCAATGTTGTTACTCAGATTTATTTACTTATTTACTTCTGTTGTTACTTTTCTGTTGTAATCACATCACATTTGCTACATCTACTGAATGAACAGATTTGTCTGATTCAATATGAATAATTAATACATCTTAATAATTAGTAATGTTGATTATATTACATTGTCATTTCATGAGTAAATATATATTCTGAAACACATGTGTTACATTTTACTGTAAAGCATTTGTATATTTATATTTGACAATAGTTGAATTCCCCAGCCAAAAAAAAACTTAGGAAACATTAAACTTTAGCAAGTGATGTATACTTAGCTCTGTCTGTCATTCACAGAAAATATGCCTAATGCCACTACAAGACCAAAGAGGACGAGGCGTCATAGACGAACTCAGAGAGAAGATGCTGCAAGAAATGAGCTGGTGTCTAGATCATTAGAAAGTGCTCAGCAGTGTCTGTTCAGTCAGGACTATGGCACTGCCTTTGTTCACTATCTTTTGGCTCTAAACATTGCCCCAGCTCTAAGAGACTTTGCAAATGTAAGCTTGATTTATGTATTTATAATTATTATTATTCCATGTTGTCATGTCTGATTACTGCAGCAATGTATGGTGGAATGATAAAGTCATTCAGGCTTCAGAACCTATTTTGCAAAATCTGTTTATTTTATTATTATTATTATTTTATTTTTTTAGGAGTCCTTCAGATTCACTCTGTTTAAATGGGCTGATGAGCTGGACTCTCTTGGACGCATCCAGGACCTCTTTGATTGCTATGAACAAGCCATGGAATTGTTTCCAGTGGATGAGGTTATAGTGAACAGTATGGGAGAGCATCTCTTCAGGTTATTTATTTATTTAGTGGTCTTTGTGAACTTAGAAAAGATACATTTATCTCATCAAGATTATGTAATCATGTCTTATTTATACATGTATAATGCATACATTACCACTCTAAAAAACAGGGTTGGTAATATATTTGAACACTTTAGAAAGAGGACTCTTATTATCACCAAGACTGCATTTATTATTAAAAAATGCATAATTTACTGTCAGAAATTATTTGACAGGAAATTATGTGTAATGACTAGTAATTAACCCTGAAACCAAACCCTAACTGTATAGTACATGTAGTTAATTAATATTACTCAGTACTTGAGTAAGTACAATGTAACTATACCACCTTAAAATAAATTGTAATTGTATTCTAATATGCTGATTCTGTGCTCTAGAAATATTATTATTATTATTATTATTATTATTATTATTATAAATGTTGAAAACAGTTGTTACGCCAAATGTTTTTGGTAACCGAGATACCTTTTTTTATTCTTTTAAATTTTGCAATTTGCAAAAGAAAATGCAATTTCTTATTTATAGAAATTTAATTTAGTTTATAGAAATACAAACTTGGTTAATTTATTTGGAATACACACACACACACACACACACACACGCACACAGAACAGAAACATCCTGAAAGTATACAGTTTTTTACAATTGCTAACACACAATTTTGCAAACTAGTCTGGTTTTATCAAAATACTTAACACAATTCACAAAACCACACACCCAAACTGCAAAATACCTCATATATCCTGCAAAATGAAGCACTGCAACCAAAACTATTTTATACATGGCATTATCAAAATCAAACTTTTGCATGAACTGGCACCCACTTCATTCATATTACCAGATTTTTGCCTAAACAACTACACACTGTTGGGCATAATGAAAAACACTTGTGAAACAAATGAAACACAAATGAAAAACATATCTTTAGTATGCTTTGCCATAATACTAAAATATCTATCAGATTGTTCACATGCACAGAAATATTTGTAGACACACGCATGCTGTTGAAACTTCATTTTACAGTAATGTATTTTTTCACTACAGTAAACAAGTCAGTGCAACGTATGCACAGCAGAAATATTTGCATGGGACTGAAAAAAAAAAAATTACTTACAAAAAAACAGTAAACTGAAAAAGAAACTTCCAGAAAATATATTACAGTAAAAAAAAGTGGCAAGACATTTATATATATATATATATATATATATATATATATATATTCTTATAATTTTTATAGTGCTTACATCCTGATTGAAGTGTTAACAATTAACCATTGAGGTGTTTGGCCAGATGGCACATGTAATTGGCCAATTAGCTCATGACGTGTCATTTTGAATGGTAGTGTTTTGAAATGGCAAACATGTGACTATGTCAGATTGTTGTGTCTTATGCAGAGAACTGTGCTCAGTGCATTTAAAAAAAGTGGCATTTTGAAATGCAAAATGTGTGTAAACTAAAGCAGAAAATGTGTTTAGACTTTTGGAAACTTGAGAAGAAGTTTTGCTCTCTGTGTGTCCGTTTAAAGAATTGTGCTGTGCATGTCATTTTAGTGTGTTAGCAATTGGAAAAAACTGTAATAGTCAGTTGTTGGATTGGTTTCTCTTGTTTCAGAATGGGATTTCGGGATGAGGCTGCTGGGCATTTTTACAAAGCCCTTAAACTCCGACCAGACTTTCCAGAGGCGAAGGAGAACTTTTACCGTGTTGCAAACTGGTTGGTGGAACGTTGGCACTTCTTAATGCTCAATGACCATGGGCGGAACCACAAGTACCAGTTGGCTATTAAGAAAGCTGTTGAGGGAGGATGCAGCTCCGTTTTGGACATCGGAACTGGCACCGGCATCCTTGGGTAAGATTTTTCAGACACTATTATTACATAACATTGTTATTTAAAAAAAAAAAAAACATCTGCTACAACTGATGTACAATGGTGAGAGTGGTTTGACGCTGTCCGTTTGGAATGTTAGAATGTGTGCAAAGATGGCAGGCGCTGCCGAGGTCTATGCCTGTGAGCTGTCAAAGACAATGTATGAGCTGGCATGCGAGGTGCTCTCAGCCAATGGGATGGCAGATAGCATCAAGATTGTTCACATGAAGTCGCTGGACATGGAAATTCCAAAAGACATTCCAAATAGGTAATGAATCTCTTTATACAGATAACCAGATCCATATTGACATGGTTTTAAACTGGAAAAATAACAATCTGTGTTTTTTGCAAAGATAAATCACACCAATCAGATTTTTAAACGTTTTTGAAAGAAGCCTCTTATGCTCATTTAGGCTACATTTATTTGATCAAAAATATAGTAAAATAGTAATATTGTGAACATTTTAAAATAACTGTTTTCAGTTTTAATGAATTTTAAAATGTAATCTATTCCTTTTGTGGCAAAGTTGAATTTTCAGCATCTTTACTTCAGTCTTCAGTGTCACATGACCCTTCAGAAATCATACCTAAATGCTGATTTGCTGCTCAATACATTTTTAAACTCAGAAACCACTCAGTTTCAATGTTGAAAATATTTTTGATTATATTTTTTGGAAACTGTGCTACGTTTTATTTTTCAAGATTGTTTGATGAAAATAACATTTTTACAGTTTAATGTGAAAAAACAAAACAAAAAAAATCATACTGACCAAAACTTTTTCCAAACTACTAAATTGTAAATTAAATACTAAAAATCGAATGTATTATGTGTAAAATATTGCATTGACGAAAATCAAATACTGACTGACTTATTTGAATTTAAATTAAAAAAAAAAAAAATCTGTCTGCAGAGTGTTTTTTTTTTCAGTGATATAAACAGTTCACTTTGGTACCCATTGAATATAACACGAGTATGTTGACCTGTATTATATTCCTTTCATTAGAGTGTCTCTGGTTGTAACAGAGACAGTAGATGCAGGGCTCTTTGGTGAGGGCATCATTGAGAGTCTGATCCATGCCTGGAAGCACCTACTGTTACCTCCACCTGTAAGTCACTTTCTCAGTGATTTCACTATATGCATATGCAGTATTGATTGTGCTGATCAGCAAACCTACAGTGGGGTCACATGTTGCCTCAAACTAAACTCTGATTATAGCGTAATCCTTTATATACAAATGACTTTATCCTGTCTGATCCAATGTTTATCTGGCCGTGGTCAGTGACTAAGAGATTTTTGTCTCTCTCTCTCTTAATTGCAATCTTGGCAAAAAGAAAATCATTTTTTGCCGTCCTAGAACTAGATTATTTCTTCTAAATCCTTACTTTAAATATGTTAATCTTTTTCAGTATCATTATCAGAGATTTTGCCAACAGGGACACCTAGTGACTACCCGAGACACATACATTTGTTTTAATATATGTGTGAATCTGTTTTAAAATCAATATGGTACTATAACAGAGCTCAACAATACGGATTTTTATTTATTTATTTATTTATTTATTTATTTATTTATTTATTTTTTATGAGCTCTTCCACTGATCCAAAAATGTATTGTGGAAGCATCTTTAAATTCTGACTTTTTTCTCAGAATCTCGAGAAATAAAGTCCAAATTGCAAGATATTAACTTGCAATTCTGACCTTTTCCCCCTGCACAATTCTTTTCTCAGTTTTGAGAAAAAAATACTGACCCTGAGAATTAAGTGTTTGTATTAAGCAGTTCTGAAAGAAAGTCAAATTTGCAAGTTTATATAATGGAATTCTTAGAAAATTCTCAGAATCGTGAAATGTGAAAACAATTGCGAGATAAAAAAAAAAATCTGAATGGTGAGAGAAATAGTCGCAATTTGCTTTTTTTTTTCGTGGCGGAAAGCTTCCATAATTGGTACATATTGTTGATATTACATTTTGTTTCAAATATAAATATGGTCACACTTTAGTTCACGGTTACACTAGGACTTTTGGCCCTAATTACTGCTTATTAATAGTTAGTAAGGTACCATAGTTGTTAAAGAGTTAGATCACCCAAAAAGGAAAATGATGTCATTAATGACTCACCCTCCTCTATTGAAAATGTATGTACGGTATACTGTCCTTGTCCAGAAAGGAAATAAAGACATCATCAAAGTAGTCCATGTGACATCAGTGGGTTAGTTAGAATGATTTGAAGCATCGAAAATATAATTTTGGTCTAAAAATACCCAAAACTTCAACTTTATTCAGCATTGTATTGTCTTCCGGTTCTGTTGTCAATCCGCGTTCAGTGACGCTGCTGACCGGAAGACAATACAATGCTGAATAAAGTCGTAGTTTTTGTTATTTTCGGACCAAAATGTATTTTCGATGCTTCAAGTCATTCTAACTAACCCACTGATGTCACATGGACTACTTTGATGATGTCTTTATTTCCTTTCTGGACAAGGACTGTATACCGTACATACATTTTCAATGGAGGGACAGAAAGCTCTCGGACTAAATCTAAAATATCTTAAATTGTGTTCTGAAGATGAACGGTGGTCTTATGGGTTTGGAACAACATGAGGGTGAGTCATTAATGACATAATTTCCATTTTTGGGTAAAATAACCCTTTAAGTTTAGGTATTGGGTAGGATTAAGGGATGCAGAATATGGTCAAGCTGAATCAGGCATTATAATAAGTGCTTGATAAGTACTAATAAACAGCCAATATTCTAGTAATATGTGTGCTAATAAGCAACTAGTTCATAGTAAGAATTGGACCCTAATTTCATACACTTTGGATTTAAAAGAAAAACATTAGTGATTCATCATTTTCAACTCATTCCAACTAATTATTAAATCATCTCAACAGAACTTTCGAGAACCCCTGTCCAGTCCCTCACAAACGGGCCGGGTAATACCTGCAGGCGCAACTGTGTTTGGAGTCGCTGTGCAGTGCCATGAGATCCGGAGACACCACAGGTAACCACAATAACTAGCACAAAAATGCTAATCCTTCTCGGTGAACAGAGGTTATCACCAAATATTAACACGTAATGTTAATCTTCCCTAAGTTTAGAGGATACCTTCTCTAGCAACGTAGAGGCACTATTCCGTTAAACAAAACTTCCCTGACTTATTCAGAGGATATCTTACAACTTCCCTGACTTATTCAGAGGATCCCAAAATATTAACATTTAATGTCAATCTTCCCTGCCTGACAACAGAGGATATCTATCATCTTTAAAAGACAACTTTTAAAGGATAACTTTAGTTAGTCAAACTTTGAATAGAGTGAAAACTCACCGAATCGTTCCTTGTATGACAAGATTCAGTCTGGAACTCAGTCAAAAAAAGTTCATTTTGTTCTTGTTCTGGAACTCAGTCCGCTTTTTTGATCTTGTTCTGGAACTCGGGTAAGATTTCTCTGTTGAAATCTTTTGTTGCAGTTCTTGATTCAGGTAAGATTTCTCTATCCGGGTCACGGCACCATCTGTAGTGAAGTTTTATTCTTCCACGCAACAGACCAGGAGACTCTTGAGGTATCTTTCACGCAGAAGTTCTTTATTGCGTCGCTGTAGTCATCTCAAGGATAGTCTGATTTAAAAGAACCTTACATTCTGATTTATACATTTCAAAGAGGGTGGGATTACACGAAGCTGGAGACACTGAGACAAAGCAAATGTAAATGCATGTGACCCTGGAGCTCCAAGGCAAATGGAAACCCAGCAGGTGTTCAAACTTCAAATAGGCATTTTCACACGGTGAGACGAGAAATAGGAAAGGCCTAGCTTTCCCGTGTGGTCACACTGGGAATTCCTACTGTTTTCAGACTTTCTCCATTTTAAAACATTAAATTAAACATATTAATAAAATTTGTAATCTCACAAATCTTAAAAAGAATTCAATGGATATTCAGTGACTGAATTACCAAAAGCATTGCACATCTTAACCATGCACTCAACCCTCTACAGGCTGTGTGTGTCTTCATTGGGAGGCTTGGATCTGTCTGTTTTAGGACAGATCTATAGTCCTGTTAGCTGTTTTGCTGATACTGAGGACAGCACAGAGCCCTATACCACTGAAAGACTGAGCCGTCTGCGTGGAGGATACATTCAGCTCACACAGCCTTTCACAGCTTTGGACATAGACTTCAATAATGTGCAGGTATTGAACTCAGTCAACATATAGAGCCATGCATTTAGCAGCAGGGTGTTGAAAAAAAAAAATGTTAATAAAACAAATCTCAAACAGGTTACAATGTTGTTGGGAGAAATTAATACTTTTATTCAGCAAGAATGCATTAAACTGATCAAAAGTGACACTAAAAAACACTTACAATGTTATATATATATATATATATATATATAATTTAACTTTATATTCACTAAAGAAACATAGAAGTGGTCTCCCACACACACACACACACACACACACACACACACACACACATACTGTATATATATATATATATATATATATATATATATACTGTATATATATACTGTGTGCGTGTGTATATATATATATATATATATATATATATATATATATGTATGTATGTATTTATATATGTGTATATATATATATATACTATATGCCGATTTGCTGTATATATGTATATATATATATATATATATATATAGCAAATTGGCATATTAGAATGATTTTGAAGGATCATGTGACACTGGAGTAATAATACTGAAAATTCAGCTTTACCATCACAGGAATACATTACACTTAAAAACATATTCACATAGAAAACAATTATTTTAAATTGTGCTCTTTTTAACTGTTATTACTGTATTTCCGATCAAATAAATGCAGCCTGGGTGAGCATAAGAGACTTTTTAAAAACATTTAACATTTAAAAAATCTTACCTGTAGTGTAAAATGGTATAGAAACGACACTACTGAAATACCTAAAGTGAAATAAGCATAGTAAGAGGTCCTGAGCATTCTCTGTGTTGCAGGAGCTGGAGGGTCTTTGCTCCAGGGAGCTGATGCAGATACGGCTGTGTGTGACTCGGGGGGGCATTCTTGATGCTCTGGCAGTATGGTTTCAGCTACACCTGGACCAGGACAACCACCTGTCCACTGGCCCACAGGAAGACACGTGCTGGGAGCAGGCCATCTATCCAGTGCAGACTCCATTCAGTAAGAACTGCTGCTTATCAATTGAAAAATATTGAGAATATAGTAAAGAGAACCATGACTCTAGAGCAGGGAGTTTGAAGCCTTTTTATAATGAATATACAGAAATCTATACTTTAATTGGTTAAAACTTGAACTTTGAATAACATTTAGCTCTTAAAATGCCTGGCATCCTAAAATGGAATTATATTAATTTTAGTTATAATTAATATAATTATTTATTTTAATCTAGGCTATTTCTGGGACCTTCGCATATTGTTGTGGACAATGGGCTTCCTTGGAGTGAAAAAGGTTGAGAACCACTGCTCTAAGCCGCTTTAATGCGTTTCTTAATGCATTAATAACACAACCCTTTTCCTACAAGAAAAGGAAGTAGTCTCACTAATTGCACATTAGCAGCAATTTACCCTTCAATATAGAGTAGACCGTTTAGGTTATTTTGATCTTATTTTTTTAGATTTCATAAGCTAATTTTTCAAAACAACTGCCCATTTAGACAGAAAACCTGACCATTTGGCCAACTATGCACTTGTACACAATTTATTGGTGTTTTTTTTTTTTAAATGGGTAATGCCACAATAGCAGACTTGGCATTAGACTTGATTTTGTAAGAAACTTCAAACTGACTATTTCATGCAGCACAATTTTTTTGTGTGTTCAAAATGCATCACAAAAGGTTGAAACTAATACGTAGCTGTTAATTTGCGTATCATATTTGCATTAGATTGAGGCCTGGTTTCACAAACAGGGTTTACAGTAGATTAAGCCAGGATAGCAACGTTAGCTAGGTAAGAGTGTAAAACATACTTAGTTCAATTAGGACATTTAAGTAGGCTTTATAAACATGCCTAAGGAAAAGAAAAGCGTCATCTTGAGAGAAAACAGTGACACTGACATATTTTAAGATATATAAGTGCAAGTTGCTTACAGTTCAAACATCTGTTTTAGTCTGGAACTAGCTTAACACCTATCTTTGAAACCAGTGTTCAGTCATATTTAGTGAAGAAGATTAAAGGTTTGTCTAAAACCAGTTCTAATGTCAAAAGATTCTTTAAATAATAATAGGTGTGTTCGACTTGAAGTGGTGCTGCACAGATCAATCGGTGTGTCTTGAAAGTAGGCTCTGCATGCTTTCGAATCGCTCTCACTGTACTTTAATTATATACATAGATTGGTCTATGCAGCGCAAGTCAAACACACCTAATGAATGGACTTTAAAGAAGCTGTATGCAAGATTGTAGCCAAAACTGGCTCTGCAATCTGCAAGCTTCGCAAGTGACGAGTCCTACACTGAGTTTTTTTTTTCTGTTAATTATTTATTTTGGACTTTGTAACAAAGTATTTTGGATTCATTTAGAGTTTTTTGGGGGTTTCGCAACTTTAGAATTTTTTTATCCGATTCCGACACGTTTGTATATGCAGTTGTGGTAACTAGAGAAGAGCTGGCAACCCGAATGCCACAACACTACTGAGTCCGTGATTGGTACGTAGATCGGTGGAGGGTGATGCATCAGAACAAAACACAACTTGACAACATCAACATCAGTCAAGGGCTGCGACTTCACTTTTTAAATGACAATATTCTGGCCGGACTACTGTTGTCAGTGATATATGTATTTGAAATGAACATGATTTCTTAATGTCTAGTGACATATCAGGGAAAATGTATGATTAATTGAAATAAATGTCTTGCATACAGCTCCTTTAATTCATGTTGTCCCTTATTATGAGTATTGCAAATTGTAATACTCTTGAGTTTGCCATGAATATAGCATTCGATAGTGGTATGGCGTTAAATAAATAAATCAATTCATGTCGTCCCTCAGACACTGTGAAATGTGGTGATGAAATACTGGTGGAGGTTTCCTGTAAGGACTCTTATCTGAGGCTGTGCTGCATTGCTATCGTAAGAGACGGACACACATTTAAAATGGACAATGCAACCAAAGGACCTTCCAAAATCCTCAATGCAAACCCTGAGACAGAGCTGTGCAGTGCTCTGGCTGGCCTCCAAACCACCCAGGAGAAACCTGATCGCGCTTTTATGCTGGAGTCCTCAGAGATCGCCCTCCTCAATAACACGGCGTATCATAACAGCTTCCAGAAGGCCATGAGCAAACTTTTGGTTTCTCTAAAGTCGACTAGGAGGTCACAGGAGTCAGACCCAATCTATGTGCTTGATGTCTCTGAGGGCTTTTCTGTGCTCTCCTTGATGGCAGCCCAGTTAGACTCCGATTCAAGTGAAGATAAACAAAACAGCTCTAGGTTGGTTCAAGCCTACAGCTCAGTTGAGAAGGAACATCACCAGACTATGCTGAGACTGCTGGCCAAAGAAAATGGTGTGCTTGAAAGTGCACTAGAGTTCTGGTTGAGTCACGTAGAGGACGATTCTGCAGTTCTTCAGCGGCCATCCATCGAGAAGCTCTGGAGCGTCATCATACTAGACTGCATAGAGACTTGCGGCCTTATTAGACAGAAACTGTTGGAGAAAGCAACGTTAGCTAGGTAAGAGTGTAAAACACACTAATGGTTAGTTATTTTCTTTAGGTTGGCTTACAGTTCTTCTTGTAAACATTTCAGGTGCTTGTTGGAGGACGGTGGACAGATTTTTCCAGAGCGCATTGTGATCCACGGTATGCTTGTTGAGTCAGACACGCTGCTTCTGGAAAGCGCTGTTCAGGGAAGAGAGCCGACTCTTGGGTTCAACATCGCTCCATTCATCAATCAATTCACAGTATGTTCTTTAATAGCTCTGTGAATACTGTGCTTACTATTCATATCTTGTTTTTGTGTATGAGGTCCTGTATTTGCTCTGAAATGTTCTCTGGCATTTTAACATTCAATGTAATTCAGACTTTGCTTGTTCACTCTGCAACTAAATCTGATTTAGTATACAAGCCAAGTGTGTGTGTGTGTGTGTGTGTATGTATATATATATATATACATACATTTAGTATATATACTTGGCTTTATATATACAAACCAAGTATATATATATATATATATATATATATATATATATACTTGGTTTGTAAATTAGATTTGTATACACATATCAGTTTCCATAGTAATTTGCAAATGCTTTATTTAAAACTTAAAGGAGAGGGTAAAAATGGAAACGTTGGCTTTGTTCATCTCCATCATAACATCTTGTCAAGTGCATTACATTAGCATCAGTCATTGATTATGAATCATAATATTTTAAAATATATTCAAATATTATCGTTATTTTAAACTCTACAGACATTTCACAATTGTTGTTTACGATTATTTTTCACAATTATATTAATTTGTTTTAGTGTCAAATAAATGCAGCCTTGGTAAGCATAAGGGACTTCTTTCAAAAATGCCATCAGGCCATGGCTGCCCCCAATTGTGTAATGTTTGCATTCAGTTTGCTCGACTTTGACCTGCAAAATCAAGGGCACATTCTAGTGCAAATGCCATTTTTTTTTTTTTTTTTTTTAGGTTTTATTGAATTGAATTGAATCTCAGTGTACATGTCAAATTTGCCACCTTTGGCACCAAAATTACCTGAAACAACCTTGCTTTGTGGTTTATTGTAAAGCTTCCTTAACAGAAACAACATGTTGATGTCATACAATTAGTGAGATATGAAAGATAGCTTGTCAAAGTTCTCATTTTCCATTTCATTCCCTATTGTATTAAAGCTGTGTATGGACTGGGGTGTTCTGATAAGTCAGCACTGAGAGAAATACAATAACGTACATGATTTGCGGTTTTCTGTAAATTTGATAAAATATCTCTGTAATGTGTGTTTTCTCCCTCAGGTACCTGTTCATATGTTTTTGGACCTGTCCACCCTTGAATGTACACATCTTAGTGAACCAATAGAACTCTTCGCACTAGACCTCATGAACAACACTGCCAATTACACCGACAAAGAAGTCAAAGTGAGTTTTTGGTTCTGGTTCTTTTGGGTTCCCTCTATTAGTGTTGTTAGTTAGAAATATCATGAATTGAAATAAAAATACGAAATATTGGGTGTAGTAAAATTACTAAAACTTTAAACTGAAAACTGGGGGAAAAAAATAGTTCAGTATATTTATAAATTAATTTGCATTTCTCATCATTCTGATTAATGGATAAAGACCTTTAAAAGAAGTATTTTTACTCACAATTTATACAAGATAAAATATCTTAGAGAATAGTAATAAATTATACAATTTCCTAAGTCATTTAGTCATTTTTTTTAATTAATTTATACGGCTTCTCCAAGTCCAGAATAAGTTGGGGGACCAAGTGAACCCTGTGTCTTCAGAGGAAACAAACAGTTGTTGAGGGGGTGAATTAAAACTAGAAATATATTGATACTTGGTTGTTTTAGCTTATTTTAAAACTGAATAAACTTAAACTGTTTATCTAATTGTAAGTCATTTTGAGTCCCCCTTACAGGCCCCACAATGTCCTATTAAGGTGCTTTTTTATTCTTTTGCATTGGTTAGGTGCAGGTCAGCACCTCAGGCAAGGTGACTGCCATTCCCTTCTGGTACCAGATCCATCTGGACTCTGAGCAGAGCGTCAGCACCTACAGTGAGGACTCTCACTGGAAGCAGGCGGCGGTGGTTCTCCAGCAACCCCTGGTGGTCAGCAGAGGAGAGTGGGTCCGCCTCAGCATCCGGCTTCACAAGAGCAGCATATCCATTACAGCTGTTAAACAGGAATAGGGGGGCAGATGATGTCACCAGGCAGGCAGAGCCTGTGAGGCGATCTCATGATGGGAGGGATTCAGTACCGATATATAGTTTAACATACTCCTAAAGGGCAATTATTTAATTGCTGCATTGTAAACAAAGTTATTGTTTTTAGCAACAGAGCACATTTTACATTAAAATAATTTCACCATGATTGTTTGGCTTGATGATTCTTGTAGGTATGTTTAAAAAGAAAGTTCACTTCAAAATAAAAATTAATTTACTTACCCTTGTTGTTCGAAACCCTCAAAAATAAAATAAAATAAATAAATAAATATATATATATATAATATATATATATATATATTTTTTTTTTTTTCTTCAGTAGAATAGAAGTCGGTAGAAACCAAAATTATTTGTTTACCAATATTCTTCTTTCATAGAAGTAAGTCATACAGGTTTGGAATGACATGGGAGTAAGTAAATGACAACTTCTGTGTGAAGTTAGTATCGGATTTCAGCAGAAATACTCAATATACATTTCCATGTGAAGTTTAATTATTTGTGACAACCACTGTTAGATAAGGCAAAGCAACAGCAGTACAAACCATTGGAGAATATGCATCTCTGAATGAAACAGAGACACATGACAGTTCATAAAAACAAATAAATGGGATTTCCCACAGTTCCACATCTGTAATGATTTAACAATATTCCTGTGCGGTTATGCTATATATCTGACATTTATAGCTCATGTGCAGCTAATAATGCTGTGTAACAGACTACTGACACCCAATATTAACAAAGAAAAAGACTATTTCTTAAAGGGAAGATTTCACCTAAAATGAAAATCCTGTCATCAATTACTCACCCCCATGTCATGAGGAAAACTTAGGTTTGCTTCTCATGTGTGAAAGAATTCAATGATGGAAGAAAGTGACATGAGAGAAAGCACATTTTGACAGAAGTTTCATTTTTGGTCAAACTGCCCCTTTAATAGCAATAAGACAGCTTTGGCGGATATTTAAACATTGCATCATTCCCCGAGGTTAGCTTAAAAAGTCAATATACATTTTCAATACTTTTCAAAGTAACAATTGTCTTTCTCTAGCCATTAAAACAACCAAAAATAAAATGTATATTTTTTTTCTTTCTAACTAATGTCTGACAAAATAAAGTAAAAGATCACATTTATGTTTTGATGCAATTGCATGAAGCTGTTTAGAAGGCAAGCAGTCCAACTTAAGAACTCAAATCTCTGAAAAGAACTGAGCAAATATGAGTTTCAGTACTTTGTACTTTGTGCTTAAAAGCTGATGTACAGTCAAAACTGTAGTTGCTTTAACACATGCATATATCCTGAAACATCCTGTTCCAAATCTTAATGGCATCCTGGCAATTTCATATTACTGTCCATGTTCAAGGTGCTGCTCCTTAAAAAAATAACTAAAAGTATTTGCATTAACATAAAAGTATTTAGTGAAAGCAACACTAATGATAAAAAAAGGTGTAAAAATTACTTGCTAACCAAATCCAGCGTCAACAAAATTGTGAAGTAGTGTTATAAATACATAGTGTTTCTTAGAGTAAACATTCATAAAGCTGTCTTAAAAGAACCATTAACTGATTATTACATTTTAAAACTGGTATTGGGGAATTACTGTGCTTGACTTTAAGGTCAGTTTATAATATGGTCAGCAAAATAATAGCAAAACGGAGAAAAAAACCTCGGACCAACCAAGTCCTTTATAATACCCGCTTGCTACCAAAGCTTCACCGAGCCTCTCTGAACCCATATTAGCCACAGCTATCCAGTAGTTAGCGGAGTTAACGGTAGCTAGATTGATTGATGTGCTTTAAATATAAAAGTGTTGGTCGCTGATGCTAAGTAATCTCCGGATAGTCTGAACACTCTTTCTCTGTACAATCGTCAGATATCCCAGTTGGCGGGATGTCATCCACATCTCCTTCCCATGGTATGCAGCCTGAGCCAAGGTTTGCAGGAGCAGAGATGGAGTGAGGGGTTACAGTGTGACCCATGCCCTGGTAACGGCCCTTGGGGGATGGAGGGGTGGAAGACGATTCAACTGGATCCTGAGCTCCACCTGACAGCAGTCCCGTGTTCTCGCCCTGGCAAACCTCTTCACCAAAATATGTTTTCCTTGGCCGACCCATGACAGTTCTCCCTGAAGTAATAAAAACAAAGCACATACACGTATGATGCATAACTGTTTTAATAGGGTTTCACAAAACGATTAGATTCTCATTCTGTAAGACTGGAAAAACTGGTTGACGCTAAAAATTAACAATTGAACTCCCCCTCGTGCACTATTGAGACGAACGTCTCACCTCCCTCATCCTAATCTCTGATTATCATCAAGTATTATATTTGTTTAGTATCAATCGAAATGTCTCAGTGTGACTGGTACATTTAACTGGCTCATTTAATAAGTAAAACAAAATGTAATAAGGTTTTAAGGGTTTAGAGATACCAGGCACACTTTATATTAAGTGGCTTTAAGTACCATGTACTTACATTGAAATGAATAATTTGATACAATGGACTTATTGTGTACATACATTTTTTTAGGACTTATTGTGTACAGTTTTTACATTGTACTTATATTTTAAAAATACCAGCATGTAATTACAGCTGTAATTAATATATGTAATTACATCTGTAATTACACAGCTGACCCATCCCTTACACTTAAACCCACCCTTAAACCTACCCATACCACCACACCTGTCCCTAACCTTACCCATATCACACCTCAATAGCAGCAAAAGTGATTTACTATACAACATGAGCACAATAAGTACATTGTACTTATTTTTAAATGTAAGTACATAGTACTTAAAGCCACTTAATATAAAGTCGGACCAACGGTCCTAACCCCAAATGGTGTTACTTCAGAATGCAAATATCCATTGTTAGTCTATATAATGAAATGCAGCCAGGGGCTTGGGACCTTTTCTGTATCTCAGGTCAGCCCCTGAATGCTGAGAGCTGACGGGGATTCATGTATTTCCTAATGTCAGGTTCGTCTTCTCTTTATTCCAGAGCATTTGATGTTTTGTATTGATTATCTTTGAACTGATTATACATCTGACATAATAAATAGTGCCCAAAATGAACCCAAAATAATTAATTTTGATTATTTTGATTCTAACTGACTTTGACATTATTTCATTATAGTTAAAAGGAATAGACAAACGTTCGCTCATATTTAATGATGCACAGATATCATTAAAAAATGTCTCATTTAAGGAGTCAGATGAAATCACGAGAGAATACATATCGTGAGCTTAGAATTATAAAGTTCTATCTCCGTTTAGGGTAGTTCTGAGATATTGAGCATCAAAGTTTTTACATGCCAGCTGGCAAAACTGCTATGTAATATAATCTTCTATTATAGCTTTATCTTTTTTTTTCTTTTTTTTTTACAAAAATAACACCACACAGGCATTAATGAACACCTAATGGATCAGATTATGTCAAAAAAACTCAATTTCGACCAAAAGTGGAGATAGAACCTTATAATTCTAAGCTCACGATATGAGAAAATGTATCGCATTTAATCAAAACTACTTTTCCATGAGAAAAGACCTTGATTATCAAGCTTTTTATTTAATTTGATATCAATTAATTATTTTGTATACATGTTTCAGGAACAGTACATCCCATTTTTTCTTAAGGAAAATAGTCTGCTGTAAACTATTCAGGCAACCCTTTATATTATACCTAGGTTACAATTAAAAAGTCCTTATTTTCAGATATGTCAACCCCTCAAATAAATTCAAACTAACAAAATAGATATGGACACTGAATAGCTTTCCTGAGGTAAATGTTATTTTTACACGTTACATGTTATCGTTTACTGCTTTACTGATGTCGTTCTGGCAGATGAAAAACTGAGCGATTATATGAGGCATAATGCATTTCAGGAAGTTGTACTGTTTCTTTCAACATTCCTTCTGATGCTGAAGTATATTTAATTTACATTTATGCATTTAACAGACGCTTTTATCCACAGTGACTTCATGCTATGACTAGTGGTAATGAGTAAATCATCAGTTCAAATGTCCTCCATGTTGCCTCTTGAACCAAGACAGCTACAGCAATCGGTCAAAACACTAAAATACTGTAACACTGTCAACAATGCCTATTCTGTGTTCAGAAACTTGGACCATATCATTATTAAAAGGTAATAATGTAGCATTATTCTTGGCTGTGCAATACAGAGCTCAAGGAAATTATATGGCAATGCATTTGCGTTCTCAGTTCCCCTGAGATAGTTTGGAAGAAAGCTAATTTTTTTTTTTTTTTTTTTCAGAAGGACAGACAAACAAACAGATAGGTAGATGAAGCATTTTGTAAAACTAATTTTTACCAAAAAAAAGGCCTCTAGACCCTCTGACTATAAAACACTAATAATAAAAGACTGTGTAGTGACTCACCGACATTGCGCACTTGTTCTGAGATGTCAGCCCGTATGTCTGAGATATCCCACATGGCCAGGAAGGAATCAAAGCAGGAACCTTCCTCTGCTTCCTGTATGTAGGGTTTGTAAGTGAAACTGAAGTGATGGGCAATGGCTGCCAAAAACATTTCCACACAGATGATGAAGTCCTATGAGAACAGAAAATCACAGACTATTAATCTTGAAGGTCACTTCCACTCGTGCAACTAGAAGTTCATTTGTGGCCCTGCAGTAGCAAGAGTACCAGTTAGTGTACCAAGTGTACCAAGCCAGTCAAAAAAAGTAGTTTAGTGCTCAGGACAAAGTACAACACCTGCAATCCAGTGGCTACAGCCTCCACACTGTCCCACTCCCAGGTGTGAGATTCTGAGATTACACCAACCTTCACTAAAAGCGCAATGACCACGGCTTGCCTAAGACAGGTAAAACAACTGAATTAAATAAAACATTACATGGTGACATAAAATCAATATCCATCCATCCATCATCCAATAATATTTGATATTGGCTTTGTGAGATTCACCAATGTTTATAATAATACGCCTTATTCACGGCAGCGCCATCTTTGATTTTAAATGAGAATGAAAGCGAGGCTGTGAGGGATAGACTTGCATCTCTTCAATGGCCTGTATTGTTATTTAATGTGTTTTCGGATTGTTCTGCTCATGAAACACTGGAAAAATATCTTTCAAAGTAATGTCAGTTGACAAAAAAACTCCCGACAATGTAAGCTGTGGAAAATTGTAAGTAATCTAGCTGCTTTATTCAGCTTTTTACAGCGGATGCCATTGGAAACACAGTAAGTCTATCCCTCACAGCCTCACTTTCATACCTGTCATGGCGCTGCTCTGAACAAGGTCTATTCTGCCAGTAATAACCATTAACTACCATGACTCTAGTTGTGCAGAGAAAACTACACTGAATAACAAACTAAACATGCTTATAACAGTCATCAGTAGATCACGATTGATATGTGCGATGTGTAGAGAACGGTTTACCAGAATGACACAAAAACCACCAGCTTGACACAGAGGAATTTGCCCACAGGTTTTATGGGACTCAGCTCTTCTCTCAGAGCCTTGTAAAACAGCACAAGACAGTACATGGCAAACTGAAGAGAGAAAACAAGTGCACCATTAGCACAATAACATTAGGTTTTCAGGTTACCGTTTAACTCGGACTATCAATAATTATTCACTGTTGTTGCATCATGTTCCTTAAGCTTTTAATATTTATGAGCTGCATGAACACAAATGAGAGGCTGTCTGTTTTGTTTTACTGTTGATTAAAAAAAAAATCGATAAGATGTCTCTGTAAATAAGGCTTTAGTTACACTGTATCTTCCTTTTACTGCTGTTTGGCTCCTGGCTGTAACTGTAAACTCATTCCGTAGCATAAGCTCATGTGACAGTCTTGCATAATATTCAGTGGAAAAAAAAAAACAAAAAAAAAAAAAACAGGTACTTACAAGCTGAGAGAGATTGTTGACAATAACCAGATATGTCCAGGCATTTTTTGAACTGAAGTTGCCTTCATCATAGACACCGCAAAGCTGACAAATCCTAATTTGGTAGGACAAAAATGACATTGAAATGACCGACTAACAGCTAAAGCTTTATTTTGAACTGTTACAATGCTCAATTTAAGAGTACATTTCAAAATATAGTCTATAATAGGGCGTATTTTTTTAGTACCTGGAAACTAAATAGACTTTTGTGTTTAAAAGTATCAGAGCACAGAAACATATGGAGCCATTAATGTAGACCAAAAGGGTTTGTTGATCAAAATTCACTAACAGAAATAATACTACCGTTCCAATCCTTTCAACTTTTATTCAGAAAGGATGCATTAAATTGATCAAAAGTGATAGTAAAGACATTTATAAAATATTCATATTTTAAATAAATACTGTTCTTTTAAACTTTTCATTTAAAAAAACATCATGGGGATAAAAATGTCTCACAGTTTCCACATAAATATTAAGGAGCACAACATTTTTCAACATTGATAATAATAAGAATGGTACAAAATGAGCATATAAGAATGATTTCTGACACTGAAGACTGGAGAATGGCTTCTGAAAATTCAGCTTTGCCATTATATAAACTTGTTTGAATGATAATGTGTAAACTTGTTGTGAATGATGAATGTTGTGAGTGCATATATTGTGTCTCTTTGTGGTGTTAAACCCAATAAAGTAACACTTACAAAGCAATGATTGTGGTGAGAGGTCTCACAACTGTGTACTGGAGAACTCCCAGTTTGCATCTCAGCAAAAGCACTCTGTTAAGAAAAAAATGAGCTAGGTAAATGTTCCATTCGCAATATTAAAATATAGGAAAATTGAGAAAATATTGGTAAGTTATACTCTAAAGAAATGTTTAAAAAGGTATTGGTAAGGTATACAGAAAAATAAAATTTGCATAAAACAGTTAAGTTAGCAGGCACATAACAGAGCTTCACTGTCCTCTGAAGCAGAACACAAACATATTTTTTCAGTTTAAAAAAAATGCTGATTTAAATCAACAAACTCTTCACACATTTCTACCCCTGCCTAATGTAAATTTAAAATGTGCTGCTGTCAGCGGCAATAGCTAAAGGCAGCCAACAACCACAAGAAAGTGTTCAATCTGCAAGCAATTTAGAAAAATCCCTTTCTGCTGTCTCTAAACTTTCATTTCCCATCCTGCACTTTGACGAAGGCTCCAAAGGAGAAGATGGTAAACAGGTAATGGAGGCCCTAAACATAAGAGCCTCAGCTAACATCTTAACTTTCTCTTTGAGTAATATTAACAACAAATATGCATTAAAAACCACATCCTGCATCAAGTTATCCAACTGTTGTATCATAACTGTGTTTATGCAAACACTCACTCTCCCATGGGCCACGGTGGGCAGCAGCAAAGAGGAGGGAGATGTTTTTGTTGCTCCTGCACCTCCAGCATCAGCACCAGACTGGGATACTGGTTCCCCAGATAGTTGAGAAGGAAGATCATGAAGTTGTAGATAACATAGGCCTCATAGCACTCTCTACATGTGTCTACATAGATGGCAATGCTGGGATACTTCAACGCTATCCACTGTGAAAACAGATGAAGGGACCAACGACATTAGAATAAAGGGATTCCATATACACAACACAGACAAATGATATCCTGCTGCTCAAAAAAGATTAGATGCACATGAGTTTGGTCAATTTAATGTCTGTTCCAGCTTGTTAAGTAATGTAACTCATGAGCATCTGCACCATCAGGCCTCACATTAACTCATTGTCAAACAGAAAAAAAGGCCAGCATTCAATTGAAGGCAATCTAAGTTGGATAGCAAACATCAAAGAAGCCATTTTCGATTCAAATACCAACATTTTAGGGGCCATAAGGTGATCACAAGATACTCACACTATCCAGGCTGTATATCGGAACCATCCATAATATTCTAAAAATGGAAAATAAAAGTAAGTGAGAAAAAGAAAGAACAATCGTACAGAAGATAATGTACAATACTGCATAAATTTAACTAGAGGCAAAGTAATATTATCTCAATACCTGATAATGGGTTTTTGTAGCTCAGGTTGGGTGTAGTGCACTAGATGCTGCAGTATCCCCCACAGTGATATGGGTATAGTCATGAACACGAATAACCCAGCGATGAACCATGCCTTATTTTGAATACTAACCTATGTGATTACAAAGAAAAAATACAGCGACTGTGAAAACTAGACATTATTAAAATGATCAAAACTTCAAAAAAGTAGTGTGTGTATGTGTGTGTGTATATATATATATATATATATATATATATATATATATATATATGCATATATGTGTGTGTGTTTATTTTCTACAAAATTGTTGTTATTTTAGAACTATTTATATATAATATATACTTACATTATTTATATTTTACACTAGATTTGATTATCAAATTTTCATTTATAATTTGAGTTTAAATTTGAACAATTTTGTTATGCACTTTGGTCATTTTTATTAGCTTTTTTAATATTTCTAATTAGTTTTATTTTTATTTATTTTTTATCCCAGTTTTACTCCGATTCAGTGACAAGGCTTAAGTCTAGTCCCAGACAAACATGCATGTTTGATCTGTTTTAACTGAACACAACTTGCACTGGGATTTCTTAAAATATGTCAGTGTCAATGTTTTCTCTCTAGATGGACACCAGTAATATATATTTTTTCTAAGGCATCTTTATAAAGGCTACTTAAATGTCCAAATTGAACTAAGACCTAATCCTGGCTTAATCTAAACCCTATTTGTGAAACTAGGCTATCGTTTAATCATTTTAGCATTTCAACTCACACTAATTTTAGGTCAGTTAGTTGGCAAGACAACATTTACTTATTTTGCTTATTTTTTTAGCATAGGTTTTAAAGCAGTATTTCTATTTTGTTTCAGCTTAATTTAAATGAACAGAAATCACTTTAAATAGTTTTAGTTAAAAATATAATCAGATGCAAACACCTTTGAAGAGATGCCAGCAACTTTAAATCAACATGCATACACCACTGCCAAATTGTCTATATACTACTGTAACATGATAACAACTTCACATTGGACATTTCTTTGACACAGTCACCTCTGATAACAGATTACTCTAAATTGTAATGTAGAAACATGCATTTTCAATAACAAAACACTTTGGGACCAAATAAAATCAAACTTACAGGTTCTTTAGACATTGTATACCATAATAAAGAGACCAAATTATGTATTGTTTCCCTTGTAGGTCAATAAGACTCAGTGGTTGCTTGTTTACTACAGCATTATAGGAACGTTCTTGACAGTCAGCTGCTAAATGCTAAATGTGTGTAATTATATAAAAAAAGACTTCTGACCCCTGATTTTTGTAGTTCCCATATACAGAGTGGAAGGACAACCAGAAGGAGCAGAATGTACAGCAGAACCACGAGAGGCCGAATCCACCTCCTCCAGTTCCCGCATGTGCACGGCATCTTTCCAACGGACACTAACCTCTTACATTACACTCCACTCCAATGGAGTTTGACACAGAGATAAGTAACAGATAAAAACGGAGTTAAGCTCTTTGCAGTTCTACCGCTGTGGTTTGGTTTAGAATGCATATGACTGGAATAGACACTATAGGGATCTTGACGAATCATGTGTTCAGCGAGTCAAATAATCAGCTGATTCCTCCCCATGCTCTCCGCCGCTCCCACATACATAAACGTTATAGTCACTGCTTAGTTTCAATAGCCGCTCGCGAAGTCAGCGCGCAATCATATTTCCTTCTCTTTTTGCTGAAGACATGTCATAAAGCCATATATAAGTTTACAGACTTCAAATCATGTCATTAAAGCCATATATAAGTTTACAGACTTGGAAAAAATAAGAAGTGAACGTGATCGCGACAAGTTGATAAACAAAGCTTGTCGGACCTTCCTGTTCTTGACGTCATTGCGGGTTGGTTCTTCGCTTCTTGAACGAGACATTTTTAATACTTAGCGCCACCACTCGGATGGGAGAACAGACAAATCGTGAGACTGTCGTTTTTCAGAAAGTGACGTTAAGTAACGATAAATATAATTATTCAATGTGTGTAAAATAATAAAGACGTTGTCACAACTTGCCCCGCTACCTTTAAACATCGTTCATTAAACCTTATCATTCAAAAATGATAGACTTTCATTTGAAACTAACAATGGGAAACACATAGCCTATAGAAAAAAAAATATTACCAAACTTTTGGCTAACAACTAAGCAAATCAGACAATGAGGGCCCATTATTGTGAGCAAAGCTAAAGTAGGCCTACTACATTAGTAACTTGAGTACGTTAGGCCTAACTTTAGTAGGCTAACCTAACGTTAGTAGACCTCATGATCAGACATCTAGGTTTTTTAGGTTTTAGCTGAAAAGCATGTGCCATATATACAATTAATAACTTGCCAATTCAGATGATGCAATGTCTGTCATTCTGTGTGATTGCAAAACAATTTATTTACCAGACATGAAATAATACTTATCCCTCAGAGTTGTATTTGTTTTTCCTTTAATTTTTTTGGTAACTCCTTATACAGTACAGTACTTACAGTGTACTTACCTAGAAAGTACTGGCTAATATAAGGTAAGTACATGGAACAGGGGTAGGTTTAGGGGTAGGTTCAGGGTTAGTATTATTACCCAGTAGTTACTAAAACTACATAGTATTTACATTTTTTTTTTTTTCCCAGAGACTGATTATTTTGTGAAAATTGTGTGCATTGTGGTACTCTACTGTTACCTTGTCTTTTGATTACTTTTCTGATTTTTGATGTTGTTGTCCTTTTTCAAGCCCAACAACCTCCACTTCAATGTATTGCCAACATCCTGCTAATATCTCCTTTGGTGTTACATGGAAGAAAGAACATCATATAAGACCGTCATGATGGTGAGTTTATTATGACAGAATTTTAATTTTGGATGAACTGTCACTTCAAGTTTATTGAATTTGACATGCTATTGGGTTTTACTTAAAGACGTTATTGGGAGAGAAAAGCAAAGATTAATAGAATAGTCTCACTGAAGGGGATTTAATCAAAAATGACCTAATTGCCCTATAACGAGTGAATGTACACTGTGAAACAAAGGTGAAATTGGTCAGACTTGGGTGTCTCACTAGATGGCAGTGTGTGGCAACACTTTCCGTGCAGGAGTATCCCAGTAATCCATATGCATCTCTTGAATAAAGTGTTCCTGAACAAAAAAAAACAGAACAAAAACAAGCCAAGCCTCTAAGTCTATTTTCCTTTTTTTAGCAAGAAGATTGCCCAGATGTTTTAGTTTGTTTTCCTGAAAACAGAACAGTCGTCAAATTACTGTTTTTAATTAAGATTCCAGAGGTGTGTGGAAAAAAAAGGTTTATTTAGGCTATTTCCCCCCCTTGCGCTAATCCAATTACAACAAAACGCCGTATCTGCACGAAGGTACATTATGTAACTGATTGGGGGGAAAGAAAATAAAAATGCTGCTTTAAATTTTAACAGCCCATTCTCACTCCCAGTCCCAAAATCACCTAACTGACGCCTTGGAAAGCATTTTGACCATGCTTCAATATCTGACGCTTTAGGCACCCTTTAGCGTCAGTTAGATGACCGCGCGTTACCCTACCCAAGACCCAAACCTACCCGCGTCATCTAGGCTAACTGACGCTTTTCCTTTAGCGTTAGTTAAAGGGTTAGTTCACCCAAAAATGAAAATTCTGTCAGTATTTACTCACCCTCATGTTGTTCCAAACCTCAATGTGTTTATTTTTTCTGCTGAACACAAAGCAAGATATTTGGAAGAATGTTTTGATCAAACAGATTCCCCACTGACTACCATAGTAGGAAAAAATACATACTATGGTAATCAATGGGGAATGAGATCTGTTTGATTAAAACATTCTTCCAAATATCTTCCTTTGTGTTCAGCAGAACAAATAAACACATAGAGGTTTGGAACAACATGAGGGTGAGGAAATACTGACAGAATTTTCATTTTTGGGTGAACTAACCATTTAAATGACGGCGTAGGATCGCGTCATGTAACTGACGCTAAAGGGCGCCTAAAGCGTCGAATATTGAAGCATGGTCAAAAGGTGACGCCTTGGGGTGAGAATGCATTGATTTTAAGTAGGTACAATCAACTTGGATGTTTAAGTCATTTCAACTTAAATTACATTACACTGACTTTTAAAAATAAGCTGAATATTGTATAACTTAAACTTTATTTAATATTGTCGTAACTTGATCATATACTTTTTTACAGCACAGAACTCCAGAGTTTGCCTTTTTTATAGTGGTCTATAGCTAAATCAGGAGGCAAGTATAAAAAGTGCTACTAAAATACACAGCACTTTAAAACAGCACAACATCTTAAAAGTTTTATAGGACTAATTGTTTTGTTTATGCAATTTGTCGAAGTCAAAGAGCTCTTCCCAGGCTATAAAAAAAGGAAAAAAAGATTGTTTAAAATAAAACCTGTGTATTTCCTTGAGTGTACAATGAGGAATAGCAATGATTTCCAGATGCTTTATTGGGTAGGACTGACTTTATCTCAGACAGTCTCCCCTTGTCAGATCCAGCTGTCCCGCAGAAGACAAATAAGAGCACAGTTTCACTAGCCTGTTTCAATACCCACCCAATATGGAAGATGACTTTAATGGTATTTTACATGGAAAATCAGATAGAGTTGAAACTTTTCCATGATGAAAGCACAGGCATGAGTTTGACCTGTAAAACTCAATACTCATTCTTTCCTCTCTCATGCTCTTGTGTTTGTAAGACACGGACTGCAATAAAAAGGTTCAAAAAGACCTTCCGGTCATTTGCCAGTCACAAAAAAAGTAGGTATAGGCATATCCTAAAAAAAAAAAAAATGTGTCAATGAAATATTTGGGGACAAAGGAAGATGTACAAGGCTGAAGTAGTCCAGAATACATGGAGACAGAACTTTTGTTTATGTCGCTGCGCTGTCATCATACTGTCCCCCGGTTACAGAAATGGCTCATTGCGATGGGACAGATTGTTCATGAATATTGAATCGATCCTTTTGGCTTTTATAAATTAGAAATCGTTCTTGCCACACTCATGCAAGCGTCTTGTTGGATGACTTGGAGGGATAGCTCTGCAAAATGGCATGTGGGACTCTGCCATGTCGGGGCAGGGAAGACAAACAGGCGCTGTGTTTGAGAAAATTGGATACATATTTAAAGTTTAAACGCCGAGTGACGTCCATGGTTAACATCTTATGTGACTCCTAGTATGAGAGGAGTTGTTCTGTGTTTAGTTTGGATTTAATTTAGACGTCAGTACGTGTTGGGCTAAACGAGGAGAGTTATTGGATCATGGTTTGTGGCTTTATGTCTTTGGACATGTGAATTACAATCTTCACGAATTGGCGTCATGCCAAATGGATACCTTCAAGACGTTTGATTATTAATTAATCTCAAACATCTGGCCCAAGATGTATGACAGAAATAGTTTGTGTAGAAATGATCCTGTCTAGTCCTCAATATTGTAATATTTAAAAAAACAAATTCTGATTACATTATTGTTCTTGGAGCTCAGTCATCTCATACATTAATTTTATGGATGGTTTGAAATCCCTTGCATGAGAGATAAGGTTACCTCATGCTCATAAATAGAGGTGAAAGCACTGCACGCTCTCACTGTTAAGACATTTTATCCACAGATTTGATCCAAATGCTGTTGGTTTCTTGCCTTTTTAAGTGTTATGGCAGTGGTGCTGTGTAGTAACAAAATGTTATAAAATAATCCATGGCAGAGCACAGTCTTATTAAAACTTTAGGATAGAGTCAGCACTTATGGTAGTATGGCCTTGGAGAGCTACTTTTCCTCTGAAAATAATTATGTGCTTTGTTGAGAGACCTTTGCTAAAGCCAGGATAAAGAATTATATTATATGTATAGAATACCATGGTCTGTCTGAATACGTGATTCTGATTGGCTGGAAGGTGTCCAATTAAACCGTTTAATGCACATGTAGTTCCAAGTCAACAACTTTTTCAAATGTTTACTTTTTTAAAAACATTGATTTCAATACCGCAGAGCAACATTAGAATTGTTTTAACTTAGGGCTGTCAAACGATTAATCGCAATTAATCGCATCCAAAATAAAAGTTTGTGTTTACATAATATATGTGGGTGCAGTGTGTATAATTATTTTGTATATATACAGTATAAACACATGCATGTATATTTAAGAAAAAATATTATTTATATATAAAATATTTATATTTATTTATAATATAAATTATATAAATCCATACACAGTATATACATGAAAATATTTCTTAAATATATACTAGCATATGTGTGTATTTATACTGTATATATAAAATAATTATACACAGTGCGCCCACATATATTATGTAAACAAAAACTTTTATTTTGGATTAATCGTTTTTACAGCCCTATTTTAAATATTTGAGTACAAAGACATTTTTATGGCATCGGGGTAAGTTTCTCCAGTGATGTGAGTTGCACATGTCAGCTTTTCAATTATTTTAAATTTAATTATAATTTTATTTATATTTTATTTTATTTCAAAGTTTCTCTGTGTTACTTTGCCTTTGAGTTCATCTGCTTCTTCCTTGGCAGGCTCAGACGTTCCCACCAAATTCCTTGGACATAAAACCATCTCCCTGAAGGCAGTTTCATGAGAATAAAAAAAAAAACCTCCAATCTCTGATGAGAAATTATTTTTTTGCATTATGCTTTCAATAGTAGACTCTCAAAACAGACTTGTCTCTTCTCTAATTCAATTTCTAAATTCCATGTGTGATAAAAAAAAAGTCTTAAAATAAACAAAATGCTTATTTTGGCTCGTGAGCATGCCCTGTTTATATTCAGCCTAGAACATTGTGTTGCAATGACTTTATATCAATCAAAACTTATCTTTTTAATTAATACACATTTGTAACTGTTAGAGCATATACCTCTTTTTTTCAGATGAATCATGTTTGAGACCAGATCAACAGTTTGTCTACTGTGCTTATACATAACCATCATCTTCATTATATAATATAACATTACAAAACCACACACAAGCAAATAAAAATAAAAAAAAACGTTTATTTTTCCAAACCACTATAAGACTGATATAAACAGTAACTTACATTACAGATAATGGTTTAAGCTCCACAGTTTACATTAAGGCTTTTATATGCCCCGTTCACATCCTCTAGGTTGACACTGATGACCCTGAGGGGCCGTGTTGCATTGTGGGTCAAAGAGCATCACAAATCACTCCCAAACTGGAGCTTCTTCCCAGGCCAAAACAGACAGCTGTCACAAGGCACCTATCTTTTTTTAACACTGAAACTTGTTACATTTGGAGATAAGTGGTGGAATCAATAGTCTGGTCCATTACTCTCAAAAATAACTTGCAGCTAATTTAAAAGATTGGACTAATGCAATTACAGTCTATAAGAAGAAGTGTCATGTTTTAATCAGTCAGTCATGATGTGTAAAATAATCTATAGTTAGTTTTCTGTACTGCATAGCATATATAGTAAACATATGTCTGGTTGCCACAGTGCTATAATACACACACACACACACACACACACACACACACACACACACACACATATATATATATATATGCAACATTCCTCACTCAGGGGTGGTAAAGTTCAACCGGTGTGACAAGGGTAATCCGTAACATCAAACTTCAATACAAACATTACTTTTTTTTTTGCCATGCACAAATATATCTCTCAACAATAAGCATGTCAAATTAACAAGACCCATGTAGATCTCTGTCAGAACATTCATATTAGTTTCAAATTATGTTAAAAAGAAAATGGATTTCTTCAAATTCCTTATACACTTCTGTTCAAAAGTTTGGGGTTGGTAACTCTTTGAAAGAGGTCTCTTCTGCTCACAAAGATTGTGATTATTTGATCAAAAATACAACTGCAATATTGTAAAATATTAGTACAATTTGCAATATCTTTTTTTCCAATTTAATTTAATTTTATTATATCATTTATTTTTGTGACTGCAAAGCAACATTTTCGACATCATTACTCGAGTCTTCAGTGTCACATGATCCTCCAGAAACATTTCTTGTTATTATTATCAGTGTTGATAGGCTATATTTTTTTGTCAGGATTGTTTGATGAATAAAAAGTTCAAAAACATTTATTTGAAACGGAAATATTTTATGAATGACGGTATACATTTATTTAAAAAAAATACTTACTGACCCCAAACATTTGAATGGTGGTGTATATTTTTGGTACAACAAGATAAAGAAACCAAATATTTCAACTTAAAATGCAGATGATATACAAATACAGAGACCATTAAATATTAATAATATTGACGTAATATATACAAGGTTAATAGCATGTATGAGTTCTCTTACAGAACATTCACAGTGTTAAAATATAGCAAAGATATGTGTGTATCTCTTGGGCGTTTTCGTTTTGATTATACAAAAGCCCCCTTTCCCGCGCCCTCATGCTCAATATTTTTTTCTTTTCTTTCACACTATAACCCAGCATTTGTTGCAGTTGGAGTCATTCCTAGACATTACTCTTACATCTGAAACACAATCCAGCTGTTACATTTCACATGTGCTGTATGATCTTCATATTTTTATTTTATTATTATTATTTATTCTGAGCTAACATATTCTTCTAACACCTTTCAAGCATATACACATGGAACTTAATTTGACATTCAAACATAAAGGCATATCTTCATTTTCTTCCTACTCCTCTATATAAACAGAGTTGACGTCCAGCGCACAATACGATTCACCAAACAACCTAAATAAACTTTGAGCCAGGTGGTGACCTGAAAGTTCCTGTTTTACAAACTAGTTTTGGATCAAGCTTCCATGACTGCATTCAATGTGCTAACAATAACAACCGGACACTGAATTTGAGGGATAGGCTACCCCCTCAGCTGCATGGGAGTTTCTTTGGCAAAGCTTATAGGAAGGAACATCCAGCCCGTTCTCATCCTTTAACGTCATATAGAACGCTATATGACAAAACGGCGCTATACTACGCACATGGCACCCTTTATCGTTAATATAACACGCGAACCCAAGACGTTATAAATCCTTTAGCGTGAATATGACACGCACACCCTACCCCACACCTAAACTTAGCCCTCACAGCACGTGTTATATTAACGATAACGGGTGCCATGTGCGTAGTATAGCGCCGTTTTGTCATATAGCGTTCTATATGACGTTAAAGGATGAGAATGCGTTGGAACATCTCACCCCAAGGCGTCACTTAACTGACGCCTTGGGAAGCATTTGACCATGCTTCAATATCTGACGCTTTAGGCGCCCTTTAGCGTCACTTAGATGACGCCCTAGGATCGCGTGTACCCTACCCCCACCCCACACCTAAACCTAACCGCGTCTTCTAACTGACGCTTTCCTTTAGCATCAGTTAGATGACGCCGTAGGATCGCGTCATGTAAGTGACGCTAAAGGGCGCCTAAAACGTCAAATATTGATGCAAGGTGACGCCTTGGGGTGAGAATGCGTTGCGTACACACACACACACACACACACTGACCCTCACCGCTTTACTCTTCCTTTCTGCAACTACCTTTCACATCAGACAGTGACGATTCAGAGCTTGTTCATAGTGCTGTATTTACTGGAAAACATGTCGAGCTCCTGATGAGGGTTAATTTGTAGCTGTTAGGTTCAGCTGCATCCTGTTTCTGTTGGTCTTCACTCCCACCACTTCTCGCACACAGAAAAACAACACTCTGAATGTCTGGGAACAGCTGCTCTGTGTCTACGGGAGACTTTAAATATATCAGGTCCATTGTCTGATCTGAAGATATATATAAAAACAGCCTGATACTGCGCTGAGTACTAGGCCTTTAGTTTCATATGAATGGTTATATGCTTTCCACCTCAAAGTTTGACAATGACGATGTTGATGTCCGCTTTTTGAATGCGTTTTAAGTATGTAGATTGTCCTCCACCTCTCAGTCGCTGTATTTGCGAAGGCTTCTGTCGGTATTTAGGTTGCCGGGCTCATGGTTTTTGCACTGAATGCTAGTGCCGTTCATGGGGCCTGAGCTGGACACCTGGTTCTTGGTATGACACCAACAGCACAAGCAGGACTGAAATAGTGATAAAGATAAAAGGAAAATCATTTGATTGTTGCAACATAGGCTTATTATAAAAACATGCTGCTGCTTTGCAAAACTTCACACACACACAAAAAAAAAGATACATGTATTTTATGACCCCAAAACACACCATAGTGCATAATACATTTTTTTCACGTTTGCATGTCATGGGTTTACATACAGTAGTAAACTTGCTCACTAGAGCACCTGGTACAGCATTGCACTTGTGATCCGGAACGCTTAAAAATATTGTTGGTTTAACTTAATAAAGTAAGTAACCTGGTTGCCTTAAAATTTTAAGTTGATTGAACTGGAAAAAGTGAGAACTGTCACCCCCCTTTTTTGAATAGACATGGAAATGCTCATTTCAAACTTAAATGGTTGTAATTCAAGAATGCTTTGGAATATAGACGTAAGATTGGTCTCAGTTTAAAGAAGACATTTGGCAGATTTTTCTCGAAGTGAAATAAATTAAGAAAGTGAAACAGAAAGTTTGAGTTTATAGAAATGTACAATGTAAAAAAAATTATTATTCATATTTTATATAAAATATATATTTTCAAAACCTGGGCTACTCTAAAACTGCAGAAAAATCAAAGCCAAAAATCTGAACAAGTTGTGTTTAAAATTTTAGGTTGATATCTAAAAAAATTAGCTTTAAGTGAGATTTAGTTTGGGCGCAGTACCAAACTTTTTCACTAGGGCACAACCAGTCTCCATTACAGCCCATACTGTATAAGGGCGCCTCCATTTCCATATGTGTTTTGAGTGATCTGAACCATTATTTTCACAAATTTCACACAATTTTTGAAGTAGAAATCCTATACAGAATTAGTATGGGAAGTTTGGCAGATTTTGATATGAATTCAACCTCTAAGAATCACATACAAAGAACACGCATGCGCGTTATAGCTTATTGCCACAACACAACGGTGAACCTATTATTTTTTTTCGTATTATTTAAAACATTTTCAGACCTTTTTTTCTAAAATAATTGAATGGATGTTATCTTTTGAACTCTTGGCATGAAATCAAACTGAGGTTTCTAACTTTTTTTCATGATTTTTCATGTTCATTGCTATTTCAAAATAAAGGTCTGAACACGCTTTCTGAGTATGAAAATATTCTTGTTTCAAATTGATAAATTACGGCTCCTGTGTAAATTATTTTGAAAATTAGTTACCAAATATGGAAACTAGAGATTGTAAGCTTTCAAATGATATATAGTTTGTCAATATTACTCTTTTCAAAGTCTTTTCAAAGATATTATTGTTTTAAAAATATAATGGCAAGCGTCCCACCTGTGGGACGGTGACAGTTAAATGAAGGAGATTGATTTAATCATCAGAAACTCAAAATAATAAGTTATCTGAACTAAATAAATTATTTAAGTTGATTTTACAAAAGAAAAAATGTTGTCATAACAAATCTTGAAAACATTTTTTTTGCAGTGTACAGGTCCATTTAAAAAACAAAACAAAAACAACAACAACAACAAAAAAAAAACGTGTCCTGAAACTCGATTAAAGAGCTTAGAGACTTAGGAGTAAGCTAAAATGGCATGGTTTACTTTTATTAAAACTATCGGTTACATTTTGGTGCTACGATATTTTCGAAGGAGGTAGAGTTTGAACCTTTTAGCCGCTTTAAAATTTAGCGGCACTTGATGAAAATGTCCGTTTTGAACTGTCACGGTAACTGTAAAACTGTTAAAACTGTTTTATTTTCTTCTGTTTCAAATAACAATTGATCCTGCTTTTAGCACCATTTATGGGACATTTCAATTTGAACATGCTGTAAAATGTACAAGAAACAACGTGCATCATCTGCACAATATTATTTGTGCAGAAATGCTGCCCCGCAGGCTCTTTTTTGTTTTCAACAAGCTTGGTTTGGATTAAGTAGTGCACATTTGTATTGTATTAGAGGTGATAGGTTGAAATGAATCAGTATTTCTTATCTGCAGCACTACATTTGGCCCATAGTAAATCAATGTTGAATATTTTTCTTGGATCTGCACCATCTCTTGCACAGATTTAGGTCCATGAACTTGGGTTGGCCAACCGAGTTGGTGTTATGGTTTGTCTCACAAACGCTTCAGCTGCATTCTATCTAAGGGATCATCCTCATTACTGAAAAGGGGCCCACTTAGGATCTGACATCATTGTCTGTAATCTACGCTCAGACAACCAGGGCTGGGCATGGCTTATCTCTCTCTGAGAATGAGTCACAGGACACCTAAACATTTGTATCCATAAATCAAGCACAATTTGCTGATTGAATGGTCTGTGACTGCTGATTTTGCTAAGTCGTGACATAAGGACATATATTCACTCTTTCTGTATGAGTCTGTTTGCAATGGCTTGTTAATGAAGGAAGAAGCACTCACCTTAAAACAATTATTGAACTTTTTGCTGACAAAGTAGAGGATGATGGGGTTGATGCAGGAGTTCACAGTGGCCAAGTTGATGCTAAAATAATCCATGATCAACAGGAAGCTGAAAGTTTGGACACTCATTTAGTTTTGTTGTGTGTAAGTTTATATACCACTTGCACTATCTACAAGACGTTTGTCATTTTTGAATAAGATTATTTTAGAGTCACATGTACTAAATGCTAGCTGAAAATTTAAAATGCAACAATTAATTTAAAGCTGAGATTGTAAAAAAAAAAAAAAAATCACACAAAACATATAGTCACATAATTAAAAAAAAAAATGTATTAATATCCATGACTTGTTTTTAAATTACTGTCACTGAAATTTCCAGGGTTTTCATTACTGTCCCTGATCTGTCCTGAGAAGGGAAGCTGCCTAATAATGTTGACAAAAATTCCTTAAGATCCTGTGGTCTTGGTTTCCCATCATGCTCTATGTTTGAGTTTTTCCAATTGTGGCTATATGATGTCTTCAGTAGCCAACTAACGGACTCATACACAACTATCACAATTTTATTTTGTCTTGTGAAATATAATCAAATACTGAGTTTTAAGCAGTCTTTTTAATGACAGTACTAAATTTAAAATATATCTTAATTTTATGATTGTATCTAATTTATATATTCTTTTTTTTTGGAAAAAGTTATGAGTCTTACAGCTTCTGTTAGGGGTATTGTAAACAGTATTTAGCACATATGTAAACACTTTAGTACAAACTTGTCAAGAAATAAGTACCATGCATATACAGTACAAGTATGTAGGGGTTTAAAATAAATCAGTCCACAGTTGAGCGTAAAAATTGGCGAAGGCTCACTCACTTGAGTAGGTCACAGCGTCTTTCATCAGTTGGAACATAAACCATTTTCTTCAACAGTCTACTGAGATGAAGGGGGAACCAGCAAAGAGCAAAGATCAGCACTAAACAGAAGACTGCTTTAGCCACTTCACGACGCTGAAAAACATAAACAAGCCGTTAGAACCGCAGGATGTTCAGTGTTACATAATGTACTCTCTCAGAGATATTTTTTTTACAGACTTTAGCACATAACAGGCTAAAAAGATTATTATAATATCATCTAATTCAAGGATGGGCAAGGAGGGCTACTGCTCTGCCTAGTTTAGTTCCAAATTCCAATCCTAATCAAATAGATCTGAACAGCCAGGTTTAACAAGGTCTCCTAAATTACTAAAAAGATCACTGCAACTGCAGGACACTGGCTCCGCTCCCCAGGACCGAGGTTGCCCCTCCACGATCTAATTGTTTATAATTCTTTCACTTTGCAGTAATACTTATGTTTAAATGATACTGACTCGAAGGTTTATGACCATTAGTATTAAGGACTTTTGCTTACCTGTTTAAGGTGTTCACTGAGGACTATCCGAAGGCTTCCGTTTCTACGGTGGAGCATTTCACATGTCATGAGGGTGTAGAAAATAGCTGTGCAGGCCAGTGGCACGCAGAAGTAAAAGCCAAATAACCACCAGTCTTTCAAATCTACATATAACTGAAAGCAGATGAAAGACAGCATCCATTATGTTTATTGTAAAAAAAAAAAAACAGTGAGAGTGAAGGTGAAAGTAGTAAAAAATATAGGTCCTCTGAGGACTTAAGTATTGTTTTAACTGTGAGCTTAAGCTTTTGATGTTTAGAAGCTGGAAGCAATGAACCGGTAGAGAAAAATAAAGAGATGGATTCGAGAAAAAAAAAAAGAAAAGAGGAAGACATTCTAGCTTATATGATATAGACTAAATTTGGGGTCAGTGAGATTTTTTTTCTTCGTCTTTTAAACATTTGTTACAAACAAGTCTTTTTCAAATAAATGCTGTTCATTTGAAATTTGTATTTATAAAAAACTATCATTGTTTCCATTAAATATTGAGCAGCACAGCTGTTTTCAACTGTGATAACAATAAGAAATGTTGCTTTAGAACAAAATCACCATAATGATTTCTGAAAGTGTGTGTCACTGAAGACTGGAATAATTCAGCGTGGTCATCACAGGAATAGCATAAATATAATATGTATAATAGCCTAAATAAATGGAACAAAATACAAGTTGAATTGTAATTTATTTTAATTTCAGTATTGTAAACTTTTTTGTTGTTGTTCTTTACTTAGCAGTTAAAGCTACACTGTGTAATTCTTTTAGTTTATTCTTAGCTAAAAACACTTAGTTCTTTCAAAAATATATCATTAATGTACATTTACTTTGTTCAAGTAATAAAGTATTCTCTTGAGTGTATAATATGCCATTGAAAATACATACGGGTAAGGGGTTCTAATGTCGGTGGCCATGTTGCCCCTCCATCTTGAAAGTACATTAGCCAAAGAGGGACATACCCGTTAATTCAAGCTTCGCCTTTCGCGTTTACGTTTGAGTTAACACTCATGGACTACATTGGCCACCGTAGGAGTTAAAACGAAATCGGAATTGAGAGGAACAGAAACTAATATTCACTGGATGATCATGTTCACCGCTAGATGGGGGTAAAAATCACACAGTGTAGCTTTAAATGAACATTTATTCAATAATTTACTTATATAGCCATGCAATAAATATGCATCCTGATCACTCTGTTTGGTTTATTTTATGATAATAATCAGCTGACCTTACATGATCCCTAGGTCCCATAGCATAACTGTTTAAGATCTAAAACAGTACTCAAAATGAAAACAACGCAATGTTCATTTTATTAATATAATTTAATTTGTGCTATATTAAATTGTCTCATTTGAATGTTCTAATGTTTTTGAGATTAATGGTAGGGTTCAAATGAGAGAATGAACTCTGTTTCTCATCCACACATATGGCTCTGCTTGTGAGAGATACATCAGCTTGTAATTTGCAATGGTCTGCTATCAATTTACTTCTTTGGACCGAACAAAGAAAAAGAAAACTCCAGATATCGTCTGCATGGGAAAACTGAAGAAAACTCCAAAGGTTTTACTTGTCTTATCCCCCTGCATTGTCTGTGATTTACGCAAAATGTTGCTTTCAAGATCAAAGATTGTAAATGATGTCAGAAATCGTGCATAGCATCCTGCTCGAGGTCAACCTCACAGGATGCACTGTTTATTGCAAAAAGTGCTGGAGTGTTTATGTGAATGAAGGGAAACGATGTTGGCGTGACACCCGTCCGATTAAAGCTTACCTTTGTGAAGTTACTTTCAGGCTTGAGCATACAAGTGTGGATGGTTTGGTTTTTGTAGGTGAAGGTGATCATGTTGAAGACTATTGCCTCTGGTACTGCCAAGATAATGGACAGGACCCAAATAGAGAAGATCTCAATGGCAGTAAAGAGGGGAATGCCGACCCCCTGCACTCTGCTCCAGGAGGCTACAGCCCTGTACCTGAGCCACAAAAACAAAACTCTCATGAGATTGCTCATCTGTTTTAAAGTGATACTCCACTTTTTTTTGGAAATAAGTTCATTTTACAACTCCCCCAGAGTCAAAAAGTTGAGTTTTACCGTTTTCGAATCCATTCAGCCGATTTTCTTATATTTAGAAGAATATCAGTAACCAGACAGTTTCTGGTCTCATTGACTTCCATAGTATATAAATATTTTTTTTCCTATGGAAGTCAATGAGACCAGAAACCATCTGGTTACTGATATTTTTCTAAATATAAGAAAATCGGCTGAATGCATTCAAAAACGGTAAAACTAAACTGCACTCTGGAGGAGTTATCTGGAGCCTATTTCCAAAAAGTGGAGTAACATTTCACAACAGAGACATGTCATTAGCTATGTTTTCATCCAAAGATCTGCATTTAACTTGTCCGCAAAAAGTGGAGTATCGCGATTTGAAAACAATTTTCGAAATTTCTATCCCACACAATAAAATTATATGATGATCAATAAGTTATAACATGTTTTTACATTGCTTTAACTTATTAAAATAAGTTAATCCATTTTCATTTTTTTGATGATATACAAGATTCAACTATTTTTTTAAGTTAGTTGAAATGACTTAAAACATCCAAGTTGATTTTACTTAAAAAAGCAACTTTGTTTTTAACAGTGCATGTACTGTTTTTAAGAGAACAATATTGTCACTTGGTAAATTGGCTATCTGTTATACAAATAGAAGTTGCTGCAATAGGGGTAGTGTGCATTATAGATTACTTGGGCCTCAAAGCGTGCAGATAAAATGCAATGAATGTCGTCGTGTTATCTTGTGTTCGGAGGTGGATGCCTGGTGTTTGGGAACTCGGTCATGTGAGACAGTTCTGGGAGGTAACTATCCCCAACAATTTGATGACAGACTTTGTCATTGACCAAACAGACATTTAAGATGCTGTGCAATGAAAATTGAGAATTTAAATTTTTGATATTTTTGCGCATCAAGGGATTTGTTTGAATGTGTTTTCATCACAGTTTATGTACATCCTCTTATCGAATAAATATAGAAAATCCTTTCCCCCCCCCCATGGAATATACCAAACTTTGCATAAAATAGATTGATGGAAAGATTCACTTTATTGAAGATATGTTTACTAAACATCTCTGTGAATGACCTCAGATAAGTATGTATAATCTTCAACGCCATTTTTTTTTTTTTTTACATCAACACCTGCAAAGCTTTACAGATCAGATTCCTATCGTGTGGGAAACCTGTGAAATATTGCCGTGTGTGCAGCTGTGCCGAGTCGACTTTCAGCTACTGGTTTACAGCAACAGTATCTAAGATTAATGAAAAGGCTGTTTTGCATTGTAATATGCATATTACTAAAAAGCTTGCAGATACACTTCAGCTGTTTGTTTGGATATAGTCACTGGTATGCCTGGCTGCTTGTTTCCCTTTGCTCAAAGTCATGTTTGCTTGTTTGTTTCATTAATACCGTTTCTCTTGTGGGTGATTCTGTAAAACGGTGCATCAGGATTTTATATAATCATATATATATATATTTTATAACCCATTTGAATATTCCTGTTCAACAACAATGGGACATTTATATTTTACTAAGTAGAGATGTATCCACTTTGCCAAAACTCAGACAGATAAGAAAGACATGATAACATGGGGAGAACGGATCAGACGAGATGTGCTGAACATTGCCTCTGCATGATTCAGAAACTAATTGAAAGCGGCTGTGCTGTTGTGAAATTAAGTCCAGCCATTTGATTCAAGTGATTCATTCTTTAAAAATTGTGACGGGCTGCGGCTTAGACATTTGTGGCTCATATTCGCTCTTTTGGTTCTAAATGTCAATTACACATCATTCACATGGGAAAAAGTGAGGGATATTATATTGTTTTTTTTTTTATTAATATAAAGTCCTATAGTTTCCCTGAAGGAGCTCAAATTATGTTATGGTTTTCAAAAGATAATTTTCACTTTTGTTTTTGGCTTAACAGTTTGGCCAAAAGACAACATTACAGTTTAGTTTTATTGTAAAGACATACGACAAGATAACAGCGATTCCTCCTTTAGTAGCGTTTAAACTGAAGTGCGCAGGTGGCTTTAGTGCTCCTGATGAGGAAAATACTTTCTAATGAGAGGTGCCCATCAAAGCTGACCTCATATACCAGCCCGTTCTCATCCTTTAACGTCATATAGAGCGCTATATGACAAAACGGCGCTATACTACGCACATGGCACCCGTTATCGTTAATATAACACGCGAACCCAAGACGTTATAAATCCTTTAGCGTGAATATGACACGTACACCCTACCCCACACCTAAACTTAGCCCTCACAGCACGTGTTATATTAACGATAACGGGTGCCTTTAGCGTAGTATAGCGCCGTTTTGTCATATAGCGCTCTATATGACGTTAAAGGATGAGAATGCGTTGCATATACTGGAGGAAGTGCCCTGATTCAAGAACTGGAAGAGCTCACGTGACACATCCCGCCTTTTCCTCTAAACCACATGCGCAAATGCACTAATGTTTCCTGAGAGGGTTTTCACTGGAACCACCCTGATCAAGATGATACAGGAAATACAGATTTTTCTCATTTCATACAAAAATTCTTAATTTAAATGCAGATAGATCTCTGGTTTTAAAATGGTGGATAAGTTGAAAAGAAAGAAATTAAGCAAATTTTTGACTAATGACCTGTACATAGTTTGAGCTTCTAACTCAAATACAATATTAAATATCAAATACAAGTATTTTAACAAATACAATATATACAGATAGACACACGTGTTCAATGAAATAAATACTCAAAACTGGATTGTAAGCTTGTGTAGTTAAAGGAGTAGTTCACTTTAAAAAAAACAAACAAAAACTTTTGCTGATAATTTACTCACCCCCATGTGATCCAAGATGTCCATGTCTTTCTTTCATCATTTAAAAAATTAATTAAGGTTTTTGATGAAAACATTCCAGGATTTTTCTTCATATAATACACTTTACTGTTAACCAAACGGTTCATGGTCCAAAAGACAGTTTCAGTGCAAAGGGCTTTAAACAATTCCAGATGATGAATAAAGGGCTTATCAAGTGGAACGATCGCTCATTTAAAAAACAAAAACAACAACAACAACCGGTAAACCACTCCTTTAATTGTTTTTGTTGATAAAGATAGCATAGTGTATTTTGGTGGCAGAATACAATGCTCCCACAATGCTTACTACTTATTAGAATACAAATTATAGAGTCTGAAAAGTTAGATCATGCTTGGTTTGAATATGAAGAGTTCAGATGCAAAAGCCTCTAAATGCCATTTGAAATTTTCTTCTTTAATGATGATTTTTATCAAACTTGTATATTTAAGTTCAGTAATTTCACTTAAATAATTACTGAACTTAAATATACAAGTTTGATAAAAATCATCATTAAAGAAGAAAATTTCAAATGGCATTTAGAGGCTTTTGCATCTGAACTCTTCATATGTACAAGAATCATACAGTGAGATTAAGTAATTTAAAATATGTTTATTTTTAAATATCTGAATTATATAGCTAAGACTAAGAGGAGTGAACGACAACATATTGAGGCCTAAAACCATAAACCCAGCTTCTGACCTTTGTCTCTCCCTGACCCTAAGACCGTGGCTGTGAAATTTGAACCTTTTACCTCAAGGAAACATGATGTTTAAGAAAGGTGTGTAGGTAGCTTTTTTTATTAGATGATTTTCTCATTATCAAAACTCTTTGACAATTAAAAGGCACGTTTTTAAAATGAGGTTTAGAACATGTAGACTCTGAAAGTGGTAAATATAAAAATGGTGACGCAGTGATTTACCTGTCCACACTCAAAGCACACAGATTGAGTACTGTAATCCCAACCGATGCTTTCTGGAGGAATGGAACCAGTTTGCACAGAAAGAGACCAAATGAGCTGTCATCAAATGGCCATTTTGTGACAAGCAGCTGAAAGAAAAAAAAGGATTGTTTATTTCTATGATTCCTCAGCCATATGACCCACAAGCTCTAGTAGAATACATTGCATTGGGATGAATGAAATTTTGGACATTTTTTCTTATTTATTTTAATAGTTTATGTCCTTAAATACATTTATAAAGTTGGAATGAAATGGAGATGTTTAACCATAATTGAGGCAGTCTACATTTCTGGAATTTGCTGGCTTCTAAAACAGTTTTGCTTAAATAAGTAGCAGATTTTTTTGCTTTGACTTTCTGTTCCTGTCTTTGATCTTAAGGGCACACATCTTGTCTTGATAAAATTGGTTTAGTGCAGTTTCAATGGCTACTTGTATATCGGCCCTGACACTTCTTAGTTGGTTGTGTACCTTTGCTAGTTTTCACCTTGGAAGACTCTAGTAGGGTTGAAAAGAAAATCCTCATGTCATCTTTTTTGAAATGTGTACCCCATTATGAAATGAAGTTTTGCGTCATAGAAGGTTTGTGTTTTGTTGGTTTGGACTCCTGCAAAGTCCAATCATTCAAGTGGCCTTGACAGGGTTCTTTGAAAGGGTGTAGTCTTTTGTTAAACAGGAAAAGTATGTGGATTATGCTTAAGTTTAGAAAGGAAGCTCTTCACGGGTGTATCCTGGCCCTGTTTGTATGAGGCGTGTAGAGTTTAGCACAGATGGAGAGTGTATTTGCATTTGATGTATATTGGAAGTCAGTGGTCTGAAGTGCACAGAAGTCTGTGCGTCACAAAACAAGACATGCTAACTACCACACTTCCGTTTTAAAATGTTGTATGAGCTTTCAATGTAAAATGGACACATTCCATCCTAATAAAGAAGCTCTCTGGATCTCCACCCAACATCATGTTGAAAAGGTCCTCAAAATGAAATTTGTAAAAATTGGTCCAAGATGAAGAAAAAAATCTAGTTAAGTAAATGTATTTTAAAGAGTCAATTCAAGTAAAAATCAAGAATTAAATGTTGTTAAATGTCTATGTAGTGTTTTCAATATGCTTTAAGAGAAACCATGAGCAAATTCATGTCAACACCATGGCTGAGTATTTTCTCCTTAAAGGGCATATTGCAGTTAGAGGACCCAACGAGTCAATGTATAGAAAAATAATGTAGAAACTAGATTTCATTTAAAATATACTTATAAATACGATACAGAAGCTTCTGGAGTCGTTTTTGTGAGAAAATTTTACTTCCGCGTCTGAAAATGGGCGTGGCGGGAGTGACGTAACAGGCGGGAGAATGGTCGTTTCAATGCCGAAAACCATGGATCGTAATGATATTTCGGATGCTGAGGAAATACTTACTCGTATGACGGACCAAAGCAATACGATTATGAGCCTGCTATACTGCCAAGAGAGCAGGACAGGCCGGGATTAATGTTATACAGAACGGTCAGAGACAAATTGAGTTGTGGTGTGTGGAGATCCAGTGGAGAACAGGTGAAAGAGACCAGTGTTAGCTTATAGATTATATACACGTTCGCTAATGATATACACTGCTCACAATATTGTGCAGATCATTACCATCGTATATCAGGCCAGCAGACATTAGTTTGTTGGAGGTAATATGTTTCAAGGGGGTAATCGCGGGACCTTCCATTGTAGCTGAACTTCACCTGCTGTTAGCATTCCATTGACTCCCATTCATTTTGACGTCACTTTGACAGCGAATAACTTTACATCTGAGGCGTCCAAAGACTTAATTTGTCCATTATTTATTTCTAAAGAAGCACGACAATGTATAAAATGGTACATTACTTTGTATCTAACGTTACAGCCGCGTCATAACCACGCAACTTTCTGTCGCGCAATAGAGACATTAACGTATAGACAGGAGGAGAATCTTGCAGGCAATCTTTTACTGTCTATAAGGCAATCTGGGGGACATGGAGGCATAAAGTCAAGGGAGAAGCCCATAAATAGAGAGTCCATAAAAGCAACGGGACAAAAAACGTTTTTGAGGAATTAGGATTTAGATTTGTCTTGGCACAGCTTCTAGAAGATTTATAACTGTCAGACTGTCGTCAAGCTCAGTTTGAGCCTGCGCAGTCTCTCAGACATCAGGCAGGAAGTGCGATAACCGGGCTTCAGTCTTCTCCGCTGAAATCAATGGGGTCGCTGTGTTCATTTCTTTTACTGTCTATGGTATGTTTGGGATAGATTTATACTATTAAATGTATACAAAAACTGTACTTGATTATATTTGTATTGTGCTAAAAACAAAAAAAAATTTCATCCAGGTTATAACATAAACAGAAAATTAAACAGTCTGAGTAATTTTGTTTTTCAGTAACAAGTTGCCTCTATTTAGGGCATGACTACCTATATCACACTATTTGATGCCATTGGTACAGTACACGAGACGACGATCAACATTTTTGCTTCGGCATCCTATGTTGAACTCCATATCGCCGGGACGATAATCCTCCGATCTGAAGTGAACGCTACACACGTCTGCGGTTCTTGAAGCCGATGCGGAAGAGTAATTCCGTCACTACACCTGCACAAACCGCACAATGCACGAAAGATAGCGCCGTCCTTTTTCTTATTATAGAAACCTGTGGACTCGATGTCCTGACTGGCCGGAGTTTTTGCAACTTCCACAAACACATTAATTTACCATGACGATGATAAATCAAAACCTACCGAAAACACACTGACTGACGACCGGCCTTACTGAATACCAGCCTACTCTGCACTGAACCTTTTTATTTATTTATTTTTATTAGACATTAGACATAACATACAACAATAACCAACCCGATCTCACGACCAAGTCGTACGAATTCGACGAATGATTAAAAAGGGGCTAATTCGTAAAAATTCACGCGACATCACTCGTACGAATTAGTACGATTTTGCTACTTAAATCCTACATATTTGACGAATTGGCGAGGCTGAGGCTCCCTGTCTTGATATAAAATGCCGCGATATAAAAAAAAGAGAGCCGTTTTTACGAGCAGTCCAAGGAATGCTCATTTTATCTTCTAAATTAGTGCCCTTATGTCGTTTTGAAACATTTTAAATCTTGAAATGTTTTAAATTAACTTTTCATATGTTTTTTTCATACAAGGTTATATATTCATTTAGATTTTTGTTTTACCTGCAATATGCTCCTTAAAACTGCAACAAAACAAAGACAGTCTCAAAAACACTGTTTGGAATTGTGGGTGTTTCTGACTGATTGAACCACTTCAAAGTCTGATAGTCAAGGAGTGAATCTCTAAGCTTCTGTGAGTGAGTGGAGGCAGGGCAAATTTGCATATTCATAGACAAGGCAAGGGTGTAGAGTTACATTCAAGTTATTTTAAGACATGAATATTTTTTTTATATTCAAATAAGTCATTTTGGTGATTAAACATAAGTTTAAGGGATTACATTTTTGACTACAGGAGGACTTTAATCATAAAAAATGTGTTTAATATTTTTTAGGTATACATTAAGTATACACATATATATATATATATATATATATATATATATATAGAGAGAGAGAGAGAGTTTATAGTTATATATATATATATATATATATATATATGAAGAGTTCAGATGCAAAAGCCTCTAAATGCCATTTGAAATTTTCTTCTTTAATGATGCTTTTTATCAAACTTGTATATTTAAGTTCAGTGATTTCACTTAAATGGCAATGATAATTACCTATTAATTGTTATTTAAGTGAAATTACTGAACTTAGATATACAAGTTTGATAAAAAAACATCATTAAAGAAGAAAATTTCAAATGGCATTTAGAGGCTTTTGCATCTGAACTCTTCATATATATATATATATATATATATATATATATATATATATATAGTTTTAACATATTAATTGGAAAATAATTGATTGAAAAGGCCATTGTATGTCTGAATTGCACTTTTAATGTATTTTTAAAGAAAAAACAAAAATAGAGCGTCACATCACTGACCCATCTGCCAGAGGCCTCTGTTCACTGTCAAGTGCTGTGTTCACTGATGAGCAGAGTATTAGACAAGGGAATTTTGGCTAGTGATGAAGCATTAGTCAAAACAGGCCTGTTAATTTGGACGATGGCCCTTCTATCCTCTGTTTATTTTATCAGGCCATATCCCTGCTGTACTCATCAAAAAAGCCCCAGTAACCGTAATAGGACGGCCCTGGAGATAAACAGTGAATGACCGTATAATTATAGGGTCCTTGCCCTGTGCATCTAAGCACCCTCCCAACATCCTCTGCCAGCTAATTGTTCCTTCCTTTGCTCAAGTACTCTCTTTTGTATTGTACTGCACTGTATGCTCTCTTAAAAATAAAGGTTCCAAAAGAGCGTTTTCAGAAATCCCATAAAAGAACCGTTTTTGATTCCACATCTTTCAGTGGACATTTCTCAAAATAACCTTTTTTTCTTCTTAGTGTGAAGAACAATATGATAACTTATGATAACTTTCACTACAAATAACCTTTTGTATAATGGAAACATTCCATTGAGGTTTCAAGGAACCAGATGCAAATAAAGAACCTTTATTTTTTAAGAGTGTAGACTGGTCTTTCTGTCTGGTTTGTGAAAAATCCCTTTGAGAACTACATTATCTCATGTTTCCTACTAATTGAAAATAATTAAGAAACAAAGGCGCCTACCTTGTAGACATTGATTGGGATGTCTATGGTGATATAGATGAGGTCTCCAAGAGCCAGGCTGGCGATGAGAGCATTGGGTCCATTTCTCATGCACTTGTTTTGGTAAATAATCCTCAGCAAGGTGGCGTTTCCCACTATTCCCACCACAAACACGACACAGGAAATAATTGTGTTAATGTACTTAAAATAGAGCTTGATGGAAGTGGGATCTTTGCAGGGTGGAAGTCTGGTATTGTTATCCAGCAGGGCATTTTTGGTGTTGGGCTGGAGACCCTTATGCACATTGGTTTGGGAGGTAGTAGAGTTTTGAATAATACTCTCCTGGACTTCATCTGTTCTATTTATCTGACATATTCCGCCAATAGCCAGGACGGCCATTAGCAAAAACAACTGTAGTGGCGTAATGCCCATTGTAGAACGCAGTTCGCTCTTTGATTTTCAGGTGATGCGATCCTGATTAGTGCAGCTGCGGGAAAAGAAACAACAGGACGGACATCAAAAACACAATGTTGTAAAGTTTAGTTCGTCACAGCTCACACTCTCAAAATAAAGAGACATACGATGCAGGCCTCAGAATGAAACAAAATCAAAGAGAATTACTTAAAAGTATAACACTAGATGAGCAAAACTTCAACACAACTTCAAAAGGGATTTAGTGGAGGAGCACAGATGGAGAGTGCCAGTATGAGTTACTGTCATGCTATGGGGACGAGACATTGCCTTTCCTGTCATCCCAGGCAAGTACCCATCAGTGCTGGCATGATGCTTGTGGCACAGCACCAAGCTTTTGTTTTTTCATTTGTAATTTTAAAAATGCACCCATTGCATGGCTTTCATCACTTGGTTTCCTCAACACATTTCCGCTCTGGTTTGCGTTTGGCATTCATTAGGGCAGTTTCCCAAACTTAAACATGAAAAAATATGTCTTTTGGAATTTCACTATTGGAGAACAGTTTAATGACAATTCAGTTTCATTAACTTTTTTGATATCACTTTACAATAAGGGTCCATTTTATCATGAACTAATATTACATCTAAATCATTGTTGATTTCAACATTTACCATTACTACATTATTAAAAGTAGAATCTGTTAATATTATTTAACAGAGCCCCGCTAACATGAACTTATAATTAAGAGTTGTATTTTTATTAACAAATGAAGAGTTCAGATGTAAAAGCCTCTAAGTGCCATTTGAAATTTTCTTCTAAAATTATCATTTTTATCAAGCTTGTATATTTAAGTTCAGTAATTTCACTTAAATGGCAATGAAGATTACCTATTAATTGGCATTTAAGTGAAATGACTGAACTTAAATATACAAGCTTGATAAAAATGACCATTCTAGAAGAAAATTTCAAATGGCATTTAGAGGCTTTTGCATCTGAACTCTTCACATATTAATAACGTGACCAAATGTGGTACCAAATAGTATTTTGACATTACAGCGAAGCCATATATTGTATATATATATATATATATATATATATATATATATATATATATATATATATATATATTTTATGCTCTTTTCGGCTTCATATATATATATATATGAAGCCGAAAAGAGCATAAAATGTCTATTTTGGATACTAATCACAAGAAAAAGAATATCTTTCAAATAAGTTGTGCAGTTTTATCCTAAACAACAAATCAAATTTTGTTTAGCCTATTCGTACACACGAATCACAAGTGAGAAAAGTTAATCAACTCTCATCTTGTTTGAAATCATTTGAAACCCCCTTTCATTATCTTGACAGCAAAGGAACACTTCTGAGCCAAGATGTGTTTCCTGTTCAAAGTCCCTGCCACCACCTGGTACACAAGGAACTATTTAGTAGACAGCCCTTCAAGTAGCATCTCAGTTTAGCATCAGCTAGGCACTAAAGAGATCCTTAACGGCACGTAAACTGTTACACTTATGAATTATAAATGCCTCCTGGTTTTTCACCTACCGCTCCTTAAATGTCTGCCTTCCCCAGGATCCCGTCAGTCAATCAGTCAGTGAGTTAGTTAGACGAATATTCGGCTAGAGCCCCCCAGACATCTGTGTGGTATCATATGAGTAATTAACCAACTATCAAAGTGTAGCAAGATCCCATTTGGACGCCACGACGCACTAAAGTTGCTGTGAAGGGGCTGCGCATTCTGTCTCCAGCTTTTCCTGTGGAGAGTTGCTGTGTGTGTGTATGTGTGTGTGTGGTTGTATGTGAGTGTTTAAGAGAGAGCACTTTGACGGGGTGGGATTGCAATTCTCCACCTCCCCCCTCGGCCGGGAGGGGGGCCCCAAAGGAAACACCAGCGCTCGGTGAGGCACAGCCTGCCTGACTGTCAACAGTCAGCCGATGCTTGGGAAGCATCAGGAGGAATTACAAATCCTCTCCTGAGGTTTGCCGCCTTTCTCTCCTTCGATCTTTGTCATTTTCTTTCTCTCGCCCTGACAGAGCCCCTGCCACCATGTCATAACCTTCTCCCAAATGATCAGCAGTCATATTTCCATCTGACAAACTCCCCTACGAGTCCTTTGCTTTAGATGCGATGCTGGCTGATATGCAGGAGCGGTTGTGGGGGACGGTGGTGGGATCGAGAGCCAAATATGCCTTGAACTTTCTATGCCTGAAATATCACAATGTGGGTGGTCAGACTCAGGGGAAACTTGATTGCTCATGTGAACATAAAAACCCACATAAGCCTTTGGGTTCAAGTCTGCCTTATACCAGCCTTACATAAATTGAAGCTATTTTGGATTATTTTTCATTATGTGCTCTGGCAGCATGATACGCTGTCTTTAAGAAGGTCGATTGGAACAACAAGCTCATCTAAAGCAAAGTTCCTGGCTGACTACATCACTGTCCATTATGCAACCCAAACATCTATGCCTAGTAAAATGGGCCATTATCAATATGGGGTCTAAGTGCAGCCAGGAAGGCTTATCGGTACTGTTAACAGGCACCTAAGCTGAAACTGCAACCTTACTTGTGTCAAATAAAACACTGACCTGCATATCACTAAAACGTACTGGTCTATAGTAATGTTTTATTTATGCCTAATGCCTCCTCATTACTGAAGCTTTATCTAATTGTCTTAAGATTTAGAGGTTTATCTCATGTTGTACTGTATGCAAGGATTGATTGAACCTATCTGACAACATGTAGACTGTTCTATTGGTAAACACGTATTAACAAAGCACAAAGTTCGTTGCCTTCATATCAACATAGCGTGAGCTTAGAATTATAAGGTTCTATCTCCACTTTTGGTCGAAATTGAGTTTTTGACATAATCTGATCCATTAGGTGTTTATTAAAGGACAACTCCGGCGCAGAATGAACCTTTGGTCTAATTACACATTGTTACCTAGTCAACCGTTATCTGAGATTTGTTTTCATGATTGCTGAATGTAAATAGTTTTATCTCTAAAAACAGTGTAGCCTATAACACTAGTATAATGCTAGTAGATTGGGCATAGAGTAATGACAAATAAAAATCGCTTGTTATTACCACTAACAAGGCTCAAAATAGCCCCACACTAACACGATAGCATAATAAGGGTCCCTACATACAAACCGAAGCAATAAGAACTTTGTCAGTGTCCAAACAGTTTAATAAGAAGATATTTTCTACACACAGTCAACTTCGCGAATACAGGAAGAAGCCATCTTTGAAAAAATAGTCTCTACCAGTCGATCTACGAACGCCGATCCAAGTGTGCTGAACTGTGCAGATTCTCATATGGTCCGTCGTTTCCCGAAGAAACACAAATGCGAACCGTTTTCTTCTCTTCAATATGTACACGTACTAGCCTACTGTTCGCACTCACCTTATCACCTTATTCACATCTCACCAGCGCACTTGGATCGGCGTTCGTAGAGCGACTAGTAGAGACTATTTTTCTAAGATGGCTTCTTCCTGTTTTCGCGAAGTTGACTGTGTGTATAAAATATCTTCTTACGTAAACTGTATGGACACTGACAAAGTTCTCAATGCTTCGGTTTGAATGTAGGGACCCTTATTATGCTACTGTGTTACTGTGGGGCTATTTTGAGCCTTGTTAGTGGTAATAACAAGCGATTTGTATTTGCCATTACTCTATGCCCTATATATAGCATTATACTAGCGTTATAGGCTAAACTGTTTTTAGAGATAAAACTATTTACATTCGGTAATCATGAAAACAAATCTCAGATAACGGTTGACTAGGTAACAATGTGTAATTAGACCAAAGGTTCATTTTGCGCCGGAGTTCTCCTTTAATGCCTGTGTGGTGTTATTTTTGTAAAAAAAGATTAATAGATAAAGCTGTAATAGAAGATTATACTACATGACAGTTTTGCCAGCTGGGATGTAAAAACTTTGATGCTCAATATCTCAGAACTACCCTGAACGGAGATAGAACCTTATAATTCTAAGCTCACAATAGGTTAATTAATTCAAATATATTATAATCAGCTGTTTTTAGCACTGCCTGTCAAAGATTTTGCCTGATGTCAGTTCTTTAAGCATAAGAAGTATATTATGCTCACCAAGGCTTCATTTATTTGATCAAAAATACAGTAAAAACAGTGAAATTGCTAATTAAATTAAATGTTTTGATATGTACTCAAAAAATGTATTATTATTATCATAAAAATGCTTGTGCCGCTTAATATTTCTTTGGAAATCATGATATATTCAGCATTATTTGATGAATAGAGAATTAAAACAAGCTCATAACAGTATGTTCAAATTTCTTGTAAAGTGAAAGTCTTTTCTGTCGCTTTTGATCAATTTAATTTATCCTTACTGAATAAAAGTATAAAATAAAGAACTTAAAACTGATCACAAACTTTTGAATATTATATTATATTATATTATATTATATTATATCTGTGATTCCTCTGAAGTTTCACATTTTTCTTTTTAGTTTTTTTTTTTTTAAAGACTGCATTAACTTTTAAAAGTAAAAATCCCAAATAGTTATCATTTGTCCATCTAACTCATATTCTCATCATGTTTCAACATGGCCAGATGCCATGGGCAGTGTAATTCCCCCTTTCATTCCATTTGTACGTGGATCTTTTAATTGGAGTGTTCATTTGCAGCTAATCAGCCTGCTTAGTATTAATTGTGACTTAATTGGGTAATACTAATATTTATTGCCATTCAATTTTAAAACGATTGTGTTTTCTTTAATTGTAGGCATGAATTCATAATAGCTCATGAATAAGTCATGGTCAACAGTGGCATATATTTTATTAATCGTAACGTGATTTTTGCTGACAGGATCCTTTTTCACAGAGTCCCTCAAGTCTGCCAGTAGTTTCAGTGGTGTCACAACTTTTGGGTTAAAGGGAGAGCGAGATAGAACAAGAGTATGTGTGTGTGAGAGAGAAAGAGAGAGAGTGAGAGTTGAGTTTGGAGTCTTTGTTAATCAAGACATTAATATATAAAATGATGAAACCTTTACCTGGTCCCAGTTGTTTTGGGCTTTCATGTTGTTGTGCTGTTGTTGTTTGGGCTCTTCATCTGGTATTAATGCCATTCTGTCTGAACTCAAAGATGGCAGACTGCCTGGTAATTCATATGCTTGTTCTCTGATGGCATCTGTGAAAATGTGCTCCGTGCATATTGGTACATACCCTGTGGGAGGGAGCAGGAGCTCAAACCTCTGACTGAGTGGGATGTATGCGGTTTCATAACTGGGGCATTTGCACCAAAAACAAAAGAGAGAGGGAGGGAGGGATGAAGAAAGATTGGGAAAGAAGGCCAATTTGACTTTCTTATCATGGTGACTGTGATTGACATTCTGACACAGATAATGGTACTGGACTCAAGAACCACTGGCGAATAGTTTGTGTTGTACTGAAGATATTAGAATATTGTAATGAATCATATGAAACAATTAGCACACACAAATTGTGAATATCGAACTTCTGTTTCTCACATAAACTTATCATATGACTTCAGTAGAAATGGGATACCCTTAACATCTGAAGGTTAAATAAATTATAATGGTTAGATCATAGCTTACAATTTCAGGTTTCTCCACAATTTCACCACTTTCATACCACTTTCACTTTATTTACTTCAAAAGTGCTTTTTTGCTCTTTTTGGAGTTCGAAAAAAAAATATAGAATGTATAAAAATGGCATAAATCACTACCTGAGCGTCTATTTTTGATTAACACAACAAAGAAAACAAAGAAAAGATTAAAAACGAAGTGAGTGAATTATGATGCAGTTTTCTTTTTTTGTGTGAAACTATTCCTATTCCTAGACTGCCCAGCATCTGTGGACAGCAGAGAAATATTTACATGGTCAGATTTCTTCTTAAGTTACAAAAAGTATTAGTTAGCCAACATTTGCAGTCTCCACCATCATTACTTTGTCCTTGCAATCTACTTTTGCTGTAAAAAAAAAGGAGGATGACTTATGAATGATCTGGAAAAGTGTTCACATTAGTCATTTTACTGCGACACCAGAGGGTCTAAGGTCATGAGAAGTGGTCCTACAGTATTATCTGTTTGACTGCGCAGACAGACAGGTATGCTCTGGTCTGATTATGCTACTGCTTTTAAAATTAGCACGTTTTAAAAAAAAAAATTTAAATCATTTTAGATGATGGTTTATGCCCTTAAGCTTGTTTGCAATCGAAAAAAGCAATCTTTGAAAATGGTTTGTGGTTAATATAATAATATAATGTATAATAATTCAACAGCATAAAAAATAGATTTTTTTTTTCTTGCTTACCAGGGGTGCGTTTTCCGTACAACGACGTAGTTCACTGCTTTACTACCATAGTACGATGCATCGTTGGAAAAATCAACTAGCTAGTCACGACTGTTTCCCGAAACCCACTGTCGCAAAGTATCGTTCAACCACGTTGGTTTCGCACGTGGTGGAGTAATAACTGCTTTTAATGAAACTGTTTGAGATCCAATTAGCGCTAGATTTGTTTTATATAAATTACAGACATGTCATCTGAGGACTATTTCTAATTGTTCTCAGTTGTTTTGCTTTATTACCTCAATATTTGGCTCGTTCTTACATAGTGGAGGGCGTTCGCACATGCGCACTTTTCAAACACGTTACTTCAAATCTCTTGACAAACTAAAAGAATTAAATTCCATTTAAGTATTCTAAATAAAAGACACCGGTTGTACTGAATGTCAGCTTGCTCATTATGCTCAAGATAAGGATTTATTACCTTCAAATGTGTTGCAATATAGAAACGATGCTTCTAACCACATGGTCGAGAGCTGTCGTTCAAACCACACAACTGTGCGATGCTGTTTGCGAAAGTCCGTTGGAACGATGGTTTCGGGAAACACAGAATCGTTGAACTATGCTGATAACGACGGGACTTGCGAGAATAGTTGGCTAACGATGCTTTCGGGAAACGCACCCCAGGTCAGCTATACCAGCCTGTTCTCATCCTTTAACGTCATATAGAACGCTATATGCAAAAACGGCGCTATACTACGCATATGGCACCCTTTATCGTTAATATAACACGCGAACCCAAGACGTTATAAATCCTTTAGCGTGAATGTGACACGCACACCCTACCCCACACCTAAACTTAGCCCTCACAGCGCGTGTTATATTAACGATAACGTGTGCCATGCGCGTAGTATAGCGCCGTTTTGTCATATAGCGTTCTATATGACGTTAAAGGATGAGAACGCGTTGGCTATACACCATTAATAGTCAACAGGGGGACATCATCAAGTGATTCAACTTTCATTGTTTGATGCAAGTCATGCAAGTCATTGTTTGCATTGTGTTTATACAAAATAAAATAATATATTATGCTCTGTCGTAAATTGTAGTTTTCATGTTGTGTTGATGGTCAAACTCAAACTCTCTAGATAGAGAGGGATAGCATATAAGAAAAGTCAGTGAGGCTTGAGACACATTCTTAAAGAACCCCTAGCCTAATCTGCCTTTTGTCAGACATGTTCATTGCGAGAAGTGATAAGGTCTGAGCACACGTCTATATCTGGGACATGCTTGCTGCTTAAGCTCTTAAATAAACCCTTGGGGGACGTCTAGGACTTAATAACCACTCATCCTCCAGGAAACTCTTTCTAAATTTCTGTTTAGCCTGAATGTATTCTGCCGAAAGTTTGGAAAACAGAAGCTTTTCCTTTTTGTTTATAATGATTTTTTTTTAAAACAGAGAGAAAGAATGAATTATTAGAAAGGTGGAAGATTGCAAAGCATTGAAACAAATCACTACTTCTGTGGCAGGAGAGGCTTTATTTTGCAGATAAATTAATTAAAGACTATATTACTTAATTTTGTCCAGTTGTTGAAGACAACACAAAAACACACAAATACACAGATACAAAAAAACAGAGATAGAGTGTACTGTTTACAGTAACATGTACAAAGATAAATCATTTACAGACTTTTCAATGAGTTAAGGGGGACTTGGGTTTATTGATTGATCAGTTATAAGTCCCCAAAAGGAAATGTTTACACAAAATACATTACATGATGAACATAACCAAATAAAAGGTTAAAAGGTTATCAATGACTGGATACACAAAAATAATCATAAAAAACAAAATAAAAAAAAGTTTATTCAGGTAGGATGCATTGAATTGAACAAACATGAAATTTGTAATGTTTCAATAGATCTCTATTTCAAATAAATGCTTACTCATCAAAACATTCTGAAAAAAATCGTAGTTTCGACAAGAAATCAGCATATTATAATGATTTCTAAAGCATTATGACTGAAGACTGGAGTAGTGATGCTGACTGATTTCTGATTTTTCCATCACAGGAATGCATTTCATTTTCACATATATTCAAACAGAAATAAGTTATTTTAAATTGTAATAATATTTCACAATATTTTGCTGTTTTTACTTTATTTTTATTTGGATAAATACAGCTTCATTGAGCATGAGGCTTTTTTCAAAAACAATATAAAATCTTACAGGTGCCAAACCTGTGTATGAACATGTGTAGTGCAGCTAAAGAGAAGTGGTTGTAATGCAACTATAGACCATTTTGCAAGATGTAAACACCACTGGTCCAGAAACACTTCCTGTTTCAGTTTGTAGCTGTTTTCTTTATTTCAGATGTAAAGTAAACATCTTAAAGATGTTTGTTTAACTTTTTGATTCAGTTTTATATGTTTTGTTGGTTGTATTTTATCCCAGCTTTTATGTAGTGTTAAAAAAACTGAAACAGGAAATGCTTCTGGACCAGTGTTGTTTAGCTACATCTTGCAAAATGGTCAAATTAGGATGAACCGTACAGACTAATGGCAGTGGGCAGGAAGGATTCACTGTCTCTCAGAAATACACCAGGGTATGATAATTCAAGAACTACAAGTGTTATTGTTATGGAGTTATCCCTAAGTTTTAAAGTTTGGACAGCACCTTCAGTGAGCTACTGTACTCTCCAAGACAGACCCACAAACTCCACTGCATAAAAATGACACTTGATATAGCCTGAATATTATTATTCTGTTTTGAATGGTCGACTAAGGCCTTTCTTGTATAGGCCTATGTTCTGGGTGTTATTAGACCAGTCAACCTTGCTGTTCAGGTGCATTCCCAAGTACTTAGAGGAATCCACCGTGTCAACATCCTCCCAACGAATATAAACTGGGGTGATTATAAGTCCAGAGCCATCTTCTTTTGTTTTGTTTTTTCCACATTGAGCTTAAGAGGATTTTCGTCACACCGGTCCACAAGACAGAGATTCCTCTGAACGCTTTCTCTCACACATCCAACAATCAAAGCGTCATCTGAGTATTTCTGTAGGTGACATGACCCAGTGTTGTATTTAATGTCAGCTGTACAGTATGAAGAGTTAAAAGGAAGGAAGCCAGGACTTTACCCTAGGGAGCTCCTGTAATATATTGAGCACACACAGTCCTACATATTTGAACTATATTTTTTGTTTAAAGAAATTAATATATTGAGCAATGATGTGTTCAATTCTTGCATTCAATTCTGTAAAATACTTTCACATTTTATTGCATTTGCAGAAAAATTTATTTCAGAGAAATACTGTTCTTTACTTCCATTCATTAGAGTCCAGAAAAATAAAAAATAAAAAATAAAAGAAAATAACCAGAGCAACTGTTTTAAACATTGATATTAATCAGAAAGGTTTCTTAAAAGTGCTTAACAGTGCAATAAATAAATAAAGGCACCCTTCATTATAAAGTTCTCTAGAGTTCTCTATAGCAAAAGGCAGAAGATACAATCTCAAGGCTCAAAAAAGTAAAAAATTAGAAAGAAAAATGCAGTTTTGCAATTTTTTTTCTTGTAATGTATTATACCAGGTATACCTGCAGATCCATTGCATAACATTAATTAAATAAGACACGAGTGTGAGGTAGGCTATAAAAAATAAAGAGGGAATATGTTGTCGCTTTCTTGGTAGCACATCAAGTAATCGCAGCTATACTGGATTCATTGATGTATTGCAATGAAACTGGCAGAAGTCAATAGTGTTCATTAAGTATAAGTTTGTTGAAGAGCTGCTCTGACAGATTTGGGGAGTTAGTTCAGTTTGAATAGGGCTTCTCAGTAACTCAGGGTGCTCCCGGACTTCACTGCTGCTTCAGTCCAGTGCGAGAACGACCAATAAGATGCTCCTTTAAGCTCCTTTAAGATGTACTTGCTCTGCAACTGGCCTAAATTTCATTTAGAGTGATTCATTAACAGAACTGACCATTTATTAGTGAATCGGACAACCCAGGACACACAGTTTGAAAACTGTTGGTTTGGGGTTTCAGGACTCCCCTGTTATGTGTTGGAATCAAAACTTGAATTTTTATAATTTCTTGGAAACTGGAAATGAGACTACAAATGTCTACTTACTGAATATTAGCCACTGAACCCAAACAACATTTCAACAGCACATTTTCCCGTGTCAGTGCTGAGCTTTAAACAAAAAAGTTCAACCACCCTTAAAATGTATTAAGCATTCGTGTGTGCTCCTTAAACACCACCTCACCAAGAGCAGGTCGACCCAAAGCATCTGCAAACAATTATAGAAATGACATGTGAGATACAATATCAACACAGCTGGCGAACCTGAGTGATCAGCAGAATCACTCAAGGGGAAGTTTTAGTTTTAAGTCAATAATTGCATCCATGTGGTCTATAAAGACAGGCTTTGTATCAATGTCAGATATCTGTAAATATTATAAAAAGGAATTGATGAAATTATTAGAACCTCTTGCTTTTTGTAGCATGTTTTTGTGTTGTTGAAGGGGACCATGTTAAAGTTTGGATTCAATAAGATTTATTTATATTCATTTATTTATTTTAAGGCCTTACTATTTTTATTAGATGTGTAATTTGAATTTTCTAATCAAAGAATTTAAAAAAAAAAAAAATTCAGTTTCCACAAAAATATTAAGCAGCACAATCATTTTCAAAATGAATAAATGTTGTTGTTTTTTGTGTTTTTTAGCACCAAACAATAATTTTAAAATTATTTTTTTTAGGATCAGATGACACTTATAACTGGAGAAATTATGTTGAAAATTCAGCTTTGCCAACATGAGAATAAATTATATTTTAAAATATATTACATTAGAAAATATTTATTTAAGTTGTACTAATAATTTATGTTTTCTCTGTATTTTTGTTTAATAAGCTAAGATACTTCTTCAAAAAATATATAGAAAAAGAACAATTTACTGACCACAAACTTTTGAATAAATAAGTGTGTGTTCACAGTGCTTTCATGTATCTAAATTGATTTGATTTGCATTATCAAATTTAAAAAAAAAAAAGATTTATGAATACACCTTGTATAAACTGTTCAGGAATAGCCTGGATAATGTCAGACCACTTCTCATTCTCATCTCATTGAGATGTGGTCTGGGAACAACATGTTCAATTTCTCGTATTTGAGGCGTGGTTTACGAATACCCAGAGCCGTGGGTGCTACGAATGTCAACAAATGCGCCTGTACGTAGCTCATAGCCAGTCGTTTCAATGATACCAGATGACATTTGTAGACTGAAAGAAATTAGACGAGGAAGAAGACGATGGGTCAGAGATTTATTTGCATTCTAAACTACTTAGAACATTATCTAAGGCTGAATCGAAAGTAACTTCACATCTGCTGCCATGTTTGATCCATAGGCAGTGCAAAATCTCCTGCAAAATCTCTCAGGAGGGGCAAATATTTGGATGATTGATAAGGACAAGGCCCACCCATGCAATGGATAAATTAAAAGCTTAAGCATGTAAAGTCAACTTCACTTTAATATTAATGACTAATAAAGTGACTTAACAATAAATCTTCTTGTTTCTATACTCACTATTATTACATCACATTAAAGAGATTCGGCACACAAATTAAGATATTTTTGATATATCTAAGAGCTGGATCACTCCTCCATACACAGCAAATTCTGTTTTTTGGAATAAACTCCGTTAGTTAAAATCAACTCAATCTGAGTGTACATGTGAGACCATCAAATAGACTCCAGCGCAGAGTTAAAATAACTCTGCTCTTGGAGTTGAATTTTTAACACTTTTTCGGAGTTAAAATTTATGGAGTTTAAAATACTAAACCTACGGAGCGTAAATGTAACTCTAAAAATAATTATATGAACTCATTACCAGTGTTAAAAAGTAACACTCAAAAAAATATTTAGTTTAACACTTCTTAGAGTTAACATTTATTTAACACAATATAATGTTTTGTGTGGAAATTACTACACTGAACACCATATTCTTGATTTACTGCCTTTATTTCAGCAAATCGATTTGGTTCAGATTTAAGGAGGAGTAACCTTCAACCGGTTGTTTGCAGGACAGTCGTATATGAAGATCACAAAAACAACAGTATGAGGCATAATCTAGCACCATTCATTGAGAATGCAAAAATATATTAGCTGAAAATCACGCACATGTGATCGTGGGTCACCACTAATACGTAGCCTAACGTTATAGCTGTTACAATTCAAATCATTGCAGACCTACACAGCACAACTATATCTTATTTTCCAGGGTAACGTTAGACACTGCAATTGTGTAACCACGTAGCTATGCCTGTAATGCATTGATGCATCAACTTCACGGTAAAACACTCATTTTCAGAAACACGGTGAATGGAAAGACGGTTAGCTAATGTTAACTCGTTTACATCGACAAAAACCCCACGCAAATAGCCATTTCAAAATTTGAAACAAGTAAACAAACGTTCAACAGCAAGTTTGTCATAATCGTTGACGTTAGTAAACAGTATAACTAGCCTATAACGTAGCAGCTACGCGATGACCAAACGTGTTTGTCAGAAAATATAGAACATTTTTAAATAGTTTATATACTCTTTTACCTACCTCACGACGAGGCACATAAGTCCATTATTCCTTTATCCAGCGGCAGGGTCGTGTCGAGGCGCATTTCTCAAAAATAACTCCAGGTGTAGCTAGTGTTAAACCAAAACACACTCTGAACACCAATGAATGAACTCCAAAATACAACACAGCCGGGGAGTATCCAATAACACAAAGTGTAGTCAGAGTTAAAAAAAATAACTCAAAAGTAACTCTTTTTCGCCTAACTCATGATTTTTCAACTCCTGAAATTTGCTGTGTAGGCTTCTAAAGGACTGTGTTCGCCATGTCGTTGTTGTTCAAGTTCAACTGTCTGTAGCCACAACTCGCGAGATGTCCCAACAGTCTCTCTCGCTCTCGCTTTTTTAAAAAAATCAATTTGATAAAGATAATTAAGTAGTGTTTCATTTTTTATTGTTGCTGTTTGGAATTCAAAATTGTTTTAAAATATTATTTGTCACTTAATATTAAAGATTTTTAATAGTGGATGTTTGTTCCCACCAATCGCTGCACAAGTTAAGGATACGTATGATGATGTAAGCACGTTAGTGCGAGCCCTCCCGGAACCCATAGAGAATGCGTTGCAGTGCCTGCAGTTCGAAAAAAAACATCTTTGAATGTAAGTCTATGGGAACACTCTGGGCGATTTTCAGCCAGAGTGAAATCGCCCAAAAAGAGGCGGTACTCCACAGAACGTGACATGACGCTGATTGGACTATATAGTGATGGCTAGCGTAACTCTCTGGTTGAATGAGATTGTGAGTGTGATGATTCACACTTTGGTGGTGCGTCGCCCAATCGCCCCAATGAAGAAACCGCCCCTGTCCATAGGTACAGTATAAACAAACTGCTTCGGTGTGTCGCATAGACATCGTCATCGCCTTGCTGCTCCCTCCCCATTCTGTGATTGGTCCCCTCACTGAGCCGAAAGTTTGGTCCATGGTATCCAGACTACCTAGCAGCGTGAATAAACTGCTGTTGTCGTACTACGCAACAGCAGTATGGGGAAACCCAGGTTAGTTCAGGACATGACTTATTGCAGGTGCTTTGAAATCAGCAACACCCCAAAAATACTTTAGCCGCAGTTCCAAATAAGTGGCAAATGAGCATAATCAGTCAATGGGGCCCAACCCTCTAAACAACTACAGCCTCTCTTATTTTTCACAATCCCCCCTCTCTCCCAGTACACATGAACCTTAGAGCTCATTCTCATGTGAAAAGAAAAGTATACCTCACTCCCTCTCTTATGTATCACTGTGTGTGCGGTGTTTTCCCTTTCTCTTGATTGCAAACAGCGTAGCGTTAAGTTTTGATGTTTACCACATGGACGATTACCACAAAGTCATTAGAGGGCTGTTATGAAAGCATTCTCAGTGACTTTAGCTACCCTTCAGCCTTTTAAAAGGAGTGCAGAACATTTATGTGAGTTCAACATCAGCCCTACTTTACTGGAAAATTATTTGTCAATTAAGTTCCCTGCGTTGCTCAGCCAATGTCAGCCAGTGCAATGAACTGATAAGTGACTAATAGAATGCTGGAAAATGAAGTCAAAATGTTAAAGACACAGTGAGAACGAGGACTTCTTGTGACAACCCAGGGAAACACAACCAGACACTGTGCCAGTACCCTCTCTCTACAGACCGGCTACCAGAAATCTATCAAAATAGATTTTTTGATAACACTTTACAATAAGGTCTCATTTGTTGCATTAAGTAACAGAGAGCAATAGCCTTAATTGTTAGTTAATAAAATATGTGTGTTCATGTTAGTTGACAGTGCATTGACTAAGATACTTAAAAATGTCTTATAAAATTGTTGGTTCATGCTAACTAATGCTAACAAAATTAAACCTTATTATAAACTGTTACCATTTTTTAATAAAGTTGCCCAGTGTAAAATTAATTTTAAAAGTTAAGGAATCTTACTCTTCAAGCTAGGTTATACTGTAGTATATGTTTGATTTATGTTTAAAGTGTTTGAGACAAGGCTTTTAATTGTGAGCCTTTTGTTTATGTAAACAGGCTATCAAAGTATATAAAAAATTTAATTTTGATTTATCGGCCAATATATCGGTTATCGGCTTTCAAATGTAAAGAATTATCGGTATCGGCCAAAATATTCCTATCGGTGCATCCCTAATATTTTTTATCTATTTGTGATGAAATACATAAAAAGAATAACTGTTTTCTAATAATATTACTGAAGGGCAGCATGTATATTAAAAACAGCAGTGGGCCTTTAACAGATCCCTATAAATATACGAAATATATTGACGCTAACTTGGAAAATTCCCTGTTTAAATAACTAAAATAGCACTGGTCAGATAGGTACAACCAGAGACCATTTATATAGAGACCATAGACTGTAAAAAATATGGACGTAGTGTCCGTGACGTCACCCATAGGTTTCTGAAGAGCGACTTTGAGGCCTAAAGTGGGCGGGGCCGACCGTCGCCATCTTGGCAGTGCGTCACCTCTCGTCACTACCGGATAAATTAAAATGGGCAAAGAGGCGGGACGCGGGTGGAGCTGAGGTGCTAATGCTATGCTACTGCCGCTGAATTGACAGCTGATTGAAAAAGTAAAGCCAATGGTTAAAGTTCATGTTTTGCCCTTCGAAATATTATAATAGTTAAGACGTAACTAAAAGTGAGACTACTTTACTTTTTTTTATCAACTTTATTAATCTCACAAGGGGCAATTAGTTAAGAGCATATATACAAGTACATTAACACAGATCACACATTTCTCACAACATACAAGCAGTCAACTATGTGCATTGTGATGCATTATTATTCTGCTAGTTAAAATGTATAAGTTACTTACAATATTGCTCTAAGCTTGTGCATGCGACAGTGATTCAAGGCAAGCACACATGTCAGTCGGCATCTCACGTCAAGTTCGTAAAGAGCTTTGATTCAGTCCATTTTACAATCCGATTCTGGCCGCCTCTCAGATGGGTCAAACCAAATATTACCTCAGAACTTCAAGTAAATGAACTAGAAATCCGCGCTCATTCAAGGAGAGAACGCGCTGAAATCATCAGACATCCATTAGTGCATGCGAGGGAAACAGCTGGAAACACGGCGCTGGTTGTTCTCTCCATACTCAACACGGAATCCAACGGCGTGCACGGGCGAAGGTATAATACATGTATTAAATTGTATGAAATAATCCCGGAAAAGCAGAAACACAGCTGAGGGTGACGCTAACAGACAGCAAACTACTAGCAGTGAAAGCGGCAGCATGAATCCACCTGTCACTCAAGTGGCCACGCCCTTAATTATGCAGAACTTTAAGGCTTAAATATAATTTAAACAGATGAGTTGTAAAAAAATTCACCCCCCTCACAGTTGTCATGAAGAGAAAAATGAGCTCAATAGACCAAAGTCACTTTTTGCTCCAGGCTGTAAACATGTTTTTTTCTGCTGTAAAGTTGGGCATTTTAACATGGGGGAGATACAGATTTGACTCGCTTCTGCAGCCTGCCTCAAGCGGCCACTCGATAAATTGCAGTTTAATTCACTTCCGTATTGGCTTCAAGAGAGAGACGGGGAGGTTGCCGCTTGATAGAGACATGGCACTTCCTCAATCCTTAATACGTCGTTTTAAACCTTATTTTAGTGCAAAGTCATCAAACTTTTCAGCGATTTTTGTTATATTTTACTGCTGTTTCTATCCACAAGTTTCTTACGCCCCATGAGGCCTTGCGTCAAAAGTGGGCGCGACTTCCGGTTCGAAGTAAACAAAGCGCGACTTGACATGCTTGACAATCGTTCATTCAACAGTTGACAGTTATTCAAGTTATAGTGATCCAAACTAGCTAACGATGTGGGAACACAACCTCAACGAAATTAAAAAGGGTGAAATAACAGTACCTTTACCCTCCGCAGTAGTTGATTAGGAGTATAATAATAACATTTGTATGTCCCGGTGACCAGTGAAAGTGCATTTCTAACTCTATGCCCATTCATTTAGATAGGAGCCTGGTCTTGTTAAGTCCAAAATAGCTGCCCGGAGGCGTTGCCAAGATGTTGCCTGAAAGCACTTTGGTACAACCTAAACCACCACTAATGCCTGTCACTGAATACCAGTGTAATTCAGCCCATTCTCACCCCAAGGCGTCACCTAACTGATGCCTTGGGAAGCATTTGACCATGCTTCAATATCTGACGCTTTAGGCGCCCTTTAGCGTCAGTTAGATGACGCCCTAGGATCGCGTGTAACCCTACCCAGGACCTAAACCTACCCTAAACCTAACCTACCTACCTTTCCTTTAGCGTCAGTTAGATGACGCCGTAGGATTGCGTCATGTAACGGACACTAAAGGGCGCCTAAAGCGTCAACTATTGAAGCATGGTCAAAAGGTGACGCCTTGAGAATGTGTTGTGTAATTGTGCTCAATCAATCTGAGAGTATGGCATTATCTATAATGTATATGCAGCATTAAGATTGAGTAAAACTATTGAGATACTTCATATATATATATATATATATATATTAGACATAAGTTGAAGATTCAAAATGGTTCTGTAATATATATATATATATATATATATATATATAGTGAACTATCAAACTGAACTATTATTAATAATATTAGTTTTCAGTAATTTATTAAAGGCACACCGCACATCTTTCACATCTAGCGTCCCTAGAGGCCACAAGCTCCGCAGCACTGTCGCAAAAGTCAACAAACAGTCAAACGATCAGCCTCCCGTGTCTTTAGATTGTGTGTTCTTGCAGTGTTTGAGGCGGGCAGCCTTGCCGTGCTCGATTATAGCAGTCTGCTGAGAGAGAGCGAGTGGGGCGAGCCCCGTGGGGCTTAACATGTCTGTGAGTGAATGTGGGCGCGGGACAGCAGGCACATTTACTGCACTGAAAACACCGTCGGCCTGAGCTTGACTGTATGTGTGTTGGTTTCGTTTTTTATCGAAACCGTGGGACATGTGGTGTGGAGTGTTTGTGGGTATTGAGTCGTAGGCACTTTCACTTCCTTTAATGTATATTTGATATGAGTCGATTTTATTTGTGCGAATAAAATAAATTTTATACTTTTTATAAATTTTATAAAATAAACTCTTTTTTCTCACCCCGTCCTCCATCTAGAATTTCTTTTTTTACTAAGCTTTTTAACAGTGTAAGGGTGCATGATAGTAGTATCATTTGGCTGCTCACTAGTTTTTAAAATGATCTCTATTTTTGAAAGTATATGCAAATGAAATCAGTGATTAGCAGTTAGCCTCTAGCAATGGAATAATCTCTGACCCCAACAATGGCATGTCAGAGACTCTTCATAACCCTTTCCAAGCACATATTCCTGGGTACTAATCAGCAGATGTCTGTCTAAAAGAAGGATCGAGCAGATACACATCAAAACAAACTTATATAAATAAATTATGTAATATAATGCTTATATGTGCCCCAATATGTTTTTCTTTTTTACAATAACTACATCCACTGAATTGTTAACCTGCACAATCCAATGCATCAGAATTAATGCCAGTTTGTCCTGGGACATGCTGCTCTCAGTGCCATTTTGTTAGATCAGTGTAATGACTACACAATACCATCACTATCTCTTCCTTCATCTCTATAATGAAGTCACCCAAACAGGCGTTCACATATCAGACAGGTTGGACTTTACGATTAAATGCCCTAAAGAAAGTTAAAGTGTTAAAGGTGCCCTGACATGAAATTTTCACTTTCTGAGGTTTTTTAACATTAATATTAGTTCCCCTAGCCTGTATTTAGTTCCCTCGTGTCTAGAATTTTCAATTGGTGTAAATCAAGCTTTGGCTATTTTTTTCTTCTCTGCAGCTCAGACACGCTGATCTTGAATCTCCTCGTTATTACATCATAAAGATGAAAGGTTACCTCCCCTTCCTCTGCTTTGTCCGCCCAGAGAATTTGGCTCACCCATGAGAGAAATGATCTAGGAACAGGAAGTATGAACACGTAGGCGTGATTTTCGTTTTTCCTCGAGATATACCATGTCTTGCAAACGAGCGAAACATGGCAGTTGATCAGTGTCTGGATGTACAAATGAACACAAATGTATTTTTTAGTTCCTTTTAACTTTTTTTAGTTCCAAAGTTTTGACCAAGGCGGAGACCCTGGAGAAGGCGTGGCAAGCGCGGTGGCGTCGATGTGCGACTCAGACAAGGTACATTGTCAGAAAAGGTAAAAAGTCATGCTTTTTCCATCATGCCAACTTTCCAAAGTGAAACCTTTTTTAACTCAGCGCAATCTCCAAATAGTAATTCATGCATTTGTAACATCTCGACTAGACTATTGCAATTCTCTTTACTTTGGTCTATCCCAGTCTTCTCTCTATCGCTTACAGTTAGTGCAACACATGGCGGCTAGAATCCTCACTGGGACACGCAAGTATGAATCGATCACCCCCATCTTGTTTGAACTTCTGGCTACCTATCAAATTTAGAATTGATTTTAAAATTTTACTTTTTTTGCATAAAGCTCTTAACAATCTGGCCCCTCAGTACCTCACCGACCTGCTCTGTCTGTACACTCCGTCTCATACCCTAAGATCCAGTGACCACTGCCTTCTTACTGTCCCTAGATCCAGACTTAAAAATCGAGGTGATCGTGTTAGTTGCTAATTTCTATTGTCCTGTACTGCATTGCATTATATCTTCTCCATTGTACAGCACTTTGATCGGCCTTGGTTGTGTGCTTTATAAATAGATATTGTATTGGTATTGTATAATGGGTAAAAAAATGGGTTTGCCAATATAACTTTCAGTTTGATTTGAGACAATAGAGTAAAGTGTCTTTATATTGCTTCTTATAATGCGTTGATTTTGTAATATTATTATACATTCCATAAATGGACTATAAAGCATCTATTTGTGGCCAATCTAACAGTATGGAGCTTTCAAGTTCTGATGTAGTCAAATGCATTTTGATACAAAATGCTGTTCCTCATGGTCATAATTGATATTATGCCCATAACTGCACAAACATCTTCATTAATGGTGTCCAGATGTCTCTCAAACTTCAAATTCCTGTGGTTCATTTTCTTTTCTTTTCTCTTGCACACACACAAAACCTACACAAACATGCCGTCCGGGAACTGACCTTACCGAAAACTTGTCATGCATCGTACTACAGTCATCATTTCCTGTAGCTGTTTACAGCAGACAGTCCTCAAGAAGTCATCAGACCATGCATCCATCCATCAGGAGCAACATTTAAACATTTGTTTTGAAAGTATGAATTTGAATCAGTTTGTTGCAGCTTTATTGTCAGAGAGGGTGAGAAAAGCAGAGGGAGAAGTCCTTCACTCGTGCACTCTTTCTCATCATGTCTGGCAAATGTATTTGTTCTTTTTCATGGGCAACGTGAAAGGGCCTGTCCCTGGGGGATTGCTTAAATGAAGTGCTGGAAAATCCTCTGTCTGCACACGCAATCACAATTTAAAAATACTGCAGCTGTCAAATGAATTTCACATTTTGTATTGCGATTCATCTCAATTTCTTTGCCATTTTAGCATTCAGACAAAAACTAAAGAATAGGCCTTAATGTAATTATTAGGCTCAACGATTTGTGTGGATCTAAATTAGCCACCTTTTAATCTCTCGTACGAATTGGTTGTGAGATAGGATTGCATTTTACTTATAAACAGGTGCTCAGCTTGGGACTTTTGTGTTTCAAACTCTGAAGGTTCTGATTCAGTTTCTTGTGTATACTTTCAACCAGCCTGGCTAACGCCAGACCACGTATCATTGAGAATGAAACGTGGTCTGGAAACCACATGTTCAATTTCTCTTATTTGAGGCGTGGTTTACGAATCCCCAGAGCCGTATTATTGGGTGCTATGAATGTCTATCAAATGCGCCTGCACGTCTCTCAACTGTCTCCCCGTTCTGTGATTGGTTCCCTATTTCAGGGGAAAATTTGGTTTATGGTATTCAGACTGCCTAACAACGCGAATAAAATCGCGCTGCGGCAAGGCAGAATGGGGAAACCCAGGCTAACTTTCAACACAATCTCATGGCAATTTGTAACTATTTTAGATGTTGCTGAATTGATGGCTAATTCGTACAATCTCATTTTGCACCCCAGTGACGTGTAGTTTTAGTGGGATTATGGGTGGTCCTTCATAATGAGATTAGTTTGAAAATCGTACATTTTTGTGTGAATCAAATCTTATGAATTCAAATGAAATCGCCACCTCGTAAAATACTTACGTTTTCCCATGAGATCGGGTTGGTACTTTACAATAAATAAACTATATGTTAACATTACTTGATGCATTAACATAAACTCTTGATGAGCAATACATTTTTACAGTATTTATTTTGTTTTGTTGATGTTATTTTACCTTTTTTTATGGAAAATCGTGTTTTTACCTTATCTGAATTTCTGAAACATGCTGTGACTTGGATTCCAAATAGGCTTATTGTTGCAATAAACGCTAAAAATTCATAAAATTTCAATTCAATTTCATTCAGTGCTTTTAATTCATTAAAGGCACTCAAAACATTAAAATTAAAGGGGTGGTAAAACACGATTTCACTTTTCTAACTTTAGCTACAACTGTTAATGTTGCTGTTTAAACATAAACAACATTTGCAAAGTTACAACGCTAGGGAGATATTTGCTTTTTAAGAAATCAATTTCTAAGAACTACAGCAAACGGCCAATAAGGACTATACGACATCCCTCCAGGGTTGCTGACGTCACTAACCCCAATATTTACATAAACCCCTCCTCTGAGAATTCTAAATAAAGAGTCAATTTTATATTGCTTTGGAGAAGAGTTGTTGTGGTATAGTAGGCTGGAGTGTTGTTGCCGCAATGCCATCGAAACGCTGTTTTTTTTTTTCATCTGGATTGCAGGTCCACTTTGTTCAGCCTTCCTGGGGACAGGGGAGTTAGGGATCAATGGTTACGTTTTATTTTTAGCTCGGCCCCTTATAATTATTACTCAAATCTCGCACGTGCTCTCTGTGCTGCACATTTTACGGAGGGAAGCTTCCACAATTTTTGCGAGTTCAATGCAGGATTCACACAACAGCTTGTCCTAAAAGATGGAGCAGTTCCAACTTTAAAAATAGAATCTATTGTTTACGGGCCACGATCTGTAAGTATGAGTTATTTTTTGTCGATGTGTTTTCCTGAAATAGTTTGTATTGTTAATTGTACGTTGTAGCAAGGAAGTAAACAAATGACAATGCTTTGGCTCTGCAAACCAGTTTGTTAAATGCTCATTCATACTGTTACAGGAAATGATGAGGTGAACCAGGCTTATATGGGTGAACTAAACAATATAATGAGACACAGGTGAACGTGATAATCAGGGATGATGAGTCCGGGCAGTGAATTATGGGAAATGTAGTTGTGAGTGAACAATGATAGTCTGATGTGGAGTGCCCTCAGGTGGCTCTCAAGGGCACTCCAGCCGATAACATTACACATACTTAACGTTAACGCCTAACGTTGAAACCTTTTTTTTGTTAAATCTCAACAGCGAACTTGGAATTAGCCTAAATTATTCTTTGATTAACATTCAAGCTTTTATGTATATGTTCATCTACAGCCATGCTAAACATGGTTCTGTGTTTGATTTGGCTACTGTAGTAAAGCCAATGTTTAGTGTTCATTTTGATTATTAATAGTTATTAGTTCTGGCGACAGATATTTGACAATCGTTCTAAAAACGGTGGCATTCATAAGAGAGTATCTAAAAAGTATGACAACAACAAAAAAACAAACTATTCTGAAACGTCATTTAACAGCCATTCTTGAACAGGTTCTGCTCGATCATCTTCACTAACATGCTCTGGGTTCGATTCGGGCTCAAATTGGTATGGTTTTATTGATACAATTGTTTATAATACACAAATTACCGGTAAAGGTAAGGGGCGTGATGTTTACAAAAAAAAAACGTGCACCAGGCGGTTAGTAAATCCACAGCCATATAGAGAGATCTGAGGGAATCACAACTCACTGGGCCAGCGAACCAATCTGAGCCCATTGCGTATTTTTGAGGGATTGGCTTCATAGAACCCGGAAACTACCTGGGGTGCGTTTCCCGTACAACGATGTAGTTCACTACCATAGTACGATCATAGACAGTAAAAGAAATGGACACAGCGACCCCGTTGATTTCAACGGAGAGAGTTGAAGCTCAACATGGGCACTCACTTCCTGATAGCCAAGCGTTCTGCGTAGGCTCAAACTGAGCTTGACGACGTAGATGTCACGTGAGCAAACTGACTGACAGTTGTAAATTTTTAGTAGCTGTGCCAAAACAAATTTTAATCGTGCACAGATATGGGGAAGCTCAATCTGGAGCAACTTTTGGTAAGTATTCTGATTAATTATTTTGTCATTTTGCTTCTATTTATGCCATGGGAAGACTTTAGACAGTAAAAGATTGCCTGTGAGGCTGTGCGAGCTTCTCCTCCTGTCTATACGGTAACTTCTCCACGCAATTTTTAGCCTACTTTTACAAGAACGGCTTCTACGAGGCCATAACGTAACATACAAAGTAATGGAGCCTTTTATACATTGTCGTGTTTCTTTAGAAATAAATAATGGACAAATGGAGTCTTTGGACGCCTCAGTTGTGAAGTTATTCGCTGTCAAAGTGACACCAAAATGAATGGGAGTCAATGGGATGCTAACAGCAGGTGATAACCCGCTACAATGGCAGCTCCCGGAGGCAGCTTCAACTTCCGGTTGATGGATTACCCCCTTGAGTACGATGCATCGTTGGAAAAATCAACTAGCTAGTCACGACTGTTTCCCAAAACCCACTGTCGCAAAGTATCGTTCAACCACGTTGTTTCGCACGTGGTGGAGTAATAACTATTTTTAATGAAACTGTTTGAGATCCAATTAATGCTAGATTTGTTTTATATAAATTACAGACATGTCATCTGAGGACTATTTCTAATTGTTCTCAGTTGTTTTGCTTTATTACCAGACTCAATATTTGGCTCGTTCTTACATAGTAGAGCGCGTTCGCACATGCGCACTCTTCAAACACGTTACTTCAAATCTTTTGCAAAACTAAAAGACGTAAATTACATTTGTATGTATGCTGAATAAATGGCACCGGTTGTATTATTTTATTTTGCTTAAGATAAGGATTTATTACCTCCAAATGTCATGCAATATAGAAACGATGCCTCTAACCACAGGTCGAGAGCTGTCGTTCAAACCACACAACTTTGCGATGCTGTTTGTGAATGTTCGTTGGAACGATTGTTTCGGGAAACACCAACTCGTTAAACTATGCAGATAACAACGGAACTTCCGACCATAGTTGCCGGGAAAATGCACCCGTTTTAACAAGGAGGTACAGAGCAGTGTAGAATAAAGGTAAAATATATTAAAAAAATCAATCCTTCGAAAAAATGTGTTTTACCACCCCTTTAAAGAATTTGTTGTGGAGTGAGGGACACAAATAATGTTTGTAAAGCTTTAATTTTATTTACTGGTATTTTACATTAATAAAATAATATAATGTGCCTTATACACTGCATCTGATGAGCTTTTTTTGTTCTTCTTAACTGTGCAGACTTGACCCTGTGCAACCTAAATTAAGGTTTGACTTATTTTCCGAAAAATACGGAAATGAAAATGCAATTGTTCATTGTTTCTTCGTGTAAATGGTTCACAGTGCCTGCATGCTCTATAGTGGAAAAGTAGCTTGAAACATATTAGGTCTTGCAGAAAATGAAGAGAACACTACATCTTATTTTATAAGTTTATTGGTTAACAGAAAAAAAATAGACCTTTCAAACATCAGATGTTTTTTTTAGTAAATCTATACGATTAAAACCTGGAAGTAGTGATTCATGAGTCACAAGCATTTTGCTGTCAAACAAGACACTTAACCCCAGCTTACTCTATAGGGGATTGTCTCTGTAAGTGTCGTGAGTTGCTTTGAAGAAAGTGTCTACTAAATGACAAATGATCTTACTCTTGCTGAAAGTCTTAAAGGGATAGTTTGTCATGATTTAATGACTCATGAATGTAAGAACACATTGATGGCCTAAGACACGAAACGAGCGGTTTGTGTGAGAAAACGAACAGTATTTATATAGTTTTTACCTCTTGTTAACAGCCGTCGAACTGACCTGAATCAGATGTCCATCTGAACCGAACTGAACCTTTTCCAACGTGACACCGGAAGTGATCGCGTGCGTATGTACGTCACGCATACTTTACACAGAGATTTTGGAAGTTTTACCTTTCAATAAACCAACACATTCTCACCCCAAGGCGTCACCTTTGACCATGCTTCAATATTTGACGTTTTAGGCGGCCTTTAGCGTCACTTACATGACGCGATCCTACGGCGTCAACTAACTGACGCTAAAAGAAAGCGTCAGTTAGAGGACGCGGTTAGGTTTAGGTATGGGGTGGGGGTAGGGTACACGCGATCCTAGGGCGTCATCTAACTGACGCTAAAGAGCGCCTAAAGCGTCAGATATTGAAGCATGGTCAAATGCTTCCCAAGGCGTCAGTTACGTGACACATTGGGAGTGAGAATGGCCTCATTTAGATATATTTATTTTATATAAATATATTTAATATATATATTAGATATATTTAGATATATCGAAATCGTCTTCCATTGCGGTTTCCCATATATCTAAATATGTTTAGTGAAAGGTAAAACTTCCGAAATCTCCGTGTAAACAATGCGTGACGTAGATCACTTCCGGCGTAACGTCCGGGGACGGTTCAGTTCGGTTCAGTTGGACATCTGATTCAGATCAGTTTGATGGCTGTTAACAAGAGGTAATCAACTCATAAAGATCAACTCATGCAGATGAGATATTCTTGTTTATTGCTATCCATAAGCCATTTTATTGCTATTTGATTTTACTGTGGTAAGAAGAGCTGTATTTTTCAAAAGCGAGTCATATGTTATTTTGAACTGCTCTCATTGCTTCCCTCTTTTGCAAAACTCTTTGATTCAATCTAAAAATCCCAGTTTCTTCCGTAGGCTATATCACAGCTGGCTGGCTAACATGAATAAATGTATTTACACAGTTGCGGCAGGTTGTCTGAGCATGTTCTCTTGGATACAGACATGAGTAACGGGCGCCGTTACGCTATCAGAGCTCCGATGTTGACCTCTGGATGGCCTTAGCTGTTGGCCGCTGCCCAGTCTCTCACCGCAGCCATTCCAATGGTTCATCTACGCTGATACGGACTTCACACTCCCTTAACATTTAGATCCGAATCAGTCTACGTGCCTCTCTGCTGCAATATAGCATTTGCTGTTTACTTTGGCCCTCGTCCCAACAGCCAATTCAGCGAGGGCTGGACAGAGTCAGGCTAAAGCGCATGACCCTTTTTTTTCTGAAAGCTGTGGTGATAAGTGACCATATACAAGGCACGCCGGACTGACAGGAGTCTGTTTGTAAAATAAATAAAGATCGATGTCAGAGCTGTTGAAATGTGCAGTGCTATTGCTGATAAGTCATTTTAGATGCTGAATGTGTGTCTGTGGTTATTTTATAATAGACAGAAAGGGAAATCGGATCAACTGTGTACGCGTCTGACTGTCCAGAGATTCTCGTCTGTATTAGATTTATGTTAAATTGGAACAATAAGTCTCTCTCTTCGTCTCTGCCTGTGTGATGAAATGGTAAAGCTTCACTTCCTGTGTGTATTGTTCAATGGGGCACCATCGTCATCTCTCGCTGTATGCAAGGCTGGGCTGAGCATGGGAACCTGTCACATCAAATGAGCCCTGGGATTTCTTCACAGTGGGGTGAAGGTATTTACAAACTTGTTTTTTTTTTCCACATGAACCGATATTCTGACTGAAACACATAAGCATGACATCATTCTTAAATGTTATGATAGTGACTGTATCATATTAAATTATGATTGTCTGCAATGTGCAGATAAAAGTAAATAAACACCAATGAAAATGGGCTTATTTAATAAATTCAACCCAGGTTCACACACAAAATGTGCTTTTGATGACATTACTGCGAAAAATATATTACATTGCGTCTTTCACTTTTCGTGAAAGACGGTGCCGCTAAAAGTGCTTTTAGTTTTAGCCGAAACAGATCAACTTGAATCTGATAACTTTGATTTGCTATAGTTGTATGTTTCACGGCAAATTTTCAATGAGTGGTTCACCCAAAAATAAAAATTCTGTCAGTATTTACTCACCCTCATGTTGTTCCAACCCCGTGTGTTCATCTTCCGAACACGAATTAAGATATTTTTGATGAAAGAGATGGATCACTCCTCCACTAGTCCATAGGCTTCTTGAGGGATTGAAACTTGCCGGCCTCGAAAAGTTATTAAGACATCATTTAAATAGTCCAAGTGACTACAGTGGCTCAATCTTAAGTTTGTCAAGAGACAAGAATACTGTTTGTGCGCAAAAGCAATCATAAATAACTTTATTTCAACTATTCATGTCCTTCTCTTTGGGCCTAATTGTGTTGAGCTACGTCACACGTATAGGCTCACTATTGGCCGACACTGGCCATATGTGTGATGCGTGTGACGTACAACAACAGATCTTACGCTGTTAAACTAGTAACCTGACTCGAGGTCCAGAGAGAAGGAAATTAATTGTTGAAATGAATTCGTTATTTTGGGTTTTTTTTGCGCAAAAAAAGTATTCTCGACGTTTTATAAATTTAAGATTGAGCCACTGTAGTCACTTGGACTGTTTTAACAATGTCTTTAATAACTTTCTGAGGCCGGCAAGTTTCAATCCCTCAATAAGCCTATGGACTAGTATGGAGGAGTGATCCAGCTCTCAGATTTCATCCAAAATGTCTTAAATCGTGTGCAGAAGATGAACAAAGGTCTTACGGGGTTGGAACAACATAAGGGTGAGTAAATACTGACAGAATTTTCATTTTTGGGTGAACTGAGCTCTATCACGTTTGAAAATAACGTAACATTTACACTTAACCTTTCTTGTATTTCACCCAATCTCTCAACATCGATAAGTGCAGTGTGAGCTATCGACCAAGTTTACAATCTCAGAAAAGACATGCATCTGCTTATATTATACAAATATCAACATGTTAGTGTGCAAAGCATGTGCTAGGGTATGAGCATTTTGAGTTAATAACATATTATTTTGCAAGAAAATGCAAAATAATAAGCCTTTATTAATCCATAATATGCTCCTGTTGTGTGAAAATTCAACCCGGTCTCATCCCAAGACGTCATATAACTGACGTTTTGGGACGTCTTTTGACCATACGTCAATATTCGCCTTTTTAGGGCCCCCTTAAACGTCGGTAGATGAGGTTATGGGATCCTAACTCTACCCCATACCTAAACCTAACCCTAAACCTAACCCGTCACCTAACTGACGTTAAAGGTAAAGCGTCAGTTGTATGACGGCCCGGGATCGCCATCTACCGACGTTTAAGGGGGCCCTAAAAAGGCGGATATTGACGTATGGTCAAAAAACGTCCCAATACGTCAGTTATATGACTTTTTGGGATGAGACTGTGTTAGAAAATTGTGTGAAAAGGAATAAAGTTGTTGAATAAAAGTGTTTTACTGCCACAAGTGTTCATTTCAATTGGAAACTGCAGTAAACTGCGTTGGCCTACACTACAGTATGTATAGGTACGTTTTGCAATAATGTGAGTTAAGGTATGTTCTTCCAATGAGCATATGTTGCACAAAACATGTTTTATTATTATTATTACTATTATTTAATTATTTAACTTAAAAACATATTGGCCAGAAATTCACATTTTTGTCCTTTCGTTTTTTGATGTCTGAACCCTGTCTGTCCATTCGAACAACCAATACCAAGTCCCCCTAGAGATCACTGGTCAACAAACTAATCACCCCCCCCACATTATTACAACAAAGACATGAGAAAGAAAACATCAAAAAGTCCTTCATCATAAGATGGCGTTCTTGTAGAGGCTAAAGCACATGGGAGCGGCCGGTGTAAACACAAGTTGGGGGTCCTTTTTTGTTCTAGTTAGAAGTTCCCTCCATGGTGGCCTAAAGGTTCTTGTTAAAATGGCTGTCTACCCTTAGCTGCTCATGCATATATATTTGTGTGTGTGTGTGGGGTGACTTTGGGCAAATAAACTCAGTAATTGGAGACATATAACATCTATATGAAGTGTACAGGGTTGGAGTTGTTTTCCACAAGGCTGAAATCCCAGCATGGATGCAGAATCCCACAAAAGACTTCCAAGGAAAACAGTGGCCCCTCTGACCCGAGCGAAGCTGAGGGGCAATGCCCTGGAGCCGGGGGTCCCGAGAGAGCTCCACCGGGTGACTGAGTTACAAAAGAAAACAGTCAAAATGGAGCAAGGCAGAACCATCGCTTCTGTCTGTGACTTCTGAGAAGCGGATGATGAAAAGCCCACATGTATGGTTTTTATTAACCTGAGGATGGCTTTTGTTCTGCTTACCACAACATAGACACCACAGCAAAATATAATACACTTTTTTTTTCAATATACATTACTATTTAAAAGTTTGGGGTGGTGAAGATATGGTTTGAGGGTGGTTTGAGGTAATGAAGATATTTCAAAACCGATTCATTGTTTCTCTAGACTGAAATCAGTTTGATTAATCTGATTTATAATCACTTATCCAGTCTAATGAAATGTAGCTGAATTATTCACAATGGCTGGAAGAGTTTTAAAGACATTGAAATAATAATAACAATGTTTATACAAGACATACATGTAAACTAATCACTAGCATGCCTGTAATTGCTACTTAATTTGCTCCTCTTGATAAAACATTCACACGTGACCCTGTTTGTGTGGCAGACTTATTATAGTAATACATTTTTGATGATATGTAAATATTGTTAATGTTTAGATTTTTCCAAGTACTGTCTGTCATTACAAATGCGGTCTCAAAGGGCTAGTCGGGCCCAAAGCAATCACGTATTATGCCACAAAATCTCTACTAACATTACCATAAATGTCCAACAAGACTTGTTTACAAATCCTCTCCCTGCTCATTCAAGAGTGTCCGAAACTGAGTCCCACCTGAATATCAAGTCAGTCAAATAAGCGGCTCATTGTGTCGGTTTCAATGGAAGAGCAACGTTTTATTCTGCCGATAATATAATGTGTGTTATTTCTTTAAAGAATCCAGCATTTTCAAATGAAGCTTAAAAAAAGGTGTTTTATATTATCTGCCTGCTATCTATTGTTGATGACTTCAAAATTGAATTTGTGATGTAAAATCTCTCATGGTTTTAAGTGGTTGACATGAAGGTTCTAATTGAGCATAACAGTTAGCATTAAGAATCAGAGATCTATTTACTGGAGTGTATAGTGGCTCTGGAAGATACACTACAGATGTAAAACTTTACTGCTTACGTTCTAAAGCTCTTTATAGAGCTTGAGAACGAAATGAATCGTTGTGTAACTGGCACTTATGCACTGTCAATAAAGTGGGCATTCAAATCAGTTTTTTTCTGTTTTCTTCTATTAAAAAATAAAAATTTTAAATCTTTAGTTATTAACAATAAATATGTGGATATATGGATGTTTATGAAAAACACACACTGCATATCACACTGAATTTCATATTGGCCAAGCAGTTACTTTGTGTACTGCTGTTTAAAGTTTAAGTCATTTCAACTTATTAAATTAAATTACATTAAACTGATGACTTGGAAAATAGTTAAATCTTCATTTCTACTAACTTATTGATCATATATATAATGAAAAAAAAGGTTTATTTATTATAGTGAATATACTGATTATTTAATATAATAACATACAATTTAAGACTAACATTGAAGCATTTCATTCATTCTTAGACCTCACTTGCCACAGAGAATATGTGTAAATTACTAAATTATCTTTGACTCTATTTCAATTTAAATGCAGTCAGTGATACAATCAGTTTACTAGTGGCACTTACCTACACATTATATGAAATAAAATAGTTTACCATTAAAACAAATTTTGATTCTTATTTCAATTTTTGTTTCAAATAATTAATCAAATATAAAAAAGGTAAATTATTTTTTTACTATAGGATCATGTATACAATCGGCTGGTGGCAAATTATGTGTATTATTAATGCATTATATACAAATATATTGTGTACAAAATTCTTAATCTATTATGTAAAGAATTAAGAAGTTTTGGAACAGGGCACGATGACCTTCTACATTTCTAATTTCTAACTAAATTAGAAAAACAGAAAAGCATGTGAACATCTCAACCTTTATGGAAGAGTTCAAGTCTGTCTTTGTATTTGGCAGTTTGCCTGGATGTTTCGAGCCCTGCATATTTTCATCTGCGTAGTTTACAAAAAAAATATTTGAGGAGTCTTCTTCCAATTTATAATATCAAACAGTCTAAAATCTCAAATTATATTGCATGAAAAAAAAAAACAATATATATTTTTCCCCTGTCTATTAATTGTTAATTTAAAAGTGCTATGTTGCAACAGAACATGGAAAAACCTAAGAAAATAATGCAGTGTCTCTCAGACATAATGTAGTTTGACAGCTTTACCACTTGGTGTCAGAGTTGCCTCCTTTAAAGGCATTTCAGAAAATTCTAACTGGAAAAGTACATTTAAGTTATGTTTTAGTTGTTTGCAAGAGGCATGTTTCCTATAAAATTATATATATATATTTTGTTACCTTCAGCATGATTATGTGCGAATCATTTATATATATATATATATATATATATATATATATATATATATATATATATATATGAAGAGTTCAGATGCAAAAGCCTCTAAATGCCATTTGAAATTTTCTTCTAAAATGACCATTTTTATCAAGCTTGTATATTTAAGTTCAGTAATTTCACTTAAATGACAATTAATAGGTAATCTTCATTGCCATTTAAGTGAAATTACTGAACTTAAATATACAAGCTTGATAAAAATGATCATTTTAGAAGAAAATTTCAAATTGCATTTAGAGGCTTTTGCATCTGAACTCTTCATATATATATATATATATATATATATATATATATATATATAAAAATGATTCGCACATAATCATGCTGAAGGTAACAAAACATTATTACAAATGAATAATAATTACATTTTTATACGTTTTTTTTTAAGTATATGAATATAGTAATGATTAAGGTATTTTAGGATTTTCATATATTGGTGTTAAAAATATGAAATATATAAAATTGGAGAAATATAAAAAGACATTATTTAAAAGCATATCTATATATGAATTTAAATAAAATATGTAAATATTAATAAAATAAACTAAATATGTTTAAATATTTTATAACAATAATAATACGGTTACTTTCTCAACAGTATGGTCAAATTGTTATTTTCTTTTTTTCAGTAATACTTTATGTCAGTGTTATAAAATCAACAATAGTAAATGGCATCTCTCTCTCTCTCTCTCTCTCTCTCTCTCTCTCTCTCTCTCTCTCTCTCTCTCTCTCTCTCTCTCTCTCTCTCTCTCTCTCTCTCTCTCTCTCTCTCTCTGTCACTCACTCACTCACTCACTCACTCACTCACTGTCTCCATCATCAATAGCACTATGAGTAGACATGATGAAAGTCATGCATGGGCTCCCCGACCCTTGATTTACTGCAGTCGTTTTGAGCACACACACACACACACACACACACACACACACACACACAGTTTCACACTGCCATACACTTTAATTAAAGCCTTTGAGAATTTTACTTTTTCAGCAGTAGACAATGAACAAACTTTCAATCACTTGACAGGTATTTTGCATATTTTAGTTCTGCAAGCTTGACCAGATGGGCCATCCATTTTATGTAAGAATCTAAATGTGAACGCTCAAAGGGAAAAGAAAACCTATACACTGTAAAAAAAAAATATATATATAAAAAATAATAATAATAATAATATTTTCATGATTTGCAATCGAAACATTTTTTCTTTTGTCAATTCAACTTAAATAATTTATGTAGTTCAGATAACATAGTTTCAAACGAGTTTCTGATGATTAAATCAATCTCCTTCATTGTATTAACTAAATGTTTCTATTTCAATTAACTTAAAATTTTAAGGCAACCAGGTTACTTCATTTTTTAAGTTAAACCAACAATACTTTTTTTTTACAGTGTATAAAACAAATCACAGAAGAAAGTGTAGTCACTCTTTGTAATCTATTAGCATGTTTGATGTTTGAGCCAATCGGCAACACATCAAATATGAGTTATGATGAGCTGGCAGGACATAGAAGAGCTGTCATCTAATTGCAGAGCAGAAATTGTGTCCCTTCATGATGATATTAAAAATATTTTTTTATGATTAATATACTTATCAAAATGTGCAAGATGAGGGACAAACAAATATCAAAAAGCCTGCACAAATTTTAAATGATTTCTGTCCGTTTAAAGGAGCCAGCGTTCATTTTGAAATTGTCTATGTTACCCCCTGTTTTTTTTGACAGTTTTCCCAATCCAAGTGATATGCCTTTTTGAACATCAAAAAATCCCTTCAAAATGGGTCTATTGAGCATTTGAGGACATGTGTATTTCTACCCCCGTGAGTCTTTGAACTTTCACAAAACACAGAAGACAACATGCTGAAGAATAAACATTTCCAAATCACAGCACACTGAAAGATACCTTGAAAGCAAACCGTTCGCTGCTGGTGCTAATCCACCGAAAGAGGCAACGGTGCTTTTTAAGAGGTGTCTTTGCTCCATCTAGTGAACCTTTTGGGTAGGATGAAAATGAATTTATTCTACCCCGTGCGCTCCTGCTAAGATCATGTGCATATTAAAATTCAAAGCACTGAACGCAAGTGCTTCATTTGAGACTCCTGTCCATCCTATTGCACTTTGATTTCATCATATTGGTGGATTAAGGTAGTCTTTGCTTCCAGATCAACTAGTGTGCAAATTATGAGCTAAATTGATGATATCCTGTGTGAGACGTCTGTCTGCTGCCCATCATTTTGAATTAGGTTCATGGACAATATTGAATACATAAATGCATCTTACTTTAAGATTTACAATAAGAAAATGGTGGCATATGGACAAACTACAGTACTGATGGAACAATTTCCATGCTGTATGACGTTGGCTTTCAAGTATGTGTGTCTGTGTGTGTGTTTCTGAGACTTGAAATGGAGCCCTGGAATTTAGACAACTGTGTGTGCTGAAATGCAAGTCAGTTTGAATATACAGCACAGAAAATGTAAAACAACATAACATTAAAATGTTCACCTGAAATGATATATTCAGTTTTTTTGCTTGTTCAGATTCTTTTCTGCTTAAAAATCAGTTTGACGTTTTGAAAAGTTTATTTATATTGCACCATTTATACAGCCTCAGCTAACCAATGTGCTTTACAAAGCATCAAAAACAGACAATAACTCAGAAATACATGACACAAATTTCTGCTTAGCAAGTGAATAAAAGTAGTTTTAGCAGTGACTTGAAAATTTGTAACGAAGGTGCAGATCTAACCTGAATGGCAAACTATTCCATAGTTTGAGCCCGTTCTCACCCCAAAGCGCCATATAGGACGCTTTTGCAAAAGCGTAAATATCCAACGCACATGGCACCCTTTAACGTGAAATGAGACGCATATATATCAACGCATTCTCACCCCAAGGCGTCACCTTTGACCATGCTTCAATATTTGACGTTTTAGGCGCCCTTTAGCGTCACTTACATGACACGATCCTACGGCTAGGTTTAGGTGTGGGGTGGGGGTAGGGTACACGCGATCCTAGCGCGTCATCTAACTGACGCTAAAGGGCGCCTAAAGCGTCAGATATTGAAGCATGTCCAAATGCTTCCCAAGGTGTCACTTAAGTGACGCCTTGGGGGTGAGAATGGGCTGTATATATTTGGGCAGAAGGCGCCCCCTAGTGGTCTAACCCTTACCCTACACCATACCTAAACTTAACCATTAACCGAAGCGTCTCATTAGACGTTAAAGGGTGCCATGTGCGTTGGATATTTACGCTTTTGCAAAAGCGTCCTATATGGCGCTTTGGGATGAGAATGCGTTGATAGTTTAGGACCGGCAATTGCAAAGGCACAATGACATCTTTCTTTAAGCCTGAACCGTGAAATAGATAGAAGTCGCTGTCCTTGATCAGAGGCCTCCTTGATCTAAGGCCTCTGGAAGTATGTGTTGCACTCAATGCTCAGAGAGATATTGGGTAGCCAGGTTGTTCAAGCTCTTATAAACAAATAAGAGGATTTAAAATCAATTCTAAAATGAACTGGCAGCCAGTGAGGTGATGCTTGTCAAGTTTCAAATCACTGTCTAGTTGAAAACCAAAAATTTGTAACACAGGTGTTCACTATAATGATGTAAGGATGTGCAGTTGAGGATGATGCCTTAGACTACCATCAGAAGGACCAAAGAGTGGCTCAGTTTTGTTTATATATATATATATATATATATATATAAAATTAGCAGACATCCCTTTTTTAATATCATAGGCATACTGGAGCTTGAGTGAATTATTGCCAGAATGTTTAAGAAGGATGAAAATCTGAGTGTTATCTGCATAAAAATGAAATGACACATCATATTTTCTAATAATTCATCTCAATGGGAGCATGTACAAGGAAAAAAAGAGTAGGCACCAAAACGGAGCCCGAAGTCGAGGTGAGCAGCTGAAGTCACAGAGTAACCGAAACAAACTTTCGAGAATTTTCGATCTTTCAAATAGGAACTAAACCAAATTAGGACAGTTCCTTTTAACCCCAGATCATGTTCAGTATATGAAAATATCCTGACCCACCATGTCAAAAACTGAGCTATGATCTAATAGCATTAATATGCCAAAAATCTCCAGCATCAGTTGTCTGGTAAATATCATTGAGGGCCTGCAGTAAAGCTGATTCATTACTGTGAAGGGGCTCGGAAACCAGACTGAAACTTAGAATAGAGCTTTAAATAAGAGTGAAGCTGACATGATACTACTCATACTGTAGATAGAATAGAGATCAAAATAAGAGTGAACTTGACATCATGCAACATTTCAAGAACTTTTGAGATAAAAGGTATAGGGATGTGCCTGTAGTTATTAAGAACAGCAGGGTCATGATTTGATTTCTTAATTGAATGGACTACCTGCACTGTAAAAAATATTGCTGGTTTAACTTAAAAAAGTAAATAACCTGGTTGCCTTAACATTTTAAGTTCATTGAACTGGAAAAAGTGAGTTAATACAATGAAGGAGATTAATTTAACCATCAGAAACTCAAAATTATATGTTATCTGAACTAAATAAATTATTTAAGTTGATTTGACAAAAGAACAAATGTTGTGATTACTACACTGTAAAAAAAAATGTTGGTTTAACTTAAAAAAGTAAGTAACCTGGGTTGCCTTAAAATTTGAAGTTGATTGAACTGGAAAAAGTGAGTTAATACAATGAAGTAGATTAATTTAAACATCAGAAACTCAAAATAATAAGTTATCTCAACTAAATAAATTATTATAAAGTTGATTTGACAAAAGAAAATATGTTGTGATAACAAATCTTGAAAATATTTTTTACAGTGCATGTTTGAGGTCAGCTGGGAAAAAAAAAACGTGATTTTTTAACAAATATAACATATGATTGAGTTATAGCTACCTACCGCAATGCCTTTCCTGGAGATTCAACCACATAACAGAATATATGAAGAGTTCAGATGCAAAAGCCTCTAAATGCCATTTGAAATTTTCTTCTAAAATGACCATTTTTATCAAGCTTGTATATTTAAGTTCAGTAATTTCACTTAAATGACAATTAATAGGTAATCTTCATTGCCATTTAAGTGAAATTACTAAACTTAAATATACAAGCTTGATAAAAATGATCATTTTGGAAGAAAATTTCAAACGGCACTTAGAGGCTTTTGCATCTGAACTCTTCATATCTGGAAATTACACCTCCGGCCATTTGGTTGGGTAATTTGGACCCAGTTTTTAATTAAATAAGGGCAGTCATACCCTATTGCAGTTAATTTTGCAATGTATCGTTGCCGGTCAGGTGTCAATGCCTCGCGATAAGACATTTTTTGTCATTCAAAAAATGTTACACACATGTTCGCTGTGTATTTCTTATAAGGTGTTTAGGTTTTAATGGGACAACAGTCTAAAATATGAAGACAGGTAGAACTAAAATGAGAAAATTGAGAGGGTGGTGGTGAAATGTAATGACGATTTCAAGTCTTTATCTCATTTCTAATTTTGGTGCAAAGGTTCATTGCGCAACATTTTATGTTAAAAATAGCCATTTTTCTAACCCACACATGCTTAAACAATTGCCTGATGGGCTGAATGAGCCCTTCTCTGATCACTGCGATTGCCTCTATATGTACAGTAAAATACATAAGAGGGATTCGGGTTCGAATTTGAGACTGGGCGCGATGTCATGCGCGTTCACGCTCGCCTGGCTATGTCTGGCAAGTTTGTGTATTTGCCGCCATTCTCCATATCAGAGAAAAAAACTCGAGTGGCACAACTTTAGCCAACTTTCGACAAAAGTAGAAGATGGATTCAAAGAGAAAGGCTTGTAGTTCATTCCAAACCCCAACGCAAACTCCACGTAAGACAAAGAAAATAAAACTTCTGACTAGGCGTCTGAATAAGATGAGAGTCAACATCGGGAAGCTTTCAACAAATGGAGAGATCTCCGGTCTGCTCTAGGGCTCAAACGGGTCCTATACAAAGTAATAACTTATATTGTTCATGAACGTTTTGCACCTTTAAAATGATGTTACGTCTCACCACTTGTCTTCCATATTTTACTTTTGTTTTGCAATTGAATTTTAAAATAAATAATAAATTTTAAAATAATAATAATAATTTTGAAATAAAACTTTAAAACTTTAAAGCTGCTCTTGGTAACTTTAACTTTGTTAAAACTGGCGTTATGTCCTGACAGCGCAGTCTCATCCCAAGCAACACTATCTCACAACCAATTCGTACGAATTTGACGCATGATTAAAAAGTGTCTAATTCGTACTAATTCGTATGACCTCACTCGTACTAATTTGTACGATTTGTCTAAACCCACGTGATGGTTAGGTTTAGGGGCGGGGTCAGGGGTAGGTCATTCGTACGAATTCATACGAATTGGCCAATTCATAAAATATGTACGATTTAGCAAAATCGTATTAATTCGTACGAGTGAGGTTGTATGAATTGTTACGAATTAGCCACTTTTTAATCATTCGTCGAATTCATACGACTTGGTCGTGAGATCAGGTTGTCCCAAGACGTCATATAACTGACGTCTTGGGACGTCTGTTGACCATACGTCAACATCCGCCGTTTTAGGGTACCCTTTAACGTTGGTTAGATGATGTTATCGGATCCAAACCCTACCCCAGACCTAAACCTACCCCTTCACCTAACGTCCCAGGATCGTCATGTAACTGACGTTAAAGGGTACCCTAAAATGGCGGATGTTGATGTATGGCCAAAAGATTATATAGTCAGTTATATGACTTCTTGGGATGAGACTGTTAGTTCTGACAGTAGAATATGAGACAAATAATCTGTGAAAAAATCAAGCTCCTCTGGCTCCTCCCAGTTGTCCTATCGCCATTTGCAGAAATACAGATCCCGGTCAGAAATGACCAATCAGAGCCAGGAGAAGTTTCTTAGCAGTGTCAAAAAGTAAAGTAACCCTTTAAGTGAGCGAGTTGTAAAACTTATTGTAAATTTAGACTAAAAAGCTATAATGCCATAGTGTTGGTCTCGTGACAGACATCTCAGAAAAATTGACATTTACTTAATTAAAAAAAAAATGTTACATTGCGCAACAAAAAATATGAATTATACATCCTCAGTTCTCCTAGACAATCCTCTCATAATGTTTAATTAAAGCTCAATAACATAGACTGTCAATTAAAGGCTATGCAGACAGCAGTCCAGTGAATGGTTGAGTGCTTTGGGATTTGGCTACATGGCCTTTTACATTTTCCATCACTGTTATTTTTTTCAATTAGTGTGAAAGAAGTGTGTGCAACAACTTGTAATGAGCATAAAATGGATCTAAAATTCATCTCAGATAGCCCAAGCAAAGGCACAATGGCTGTGCCCATTCTACTTGAGGTGTGAGATACAGTTTAAGTCGGATGCATCACTTGCAGATGATTCAAAATCATCGTGTTGCAGCTTTTTTCTGTCTGGCAAGAAGATACACGATAACTCAATAGTTACCATTATGATAGTAAGTTTATATATGAAGAGTTCAGATGCAAAAGCCTCTAAATGCCATTTGAAATTTTCTTCTAAAATGACCATTTTTATCAAGCTTGTATATTTAAGTTCAGTAATTTCACTTAAATGACAATTAATAGGTAATCTTCATTGCCATTTACGTGAAATTACTGAACTTAAATATACAAGCTTGATAAAAATGATCATTTTAGAAGAAAATTTCAAATGGCACTTAGAGGCTTTTGCATCTAAACTCTTCATATATATATATATGGTTATTAGTAAGTAAGGTTAGTGTGCACAAGTTTCAGTAGCCTTTAGTATGAATATTCACACTAACCATTTTGTTTTGCAGGCATTCTAATGACTTTTTTATGATGCAGTAATATTAATTAAAGACACAACTCAAAGTCAACAAACTGCAATGCTGAAGCCTTCTCCTACAATATCAATGTTTTCTCAATTCAAATAAATACTTTATAAGTTTTTTTTTCAGTGGAGCTAAGATAAACCAAACTTTAGCTCCACTACAGAAGCTGTTATTTTTCAGGTGTAATGTATTGAAATCGCTGTCATGTATTTCTAATCTACCCTCCGCCTCTGAAGCATCAATAAGGAAAGGCCATATCCCTTTTCCCTGAAGTGATAATTACCCATCACTATTGATCGGCCTATTGATGCATTACTAATTGTTTGCGCCTCTTTCTTATTTATTTAATTCAATTCCGTACTAATGCGTACACGTTAACCTTGAGTCGAGGACTTGGGCAGAGTTTGGAATGCAGATGTGGAATGCAGGCGTTCGGATTCTACTTTAAAATGGCAGATATTTTGTGCCGTTTGCACTTTGAGGCTCGGCTGCTTAAACAGAATGTCAATTCGAGCCAAGTTTGAGTTGCCGTAACGATTCTTTCTTGACGTTGTTGAGATATTGAATTTCGTCCCAGCCTTGAATGTTTCCAAGTTTTCTGAGTGGTCTCGCAGGTGCTTGTTGAAGACGGCACAAGATGCAATTATATTGACAAAACTCAAAACCACATTACAGATGAGATGGAATAATAATTATGATATTATGTATCAAGAGATTTGAATTAAAAACAACACAAATGCATTCAGTTCGCCTTAAGTTATTGATATCTATACCCACGCAAATCCCAAGGCAACTTATTGCGTCGGTGAATATGCATTTACTCCCTTTTGCTTTATTTCAGAATAACATTTTCTTAGAGAACATGGAATGACAGAAAGAACTTGGTTGGTGTCTACCATTCAAAGCAATGAGGCCTTTGAAATATGTACACAACAAGTGTGATCAACTCCAAAATCCATAGAGTAACTATTTACAGCAAGAAAAAGAAAAGGATGAAAATACAAAACACCCATGCAACTCAAAAACTGTAACGCTGCTGTTTTTGGCATGGCCTGGCATGACTCTACAGTGCATGCAAGTGAGTTTTATGAATATGCACAGTCAGTAGAGAGGTACATCTAGTGCTAATGTTTGTGAGCGATTGCGGGAGATAACGCATTTGTGTGTATGTCCGCGAGTTCGCAGAGCTGAAGGTGTTTGTGCTGTTATGCCCTCTGGCTTGGCTGCCAGCTTCTTTCCCCCACTTCAGAGCCAGGAGGCAGACTGCCGAGGAATACCGATCACCTTGGCCAGAGATGCTCCTTTGAGCCTTTCTCTGGCATCTTTTCCCCTTCTGCCAGCTTCCTCCTCTGCTCCTCTCTTCCCTTCTGAAGTTGACAACAAAGACATCCTCGGGGTCCTCCTTGATGTAAGACCCGCTCTTGATCTTCTTTCCCTATGTTTTTTGTACCTTAGTGTTGCGCTACTTTCATATTCCGCTAGCACAATATTTACACTCCAGAAGACAAAGCCGGGGTGAATCTTTCATGCTGGCCAGGGCCCTTCAGAAAGAACCAATCATCTGGCCACGTTTCGGCTTCATTACCTGGCCAGGCTTATCAGATATCAGGGACAGGTAACCTCCGGCTGTGCCTCACTGTCGCGCACCATTCCAATCCCGTGCCAAGGATGGAGCCGCCTGGTATGTCGGAAGACTTTGTTCCCATCTTGATTTGCCTAAACCTATCTCGTTTATAATTGAACAGCTCTTTGCGAGTGCAAGAGCGGCAAGAGAGCGAACAGAAAAACATGGCGAGCACGGGCCGAGTTACATCTATCGTCCTCAAAGTTTTTCATCTCTTCCCTTCTTCTCTGACATGGAGTACCTCCATCACGGCTGCCACAGCCCCCCCCACCCCCCCACCCCCTGCCCTCCCTCACTCTCTCGCTCTCTCTTTCCTTTCCCGCTTCCATGAGGAGAACTCTCCAAAGAGCTAATTAGTGGAGCGAGCGAGTCCAGAAAGTCATGGAGGAGCTGAAGGAATAGACGCGTTCCTCGCTCGCCCACACGCTCGCCGGCTGACTGTCAGGGTCCTGCAAAGGGGTCACCGGAGTAACCGGCAGTAACTAGTGGCAGGAAGACCGACAGAGACAATTGAGGGAGCTTCTGAGAGTGATGAGCCACTGACAGGAGGTTTCCTTCAAGAGTCCAAATGGCTTGGAGAGGTACAGGCTCAAAGCAGCTGAAAGTACAGAAGCCGCGATGCTAACGACATGCTAACACAAGCTGTTCCATATTGCTCACACTTGACAAGGGAGAGAGCTTCCCTGACATACTTGGAGGAAACCAGGGGCATAAAAAATAAAAATAAAATGTTATCCAAAATATTTGTTTCAGTGAACAAAAGTGAACATAAATGTTCTCAGCATTATTAAAATCACTGACTGACAGTATCAGCAAATCGAGTTACAAAACGAACAAATCAAGTAGTATTATGATTATAATATACTATTAATTAACATTATATTTTGAGAAATGTCCATTCTATGATAGTAGATGGGGTCCGGTGTGGTTTTGGACCCATTTTTATTGCAGTGTACAGCCATCAACAGTTAATTTTTTTGAGGCAACAAAGTTTATTTTGTATTCTGCAAAAGTAAGAAACTACCAATGTAGAATGAAGATTAGGTGAGAGTAGACACCTCTCGCGGTTCGAACAAATAGGGCTGATCAACAAACTCAAGCTCCTTCAAAATTTCTCTTTAAAAATTCCCAGTCCGGTGTTTTGTTTTTTCTCTATCCTGCATCTTTTGCATTTGTCAGTTTGTCATACAGCGGGTCAGAGGTCACTCTTCTGCCAGACCTAGACTTACCTTACCGGAAGACAGTGATGTTTGCATGTCACACCCGAAGAGGGCTGCTTTCCAGGACGCACTTGTAGTCCATGGTAGTCCAAAAAAAAAAAAACTATAAAAACGCATCACTTTGCTTCAGAGGGCCTTTAATAATGCCTGGAGCCGTATGAATTACTTTTATGATGGATGGATGCACTTTTTCGGGCATCAAAATGTTTTTATCATTCACTCCCATTATAAAGCTTGAAAGATTTTAATATAACTCTGATTGTGTTCGGATGAAAGATGAAAGTCATATACACCTAGGATGGCTTGAGGGTAATCATGAGATAATTAGGGGTGAACTAACCCTTTATCTTCAGTAGACAAAACAGGTTTGGATCAACATGAGGGTGATGACCAAATTGTAATATTTTGGGTGAACTATCCCTCTGAGCAAACAATTTCAGATTATTAACACTTTTTTTCAGTGTATATTGATTTTCAATTTAGTAGATAAAGGCAATTAGACAATTTTAACCGCCTTTAATGATCTCCAAAGCTCTCAACCGTTTAAGGGGGTTTAGTAAAAATGTTTTCAATGCAATTAATAAGCTTTGAATTAAATTAACAGAGATTCAATCATAACCATGAATGAACAACACTCAGCACATAAAAGAGACACAATTATATAGGAAGGCAGCTAAGAGTTGATAAGAGAGCATAGGTGATGTCACGATGGGATCTGGAATGAGCCAAGCCAGGTTAAACGCAAAAGGAAGAACAAAAGGATTCTGGTAATGTCTGCTGGGTCCTCCATTGCTTGCAGACCAAACTTCTGAAAAAGGTTATGAGGTTGCCATTATATTTTCATGATGATCACTTATTTATTTGTCAAGCAAATCCAATCAGAATAGCAGCCAGGCTTTGCACAAAGCAAACTGCGGTAATTGGCAACACTGGGAGTGGTGGCAACAACTCCGACTTCATCCACTGACTTATACGTGTGTGTGCATAGAGTTGTGGGTCTAAATATTGATAGAGTTGCCAAAGTACATGGTTAAACCTACAAACAGGACTGTACTGGACTGGTAGAGCACTGGGGTTGTCATAAAGATGCCAACTAACTTTGTGAAACTCAAATAGTGGACAAGCTGGTCCAAGTATGGGTGAAGATCTGAACTCTTTGAAAACTCACTTTTTTGTTTTGCTCCAGCCATCCTAACTATTTTAGGACTGTGTTCTAATTACAGGGTGTATCCTCTATAACAAACAATAGTGCTTCTCGTAATATTTTAAGTTGGAAAACTTAAAAAAACTTTTTGTGGAGATTTAATTGAAAATGGTCCGCATTACAGGATTTTATTAAGGTGTCAAATAAATTCAAATGAAAAAATGTTGAATTACATCATAAAGTTCCTTATAAAATTATGAGCGGAATTTGCAATAAGGTGAAACCAAGTAGCAGTCCATTAAAGAAACATTAGTCATATTTTCTCATGTACTATTCTTCACTACTTTCTTTACTTTTGACTTTTAAATCTTACAAAAACTGATGAAAGCGAGGGAAGTTAAAGCGAATGCACAAATGTCAATTGAAAAAAAAAGAAAAAAGAAAAAAACTGCATTAATGCAACACACGCGTCTTACTGTAGCAACGCACTGCAGAACATGACAAAGCTTCCTGTTCAGAGCTGTGTGTTTGTCTTCATATAAAATGTAACATCCTGCCGTATAGCCTCGTGCGCCGCGTGGGACCTCACTTTGCAGGTCTCTGGTGTAATCCCATGATTCCTTTATATCTCGTTCCTCAAAACGAGCGTTAATTACCAAAAACCTTCATTTCTTTTAATATGGCTCAGGCCAATTAAACAGCCCATTATTCACGCAAATATTTTATTTGAAATGACATTTTTTTAATGAGGCTTCTGCCTTGATTGTTAATCGCCTTGGACGTATTAAAAGAAAGGGTGTGCGACACAGAAAAGTACATCTTTGTACATCTGCTTTTCAATGAATATTTAACACGTACCCCAGATTTTGACCATGTGCCATCCTGGTTCCTCAAACCGTGTCTAACCATTCACAATCTAATGTGTCTGTGAGAATTCGGTTACGCTTTATTTTAAGGTGTCCTTGTTACAGTGTAATTATGCATTTAAGTACTGAGTGATTTTAATGAACTGCATGTACTTACTATGGGGTTAGGATTTGGTTTAATTGCATGTAATTATGCATAATTTAGTTATTACTACAGTAATTACACTGTAATTGTAAAATACACTGTATAATAAAGTTACAGAGAATCCTTTATAACTTAAATCAAACCAAAGTCATTCGTCTGAACAGTAAAAAAAAATACTTTATACAGGCAAATTCAACACTGATGAGCATATAAAAAATATATTAAATTTAATGGGAAGAACTGTGTAATTCAAAATATAACTATTTGTATATCCAAGGACTTTGCATGCAGTGCCTGCAATTACAATGAATGGAAACATGAGGCTTGTATCCAGTTCCTACTTGTCCCCATTTTCAGAGCACTTGTCACAGCTCCTGTCTTTAATAAATTCTTGCTCTATTAAATAATTCAGCCTTTTATCAATAAAGCTCAATGTTACTCTATCTCTTAATCTTCACATTCAATTGTAGGACTATTTCTTTATTCATTATCTGTGTCATTTTGTCACTTTCTAATGTGCGGCTCTCTGAAACGGCAATCTGTATTTTTCCTAGTTCTCCGTCTTTTCATCTCCCTCATCCATTTTTATTTCCTCTCCCTCCCTGTGCACATGGAACGGAGTATTATCAATGTTCCTGACATGTCCCCTGTTGTCCATCTTATTCTCTGACACCTGAGCAGAAGTACTAAACTTTTTTTTTTTTTTGGTCTAAATTTGTATTGATTTTGTGGATTAGCTCAACTAATTAGATACTTACGGTAGTCAATGTTTTCTAATGAAGTGCAGAGAGACCTTCCACATTTAATTCTTAGCAATCACGATAATCTCTTCATGACCTCATCACTCTCCTTAGGCAAGTGTACTTGTATTTTCCCCCTAATGTGTGAGTCACAACATCTCGGAATACCTTAGGATATCCTATAACGAAATGTGTAGGAAGTGATGATATCGATTCTGCACCATCCGAGACGACATGACAAACAGATTCGTCTGCACTGGTAGTATTTCAGGGACTGACATTGTCCTGGTTTGGTTAATCTTCATTTGTTTTGTTTTCTTTCAGTACCTCTGGGCAGCATGAATTATTAAAAATGCCTCTAATGACATGAGTAGTGCCAGATAAAACCATGACCTTGTAAGCATTGATCTTCCGAGATACACCAATAAACTCTCATTTGGACGCTCTTGATATGGCAAAATTCAGACTTATATTCAAAACGCAATCGATCACCAGCCAATTATTCTCCACCTTTTCATTTCACTCGGCCTTATTGATTTCATGCTGTTGTTTGAATTGCAGAATTACTGCTGACAACATTGCAGCGTAAACTTGCACGAGTATCATTATGATTCCATGCTCCTGGTAAGTTGTTTAGTAGTAAATGCATGTCCTGTCCTATGTAGGTGTTACATACTGATTTGGGGTAGTTATGGGTCTTTTGTAAGACTTTAGATTTAAAGTTGCAATGAAATGGTAGTAGTGATATATTTTACCTCTGCGTAGTGATGGAAATCCTAGTGGATTATCGAAGAAGAAAAAAAAAGTAAAGCAAAGAATTGCTTGGATGCATCAGCTGTTGACTGTATTTTGAGATGAAGGCTTTGCACTCAAAAATTGAGACATGAATATAAGCTTGCAGTTAAGCGGACTAAATGATTGGAGAAATCCCGCATCACCAGTGAGAAGTCTGTCGTTTCACATATACTTCAGCTCAGTTATGTCATTTTGATTAATCATTTGAGGTCAAAGATAAAAAGAAACATACTATACGCAGATGAATAGTTCACAATAAGATCTATAACATGCATTTAGAGAAGAGTTCAGGTAAATTTTCATTCAAATTTTCAGATTTCAATTTTTTTTTTTTTTTGCTACTTTAATGTCCCCCAGAATATTTTATTGTATGAATATCTGAACATACATTATATTAAAAGAAAGAACAGAGGAAAAATTTTCTTAATGTATCGTTTGAATGGGGGTGCATTTTTTAAAAGCAACATTTTGAAAAAAAGCTGAGAAAATTGTGTTTTTTTTTTTTTTTCAAAAAATGTACAATTTGTCAAAGGGTTCAAAACTATGATCAAAATATAGATTGATTATCAAGTCCATCAAAGCTTGCACTATCCTACTCTTGAGGCTCTTTGTGGGTTTGACACTTTATTCTGTAATGTTAGGCAGTTTTGTATGATAATAATCACGTTATAGCTTACATGTGCGTAAGCTATGCTTTTATTATTTTATCTGCTTCTTCACTTGTTTTTGGATCCAGAGATTCTGTACTATTTCAGAAGATGTGTAATAGTCTTTATAGTGAAATCATGAATTTCCGGAAAATTCCATCAACAGCGGAGAAAGAGTGTTTTTAACTCTTTTAAGAAATGTACTGAACAAGATCAGAGCTCCTGATCACTGTTCGGTTGTAAGTACTTAAAGTGCTTGTAAAGCTAAAAGTCAGTAGGCCTATGACGTCGAAATTGACCCCTTCTCTCACGTTTCTGGTCTTATTATAATTTTTTTTTATATTAGTAATCTTTAATCTTTTAATATGTGTACCTAAAAATGATACAGTTTGAGGAACCAGGATGGTCAAAATCTGGGGTACGTGTTAAATATTAATTGAAAAGCAGATGTACAAAGATGTACTTTTCTGTGTCGCACACCCTTTCTTTTAATACATCCAAGGCGATTAAAAATCAAGTCAGAAGCCTCGTTAAAAAAAAAAAAAAAAAAAACCTCACTTCAAATAAAATATTTGTCTGAATAATGGGCTGTTTAATTGGCCTGAGCCATTTTGAGGTACATGTAAATGTGAAAAAACTTGCTCTTCATCACTTAGGCCATGGAGACTAAGTTTGTTTTATGTGTGCATATATATATATATATATATATATAATAACAATTTTTTTTTGTTAACTCGCAACATTTTGACATGTAATGGCCACTTTTTCACAACCCAATAAGTTTGTGATAGAATAAATCTCATTCTCGTCGAATATCCAGTTTCACTTGTCGTATTTGTAAGAAGTGAAGTGTTGCAGATGGCAGTTTGCATTGACTTTAATAGTTGTTTTTACATATAACTAATCAGAAGGGGTCAAAAGGTGTAAACGGGAATGTGTTTTCCTCATCTACTTGTGATCCGATCAACCAAAAATTAAAACCAGGTGTAAACAGGGCATTAAAGACAATTGTTGCACAAAAAGTCCCTTGACATGAGTGTGTGTGGGTGTTTGTCAGGTTGTTTCTTTATATCCTACTACTACTGTTCCAATGAAAAGACTGTGTGTACGTGTATTGTGTGACAGAGAGTGTTTGTGTGTACATGTGTGTTTGTGTCTGCTGTCTGAGAATCTACAAGCAGAGACCGCGGTGGGACTTGTCTGTGCGTGGGGCTAAGTGAAGGTGACAGTGTTTCTGAGCAGCTTCCTCCCGCGCAAGAGAGTGATGAGACTCCCTGTGATTGAAGGAACATTCCTGCAGGCGTCCTGCAAGGCTTGAAGGATTCAGAGAACAGTCACCAGGGGAACAACAGCCGCGGCTACCCCAGGCTTTAAGGTGTTAGCCTCTCGCGAACAGCCACCGGCACGCTGGAAGTGACCTGACAGAGACAGAAGTTCAATAATAAACTAAAGAACAAAAATAACTATAATTGGAGGCACATTTCATTGAGCTATTAATATCAAGATACTATATAAAGTAAGAAAAGTGCATCAAATATCACGGCACGTCTTTGACAGAGGATGTTTTTCAAGAGTATATGTGGACTGTTATGAGTCTGTACTGGAAACCGAACAACTTCCTAAGATCCATATTTGCGGGAAAAATATCAGGTAGGGTGGAAGAGGCACGTAGCACAGGCTGTCAAGGTTCTTAAAGGTCTAGTTAGCAGAGGTAATAGATGAGAGTTGTCAGTTTCACAGTTTATGAGCCCCACATGTCCCCTGAGAGCTACTGTAGCCTCTGGCCATTCTGCCCTTACCTAAGGCATGGACCGCTGGAAAAAAATATAAGAGAACCTGATGCTTCTAGTCATTCTGCATCCCTGCATCCATCTCAAAATAATTGGTGAGGCACCTTTCCACCGAAAAAGAGAAGGGGGTATGAAAGAGTAATAGCTTGCAGCAAAAATGCACAGGTCTGTTGGTTCAACTCTGATACACTGAGTCGAGGAAGGTTGTTTCTCCAGCGCAAAGTTTTGGCAAAAGTTCCTTGTGACTTAAATGATTAACTGCACATCTCATAAATGTAAGGTCTGGAGAGTGTCAACTAAGGGTGATTATTGAAATTTTTGTACTGTCGTTTTGTACAATTGCTTGTTTTTTAAATCAGTAACATTTTCCAATAAGGTCCAAATAAATTCTGATTAAAATGTATCAATTAATCTTAGTTAATATTAATCTCTGCATACAAAAATTGTAATAAATTTCAAGATGTATTAAATGAACATTAATTCATGTTTTATGGACAATGAATGAACAATAGTATATTTATAAATGAACATATTAAATGTTTTTCATTGTTAGTTCATGATACTGTTAGCATTAGCAGATTCGACCACTGTAAAGTCTTATTCATTGTCTGAGGTCTATTATAAGTGTTGTATGTACTGTAGATGCTAAATCAGGGGTCTTCAAGTAATTATTTTGAGAGAAAAATAAATGAATATGCATGTTACCTTCAACGAAAGCTAAAGGACGATCAGCAGAATATTTCACTATTTATATTATAGTGAATATTTCACAACATTTCACTAAAAAGTATTTTTGATGCTTCAAAAAGTTCTAACTAACCCACTGATGTCACATGGACTACTTTGATGATGTCTTTATTTCCTTTCTGGACAAAGACAGTATACCGTACATACATTTTCAATGGAGGGACTGAACGCTCTCGGATTAAATCTAAAATATCTTAAACTGTGATCCGAAGATGAACGGATGTCTTGCAGGCTTGGAACGACATGAGGGTGAGTCATTAATGACATTATTTTCATTTTTGGGAGAACTAACCCTTTAATAGCTTTGCAATGTAAACATCATAACTGTATGCAGTACTGTGCAAATAGTATAATATTGGTAACACTTTACAATAAGGTTCATTAGTAAATGTATTAACATGAACTAACAATGATCAATACAGTATTTATTAATCTTTGTTCATGTAAGTTAATAAAAATACAGCTGTTCCTTTTTTGTTCATGTTATTTCACAGTGCATTAATTAATGTTAAGAAATTCAACATTTGATTTTACTAAGGTATTAGTAAATGCAGAAATTAATAGTAACTTAGATTAATAAATGCTTTCTTTCTTAGTTTGTGTTAACTAGTTATACTAATGTTAAATAAATCACATTATTAACCTTATTTTAGTTTAGTTTTGGTTGAGTCCTGAAAAGGCTAAAGACTGTTACACTGTGAAATTTAGACACCAATCCTGTCTCTGGCATCTTTATGTTTTAGCTTTGCTGGTTTAGCAAGTCCACTAGATGGAAATATTTATTGATAATGTCACTTTTCTTCCTCACACCAACATTCAAATATTTATGAGACTCACTTCAACTGCAGCTTTCTTCATCCACTTCCAATCAATGTCATTTTTATTATTTTTATTTAGTGTAAATATCGAATCAGAAAACCTTAAAAAAAACTGGCCTTTTTTAATCCATGGTGGTGAGGCGCATGCGAGCAAAGGTTTCGGCCCTCCTCCCTGACAACCTGTCCAGCATCTAATGACTACCCCGATCTCCATTTGCAATTCTTTCTCTCATCTCCCTCTCCTCCACGTACATCCATCTCTAATCTGGTAGAAGAAAGGCCCTTCTCACCCCCAGAACTCTGAGAAGACAATACCACTGGGTTTTACGCTACCTGTAAGCTCAGAGATAAGAAGGAAACACAGTGAAATTAGGTGGGGGATATCATTATTCTCCGAATGAGACTTCTCGGGCTTGATCAGAGGCCAAATCAAAGCCCTATCTCTTAGGCTACTTAAACATTCACTTTAAAAGTCGGCAAACTGATTGTACTCAGATGTAAATCGTGGCTGCCGTGCCGTCACCGGCCTGCATTCTCTCCTGTCTCCAGGTTCTCCGGGATCCCAGCAGAGCCCTCACTCTCCCCTTCATTAGAATCCTCTTGGTGAGGGGCAGACTCTGAGAAATGAGCAAAAGATGTAAATTCGAACGCAGAAAGGAAAAGGTTCAGATCTTTTCTCTTTTTTCCCCCCTGACAAGCTCCAGAGAGTATAATGAAACAAGAAATGTTATGGAAACTGAGAGTAGTTCGTCTTGCGTGGTTCAGATGGTGTACTGGGCCGCTGGTGTTTCAGACGGACGGCTGTGCTTTTGTCAGTCCGTGGGCATCAGGCGCACATCGTGACAGGAGGACACTAGGGTAAATTGAGACTTGTTGCCATCATTAAATAATGTTCTTATACCGACAAACCAAGAGAAACCAACATTTTTTTTTTTCATTACCTAAGTACATCTTTACAATAAGATTAAAATATGAACTAACGATGAAAAATATTATTAATCTTAGTTGATATTTATTTCAGCATTCACTAATATGTTATTAAAATCTAAAATTGTATCTGTTAATATTATTTAATTAACCTGAGCTAACAATGGCGCGTTAAAAAGGATTAATACTGTAACAAATGTATTGCTCTTTGTTTGTATAATGCATTAGCAATATACTTATTGTGAATTAAACAATAATTTATTGTAAAGTGTTACCTATAAATCAAATAAAATGTTTGAACAAATAGCATTTTTGCTTAAAAAAATGGAACTGATTTGTGTGATCCGCATTCAGATGTTGAAAGGCATTTAATTAGGACGTGCCCATTACCTGCAACAGCATTTGATATTCCAAACACTCATTCTGACTAAAAAGGCATTGTTTCTGGGTTGATCTGTGTGGGTTTCTAATAACACACAGTTCCGTTGAGCATGCAGACGGCAACAAGAGCACGTTCGCTAGGCCAAGACCCAAACATGCATTACGATTACCACCATCCTCATTAGCACCCTGACGGGCAGCATCATCATCATCTGTTAGTGCGGGGAAAATATTCAGATGGGGTGTTCTCAACATCTCAATGGCCATGAAATTGATCACCTCAAAAAAAAAAAAAAAAAAAGGTGGGGGAGGGATAGAAGAAGGCCGTGGTGTTCTTATACACTGGAAAGATTCATGCTCTTGGGCTTCTGCATTGATGGACTGTCATGTAGCTGATAGGACTGTGCTTTAATTGGGGAGTGTATTAAACACTGTGCATGGTTATTGGGTTTTCATATTAATGGAGCTTCAACTTGGCATGTACTTAAAGAATGAAATCTAAATTATTGATGCTGACGATTATTAATTTTGATGTAGGATATGGGAAATTTTCGTATTCTGTAGATATGGCTGATCTTTCATTACATGGATGAACCTGAATTGTTTAAAATGTGAGCTTGAAATAAATATGTATTCAATTATTTTTATATTAATAAAAACATGGGTATGTTTAAGCAAATCACTCAAGCAAGAGTGCTGATTTTTTAGGATTTATGTGTAATTCAGCAAGCAATCCATTCTCACCCCAAGGCGTCACCTTTGCTTCAATATTTGACGCTTTAGGTGCTCTTTAGTGTCAGTTACATGACGCGATCCTACGGCGTCATCTGACTGACGCTAAAGGAAAAACCCAATAAAGTCCATATGGAGAAAAATCCTGGAATGTTTTCATCAAAAACCTTAATTTCTTTTCGACTGAAGAAAGAATGACATGGACTTCTTGGATGAAGTGGGGGTGAGTAAATTATTATTATTATTTTTTTAAGTGGGTTAGTACTAGTCCTTTAATGTCTAGATTACAAAAACACTAACAACTCAAGTGATGCAAAAAATATATATTTTCAGGACCATAACTAACTTTGACATTATATTAATTAACCTCACAGAAATATAGTGCACTTCCTGTTCATATCATATGAGCAAGTTGCTTTTAATATAAATTTATTCTGATTTTGAGAATTTATCGAGAATATTTTTCAACAATCATTGATATATTTGACTAGCTTTCTAAAGGGTCACATCATTATATATATATATATATATATATATATATATATATATATATATATATATATACATGCCCTCACTACAGATCTGACCAAACCAATTAGGCAGCTTCTGTGTGTGTTCATTACAATATCATACTCTGTATTAAGCAATGTTGCTTCTAGATGAATGACTGACATACCCATTTAATAATCATGATCTACAGCAGGTGGTGTTGTAGAGTTGAGAACTCAGAGCCTCTTTTCAAACTGTTTTTTTTTTTTTTTTTTTTTTTTTTTTTACCAGGCCATTCTCTCTTTCTCTCTGCTGTGCGGAGGAAGGTCACATAACCTTGGGCCAGCAAGACCCATTGAACCTCTGAGGCAAATAAGAGCTGTCACTGGCATTTCACAGCTAATTCCCATGACAACAAAGAAAGACTAGCCCCTAATAAGAATCAAAGCCATCATCAGAACAATCAATGATTTCTATTTATATACAGAGCAATCCAGAGATAGCCACAGATATGATGGCAATCACATTGCAAGTATTATATGTACACAACTTGCAGTGAGAAATCGTCCTGAAATTGAAAAGACAGTGATGGAGATGTTCTGAGCTTCTCCTGGGAGCAAAAAAAAAAAAAAAAAAAAAAAAAAAAGTCTTTCACTATTGTGCAGAATCTTATTTGAACTCTGACCACTACACATTTACCATGGAGATATAAACAAGAGTGCTATTATGTAATTGAACTCAATGCCTATGAGGACAATTGTCTTCAAAATGAGCGCTGGAGGAACTCCAATAATGAGTTTAAAACGTCTTTGTGTCTTGTGCCTGTGGGGAGCTAGCTATGATTAATAATTACTGCTTTAATTGTCTAATGTTAATTAAACACAATGTTATTATCTGGAATTAGTTGGAAATCTGGGTGTATTTGACTGTGACTAAATGGATAAGAATAACCATTGTTTCAAGACTGGTCTGCTTGGTGGACATTTTGGTAATCCTTATTTTATAGTGTCTTCATATAGTGTGTATTTTATAATGTCTTCATACAGCTGGGACGGTACTTATACAGTTAGGGCAGTGCTCTCTCTCTCTCTCTCTCTCTCTCTCTCTCTCTCTCTCTCTCTCTCTCTCCCCCCTGAGTCTTGAGGATTTCAGTCTAGTATTGTCATTGCCATTTTTTTTTTTTTTGAAAGAAGTTTCTTAATTATTATCAACAAGACTGCTTTTATTTGATCAAAAATACAGTAAAATTTTAGATCAAATAAATCAAATTGGGGGGTATGGGGAAATATTTACATTTTTACAATTTTTGCTTATTTTAAAATCCAACATTTTATTCCGGTTTTGGCAAAGCTGATTTTCCAACACTATCTCACGACCAATTCGTACGAATTCGACGCATGATTAAAAAGTGTCTAATTCGTACTAATTCGTACGACCTCACTCGTACTAATTCGTACGATTTGTCTAAACCCACGTGATGGTTATGTTTAGGGGCGGGGTAAAGGGTAGGTCATTCGTACGAATTCATACGAATTGGCCAATTCGTAAAATATGTACGATTTAGCAAAATCGTATTAATTTGTACGAGTGAGGTCGTATGAATTGTTACGAATTAGCTACTTTTTAATCATTCGTCAAATTCGTACGACTTGGTGGTGAGATCGGGTTGGATTTTCATCATCATTATTTATGGATGACGTCACGCGACTCTAATACGCCCGGAAAGCATCCCGGGAAGGCGTCGCTTCATTTGGAAAAATGCTGCGTGTCAAAAAGCTGCAACCAATCAGAGCAATGCAGTAAGTCAAATACTTTGCATAGCACAACTTTGAACTTTGAACAACTATAGAACTTACTTATTTTAGAAGTTAAATAACGAGTGCTGCGTCTTTTACTTACTACTCCATGAGTGCGACCAAAGGAGAAACCACAACGACCACAGACTTTTCATTATGACCCATCTTCTTAGCGACCATCGGAGCCAGCTGACAAGTTACACTTTTGCCGAATCATGTAGAAAGGACGGAAAAAATATCTTTCCGATCGACAGATGCCTTGATCGCATTTCTCTGTTTGTTTATTAAAATTAATGCACTGTTGATTTATTTCACAACAGACGCGACAGCAGAATCTATACATATCAATTCTCCAGCTGCAGTCATCTTTGATGGAAACCAGTTAAGCGCTCTTTGATAACGTGATGATTACGTCCCTGCAGATCATCTGTCCATCATCGTATAAAGCCCGCCCTGGCAATTTGATTGGCCAGAATGTTTCTTGTCTCATCATAATTACTCCTCAATGGATCGAGTCCAGACCGAACTTCTTGACCAAAAAATGTTGTGGGCGGAGTTCGGGCTGGCATCCAGGCTAACAGTGGTGTTCACCGTACTGACTCCGTGACTGAGTGCTTTCGGGAACCCAGATAGACCGCTATTTGCCCGTTTGCTGCAGTTAAATAGCCGCGATGGCTAAGAGCACTCACTGGTTCTCGTTCATCTATAATTCAGTCCCTCCAGAAAAACGCGATTATTCGATCGCTGAATTCAATGCAAAATCAGCCAAAGTCCGCATATTCATTTTTTCAAATACGCCGCACTTTCGCCACATAAATTGCCGATTTCCGTGTAAAGTATGCGGGGTTTGCATAATTTCACAATCCTCGCATTTTCGTTGCAAAAAAAGTCACATGTATCTTAGCAGAAAGTTGAAAAATGTTGCGTTTGCTTCACACAAGAGCAGCCATTTCCCCCTGTTTACATGGGAACGTTATGAAGTGACGCAATTACGCGACGCCAGACAGACTCACGGAGGCGATTGACATCTCACAAATCGAACTCGTATAACTGTCTGTCACACGTTCTACCGTCACATCGTTACTTAATAAACAACATAAGATAAAAGAAGTAGCATCAAACAGAAATTACCCGCACACATGGGGTGTTCGAGGCGCACATATAACACTGCAGAGAGTTCAACAGGGAGCGCGCAGCTCTTAAAGGGGCCACACCTTATTTACACTCGTTACAGTCTGAAATAAAACAAGATGAGAAATTAAATATTTCCAGCACTTTCTATGATGTAGTATGCTTGCTTATCAAAGGAAGTAATAAGAAATGACTCTTACATTAGCCTAGTGAGATAAGGATGTTGGGGGAATCACTTTTTTTCTCTTTTTCATCAAACCGCAACTTTTGCAAGTTCCCTCAATTTTTGCAAATTCCAGCAATTTCATCTCATAAAATTGCATAAATATCCCGCATATTCCATCGCATTTTTAAAGAAAACGGGCCGCGTAATCAATCAATTTTTGCCCGCAACAATCACAAAAAAACTCCGTGTTTTTCTGGAAGGACTGAATACTATTTTGGTAAATGTTATATATAAATCAAACATTTTTTCACAAATTTTTGGAAATTACCACCACAAAATCAGTCATTTTGATCGCAAAAAACACACACAAAAAAAATCGTGAAATCCTGGAGGGACTGTATTATGCATTTGAGTAGTGATTCCATTTATATTTAGACTTTTCCTTCCAAAATATTTGTTTGTAGCGGCAAGAAAACGTATTTGTTGTCTAACATAGAGTAACATTCGTTAATGTCACTCACAAACATTACTAGGCAACCAGTAGTGGGAACACCCTCCAGCGCAGCCACTGGAAACCTGCAGCTACAAGTCGCTTGTTGTATGAATGGAGCTTAATGCTGATTTGGTGCTCAAACGCTACACTGTAGTTTTTATCGCAACCATATGGATGCATTTGCCTTACACACATATACACAGTCACCTTATTTCCCTTTGTAACACAGTCTCATCCCAAGACGTCAACTAACTGAAGCTTTTGACCATACGTCAACATCTACCGTTTTAGGGTACCCTTTAACGTCAGTTAGATGACGATCCTGGGGGATCTTTCAACTGACGCTTTACCTTTAACATCAGTTAGATGACGCGGGTAGGTTTAGGTCTGTTGTATAGGGTTGGGATTACATAGAGTCATCTAACGATGTTAAAGGGTACCCTAAAACGGCGGATGTTGACGTATGGTCAAAAGCGTCAGTTGTATGACGTCTTGGGATGAGACTGCACTACCATTTGCATTGCTACCACAGCTAAGCAGATGACACAAGCTCAAGCACAACAGATTCTGCTTCACTTCAGAATCTCAAGCCTCACCAAATCTGCTTCCCTTCCATTCCCATGAAGCAATTGCAGGACATTAATGGACCTTTCATGTGCAAAGCTTTCCGACAGCCGGAAGGCAGAGAGCACAGGGAGAGACCAGGGCCGTGGTAATTGACGCCTAGCCTGGGAGAACAATCAAGGCCAAAGCAGCAAAGCAGCACATCCTCTAATTATTGAGAAGTCTAGCATTGAGGTACGATGATAATCAGTCTCCTAGAGACCTGCTCCTCTGTGTGGTTTGAGCCGATTTATCGTGTTTCTCTCCCCGCTTCCACTTTTATTAAAGATGATATTTCATATTGAGGGGGAAAAGGGGATCTCCAGACAAAAGTTAAAATGCAAAGTTTCAAGTCTGAGAGAGACGACGCAGATTATTTCTTGGCTTATCCACCGAGTACATGCAAGAAAAGAGATGAATGTGGAACAAAACATCAAAGAGCTAGAACTAAGAAAAAAGGAGCGGAAAGTGCTGTTGAATATTTAGCATGAATGCCAACAGGTGGTCAAGAGTTCAACACAGGGAAATGGGGATGAATTATGGATGAATCTTGTACTCATGTAAATATGCTGTTCATTCCCTAATTGAAAAATGAAAATGGAACCAAAAAAATGTATAATTAAATGATAATTAGGTTAATTTAAAAAAATAAAGTCTTAATCGTAGATAAATGTTCTTTTTACAGTTCTCAATCTGTATAGTAAATTACAGAAAGACTCCTGGCATCTCTCTTCAATATTGCAGAAAATAATCAGAACAATTTAAGGGATTTGAAATAAGAACTTACATTGTTTTCATCTGAGGTACTCGATGACTGATGATTTGACTTTTATTTGTTTTATTCAGTTTTTAATTTTTTTTTTTTTTTTTTTTTACAAGCCCACTTCTTCATGCTTGGGTCACTTTCCAGTGGAGATGGAGAGGTTGGAAGTGTCACAGAAACAATCACTTCCTCAGAGACGCTGTATGCGCCTCTAATGGGCTGAGCTTAGTGCAAAAAGAAAAAAAGAAGAAAAAAAAGGGGGTGAAGTGGCTGGGAAAAAACCTTTAGAACTGTCTTAGATCCCTGGGCATGGAAACCTCCAAGATAAGTAATAATTGATAAACGTTGGGGACGAGAGTTGCCAGCTCCTTTAAAAAACCCCAATATACTGTCTTAAATATACTGGAATACGATTATGCCTTTCTTTTATCTCTATTCATCATCGTATCTTAACCCATCTTCCCCAATTCACTTTTCTTTGACTCCTGCTGATGCCAGTGAAAGAGGAGGAGAGAAAATTACCATTTTGGCCAACACAAGGACCGAAAGTTTAGTTTTTTTTTTTTTTTTACTTACATTGCTTTAATTTATACCCTCTGCTTTTATTATTATTATTATCACTTTCATTCGTAATTTTAACCAGTTTAGCCTATATAACATCATTGCTATAATTGTTGTTATTTCTATACAGTTGTATGTTCCAAACAGCATGTTTTATATATATATATATATATATATATATATATATATATATTTAATATTTCATTAAAGTACTTACAACAATTAGTTTTAAGTTAATTCATAGTTTGTATTGTAGTCTCTAAACTGTTCATATAGTAATAGTCTATATAGACAAATAATGTGTTATTCATTCATTGTCAATGTAATTTAGAAATAATTATTGTTTAATTAGCTCATATAAAAATATTTAGATAATGTTTTTTTAAGCTTTGTATTCTAACCCTAATAAAAGATTGTGATCTCATGACTAATACAGTATGTATTCGTGTATGTGTATATGCAAATTGTATATATGTTATATACAGTGTACTTCTAATAACCATTAACAACTCCTTTACTACTTGTTTAAAATACGACACATCAGTGTTAATTTGGTCACACTTTAGATTAGAGTCCAATTATCACTATCAACTACGACTTTTGCCTCAGTAAACTACCTAATTGCTGCTTATTAATAGTTAGGGTAGTTGTTAAGTTTAGGATTTGGGGTTGACTCTGAATGATAGAATATCATTCAGTATCAGGCATTGCTATGTTCTTTATAAGTACTAATAAACAGCCAATATCACAGAAATATGCATGCGAATAAGCAACTAATAGTGAGAATTGGACCCTAAGCTAAATTGTTACTGGTTGTTAACAAAGCACATTATGAGCTAACTTAACAATAATCATTTTATTTATTGAAGTGACAATGAATGAAGAACTATTTGTATTTTAAAATATTAACAATGCAGAGATTATAATATATAAACTGAATTAACTGCAAACTAATTGTTAGCAGATTTGCAAGTACTTTATACTTATTAAGTGTTATTATTTATTTAAATTAAACAAGCATGGAACGTGTGCCATTTTAATTTACAGTGAATTGAATCTTTCAGTGTTAACAGAGTATATCTTTACAGGGTAGACTGGGGGAACTGACTAATTAATACTATAGAAACCCATTGAGGAAAATAAGTTAGACCTAAGTTTAGCCCCCTCAGGACACATTTAATGGAAATGTGAAATGGCCCTTAGACCACATTCCACCTTGATGACGGCCCTGGTTATAAAACACATTTTGAATCTGTGATTAAAACCAGATCTAAATAACTAAGTAAGTAAGAAAGAAACTGACATCTAATAAAATATTTGTCTTAATTTGAGTGAAATGTGAACAAAATTGACTGCTGGCTAATTATAAAAAGCATCTGGCAAGGCATGAGCTTTCAAAATGCGTGAGAGCTGTTTTTGTAGCAATCCTTGAGTGTTGCTGTATTCTCATTAAAAGACACTCACCTGAATGTAACATATGCAGCACAAATTATGCATGAATTGACACTGTGCCGCATTTTCAGATAACTCATGTTTCATGTACACAATAGGAACCACAAAGAACATCATTAGGGGTTTGTAATTAAACTGTCCTTTATTGTTGTTGGGAACGTCATGCATTTTTTTTTTTTTTTTTTTTACTTACTGACTGTAAAATCACTGACAGACACTGCTACCCTCAATAGCACCTTCATTATTATTTAAATTCAAATATAGAAATCACGTTAATGTAATAGAGAAATGGCCTGGATTTATCAGTCAATTTATGGAATAATCTATTTGAAATATGCTGCTGAAAAACAATGTTACATGACACTCTCTTGTCTAAATAGTCATTTATTTGAGCAACTGCAGGCCATATTTAAAACACATTAAAGTCCTCAGACCATGTTTAATGAATACATTTAAAAAGGAGCTTATTAAAGTATGCCAGCTAAAATGAGAGGTTAAAGTATGTAGAAGATTTCTTCCACTGAGGGTCATTTGCAGAGTCTTTCATAGCCCTTTTATTTTATTCATTGACTCTTACATGAAATATCTTTTACATCACATTTGCCTCTCCTAGTGGCCATCTTAAAAAGACACCAGAAAGGCAGATTCTCTGTTAATAATGTCCTCAGATCAGGTTATAATTAGGCTTCACCATAAGGAACAGCGGATAATAGATTTAAAGTCTAGATCACACTACAAAATAAAAGCGTGTACCACAAACTAATTATAATAATGCTTCATAGTAAATAAATACAAATAATAACTAAATAAGTGTTATTATTATTAGTCATATTATCCGAAAAGCCAGAGCACAACATACAGTATTTTTGTAACACAGAACCAATTGTTCTTTTCACGTGTATTTTTCCATCATACTCAATTTATTATTTATTACAGTCCTCTGTACTACAAATGGTCTTAGGATAAAGACAAATCAAGAATTTCCATGTTTCCAAGGCGGAAATAGATTCCTAAACAACTTTTGCCTGCTGAGGAAATTGGCACATGTGAATGGGGGCTCGGCAGACATCGACCAGGATCTGTGTCACTAGAGAAAATGACAAAGCTGCACTTGAGACGAGCACAATTTCACATTAATGAATAATTGAGATGCAGAAATATCCGACAGGGCTGGGAGCTTCTATCCCATGTTTACCTTTTCTAATTATGATTATAGGTGCCTTGAATTGCTTCACTCACAGGCCGTATTTAAATCATGCATTCAGCTGTAAATTCTGATGTTAAATCACTGTTGTGTTACAAAGCTTTGATTGTCAATAAATGCACAGTGTTTGTGTCCTTGGTTGGGACTGACGGGACTGCTGTTGGAAAACTTTCAAACTAACACTTTACAATAAGGGTCCATTTGTTAGCATTAATAAAATACTATTATTAACTAAAAATGAGAAATACTTCTAAAGCGTAACTCACAACATTTAAGCTGTATAAGCCTATTTGTTGATATTTTTTTCTAAGCTAATACACTGTAGAAAATGATATGATCAATAAGTTATGACAGCAAATGTTTTTACATTGCTTTAACTCATCAAAATAAGTTCAGTAAGATTTATTTATTTACCTTTATTTTACCAGGAAATAGTCCCATTGAGATTCAGAATCTCTTTTTCAAGGGAGTTCTGGCCAAAACAGCAGCATAGTTAGTTACATATTAAAAAATACATATACAAACATGAAACAACAACAAAAAGTACATTTTGGTAATTTAACATGATCTCAACATAATCACCAACAGCACATGTGCATTTAGTACTCAAATAGTCCTTTATCCTCCTTTTAAATTGAGTCATTGTCGGAAAACAGTCAAATTTTAGCTGATTTTGCAATTTATACCAGGAAAACAAAAACTTTAAAGGCATTTTCACTGAAAACGGTTTGCGTTCGTGGGATTTCATACATGATTTGCCCATATGATCTAAGATTACATTTCCTGGTAGTGACTTTAATAGTCAAAAAAGAGCATAAGTAAGGTGGCAGTTAACAAAGTATGGCCTTAAAAAGACAAATATACCAGTGCTCCAGCCTGCGATTGTGCAGAGATGGCCAACCAACACTCTCATACAAGCTACAATGATGAGTACAGAAACTGGAATTAGTTACAAATCTTAGTGCTGCGTGATATACTGAATCCAGCGTTGAGCATTTTCAAAGTAGATTTATTTGCATGCATGTATAAAATAACTCCATAATCCAGCATTGACATAAATGTTGTTTGTATAAGTGTTTTTTTTCTCGTACTAAAAGAGCCTTTGTTTCTATAATAGAAACCCAACTTTATTCTTAGTTTTTTTTATTTTTATTTATTTATTTATTTTTTTTAAGATTATCTTCTAAAATTTTGTTTCAAATTTTCAGCGCAGTCTCATCCCAAGACGTCATATAACTGACGTCTTGGGACGTCTTTTGACCATACGTCAACATCCGCCTTTTTAGGGTATCCTTAAACGTCGGTTAGATGACGTTATCGGATCCTAACCCTCAACGCATTCTCACCCCAAGGCGTCACCTTTGACCTTCAATATTTGACGCTTTAGGCGCCCTTTAGCGTCAGTTACATGACGCGATCCTACGCTAAAGGAAAGCGTCAGTTAGATGACCCGGTTAGGTTTAGGTCTGGGGTGGGGGTAGGGTTACACGCGAGCCTAGGGCGTCAACCTACCCCGTCACCTAACTGACGTTAAAGGTAAAGCGTCAGTTGTATGACGGCCCAGGATCGTCAACTAACCGACGTTTAAGGGTACCCTAAAAAGGCGGATGTTGATGTATGGTCAAAAGACGTCCCAAGACGTCAGTTATATGACGACTTGGGATGAGACTGTGTTAACATTTTTTTCTATTAAAGGAAACCAAGATATTTATACACTGATACTCGTTAAATTACTTTCTCATCCCTTGTAGCAATTGGACAAGCATCTGTTTCCTTGATTTTGAAAAGCACATCATTTTAGTTTTATCTGAGTTTAGTACAAGTCTCAATTTCTGAAGATTTTTCTGAATAATTTTAAAAGCAGATTGCAGATCCTCAATAACACTTTTCAAGGCTGGAGCAGAACAATGCAATACGGTATCGTCTGCATAAAAATGACATTTTGCATTTGTTATATGTTGATACAAGTCATTTATATAAATAGTAAATAAAATGGTGCCCAAAATGAACCCCTGGGGGACACCATTTTGTATAAGTAATGAGTTTGAGGACACACCATCAACACGAACACTTTGTGTTCTGCCACTCAAATAATTATCAAACCATTTGACTGCTTTTTGGAGACATTCCAATATCCACCAATATCTCTGAGACAGGACTGTGTCAAACGCCTTTGAAAGATCTAAAAACAGTGCAGCACAATATTCTTTAGAATCAATAGCACTTATAAAATCAGATTCAACTCATTTTAATTCAGTTTAATGTAAATCTAAGTGGAAATGAATTTAAACATCAAAGTTGATTGTATTAAACAGTTGTATTTTTATTAACTAGAATGAACAAAGATGACTAAATACTTAAACAAAAGTGTTGCTTATTGTTAGTTAATGTATTTACTAATGGGAAAGTGATGTTGCCCTGGCTTTGAAATCTTGGTTACATTATCAGTGATGGTTTCAGAACTGTTGTTTGTGTGTCAGTTGAGGAAGGAGAGCAATAAACTAAAATGTAAAACTAAAAAGATAAGAAAGTAAGAGCGAGTAAGTATGTCTTGCTGCAATTAAATGTGAAGGTCTCTTCTTTTTCTGAGGAAGGAAAACAGGAATTGTCAGCTTCCATCATTGCTAGTGGGGATGAGTAGGTACAGGAAAGGAAACTTCAGAGCATCTTGAGTCCATTATGTTGAATTCCAAACCTCATCTCGAGTCTAAGGAGAGAAAGTGAGAGAAAGTTTCATTTTTAATGACAACTCATGAATTATTCCATTTATTGTAGACTGTTTTCTGCGGTATAGCACGTCCAGGAAAGGTGAAGATGAAACATGTAGGGAGTCTATGTCGTTTAGTTGGGTGATAAGGTGGCAAATGACACCTGTTGAGCAAAACAGGAACAGAAACAGGAACATTCTCAAAAAAAAAAAAAACCCAGAATTTTGGAAAAAAGCGTCCTGTTTGTTCTCTCTCTGAAAGCTTCTTTTGTTCCTATTTCGCTGGAGTGGAAAAAAGCTAGTCCCGATATCCCAAAACAATGGTTACGCATACTCAATGAGAATATTTGTGATTCAATCATACAATGTCACCAAAAGTAATAACTGAAAATGAAAAAAAAAAAAATGAATAAGATAAAATTGTATAATAAATTTAAACTCTAATGAAACATATCTAATGAAAACACTGAAATAGTAATACATTAATTGAATTCAATTTACATTTATTTGTTTAGGGCTTTTTATAATACGTATTGTTCCAAATCAGCTTTACAAAAAATGCACGTTTCTACATTAAAATGTAGAGTGATCTGTTATCACAAGTGACTACGTCGGGCTCATTGAAGTCATAAATACAAGTTGTGAACATAATTATTAGAATATATAGAACATTTAGCAATCCCACTATTACCTTGCTTGTTGGCTGTTTATTGGTACTCACAAATTAATACCTAAACTAAAGTGTGACCTAGATTTATGTATGATTCTGGTGCTTTTTTTCATATACATATGTAATTTAAGTAATAAATTCACAGTAAGACATCTTACCATTTGGTAATGTCCTACGGGGATATGTCCATGTCACTTGACTGGCATGATTGTACAAACCTTTAATTAATTTATTAATCTGAAAATATAAATGATAGTATTTTTTAGTATTATTTTAACCCCTTACAAATACAGATGATGTTCCATGTAAGTTTTACAGGAATAATTAACAGTATTGAATCAAGATGAGCAATTTCGATGAGATATTTTGTATCAATAGACCAGCACAAATGTATTTCTGAAGTGATCTAGGGTTACCAAAACTCTAGTAATATTCAATGATCTGGCATGAGGATTAAGATTGCATGTTGAGCTGAACAAAATACAGTCTAACATTCTCACAGTCGTATTATGCTGTCTCCCTCTGGTCCCTCATGACTCAGACATGTGGTCTACTTTGTCATATTTTTCTACAGCCTGGCCAATAGGTGTCCCTGTAAACCATACAAATACTAGCACCCAATCTCAGTCCTGCTATACTCACTGCCAGCACTGATTTAAAATGGTAACACTACCTCTGTGATAAAGAACTGGTGTCAATCAGTTGTCAACATGTATTTGGATTAAATGTTTTGTTTAATATTTGTTAATATTTGTTATAAGTTAATACCCTGTTAGTAATATCATTAGTAGCAGTACAAATAATATTTAAAACGTAATAATAATAATAATAATACTTATTATTATTATTATTAATATTATTATTATTATTGTTATAACTAATTAAATAACTTATTAAACTGAATATTACTACAACGACTACTACCAACAATATTAATAATGATATTATTATTAGTTGTCCATTTATTATTTAGTAATAGTAGTAGTTTAATAAAAGTATAAAAATAATAATAAAATGATTGTCTTTATAGTCTAATTATTAATTTACTGTTACACACACACACACACACGCACACACACACACATATATATATATGTGTAATTCAACTGATTACTATTACTACTACTACTATTCAGATTAATATTATATTATTAATGATATATAATATTTTTATTATATATTTGCAGCTTAATATGATATATAAACAAATTCAACTGATTTCTAATACTACTACTAATAATAATGATAATATTATTGTTCTTTTTCAGATTATAATCTTTCATTTGTATTAGTAGTGTGTAATAATAACAATAGAATGTTAAAGTATATATTAAGGATAATTTAATTAAGCATTATTATTAATAATAATGATAATAATTCAAATGAATAAACATAATATTTCTAATCTGACAGTCTTCTCTTGTTCTGAGCTCATAACATCCTGATCACTTAATCCAATGTGTTTTCCGTCCCACCTCTTTCCTCTCTCTCTCGCTCCCTCTCTCTCTCAGTGGTGGCACTAAAAGGGGGGGGGGGGGTCAGAGCAGCGTTCCCAGGATAAAAGAGCTGGGCTAAGGGCTCCTCTCAATCACTGGGCCCTCCAGGAGGTGAGCTTCACGGGGCGATGAGAGACCTGTCGGGGGTGTGGGGAGGTGAGCTCCATTTAGACGTGTCTATCTCAGGAGGAGAATGCTGTTGACTCTCCCCTATCTCCCTTGCCTTTGGAGACAAAAGGCATGCAAATATTTGGTGTGCTGCTAAGCCCCACAGAAGTATATTCAAAATGTCAGGGTGGTTATTTTCTGGCAAGGTGTCTCATCTCTGAACAGCTGGATCCAGTGGGATGGGCCGCTGCCTGTTGCGTGGCTCCCAGACGGTGAAGGGTTCCTAACTTTACTCGTAATGGCTCTCTGAGGGAACAGCTTGAATCGGTGCGGATAAATCGATTACCACAAATGTGTATCAATGTGATTACAGAAGAGCTTGTGATTTTTCTGAATGAAATGTTTAGTAAATAAATGCATTTAGTAAACTGAGCAAAAAAAATCCAAATGTAATAAAACAGATCAGGATGTGTTTGAAAATTTGGAAAAACCCTCCGTGAATAGTCATGTAGTTTGCGTCTGTGTTTTTTATTCTCTTTCCGTCTTGTTCTCTCTCTCTCTCTCTCTCTCTCTCTGATTCCCTGTTTGTGCTCTGATCAGGAGTGAGCTTTCTCATCGCCCCTGGGGAGGCTGCGGGGCTTCGGTCAGCCATATGGTGTGAGTGCCCTGCCCCGCCCTCCGTGGCAGCCCTGGAGGAGCGGCTTGATGAGGCTGGATCAGACCCACCGCTTCCTGATGGAGAGGACAGCCCAGACAGAACACAGGCGGAGACAGCCAGGTTAGGAACAGGGAGACAGGGGCGATAAGGTGTGCTCAACCAAAGGAACTGGAATAAAGGAAACAGAGGAAAAAAGGACTACGTTAGTGTCAAAAAAGGACACATAACCTTGTAGACACATTTTCAAATTAACTTTAATCTGAACACACTTTAAAAATGTATTTCTATTAAATAAATACGTAATTTATTTTATTAGTTTGATATATACAGAATATTACTAGGAATAAAGTATAGAAATTTTCCTTGTGGCAGAAAGACGGAGTACTGCAGGTATTTGGAAATCTAAGCAATTCTTGCTGTTCGCCATTCTCAATTTAATGATTTTAATGATTTTAATGTAAGGACTTGTGCTCTGTTATATGTTAACGACATTAATTAGGCAACGTTTACAAAGCGGAGATCGGAAACCATTCAGCTGCGCACAATTTCCAGATAATCTGCGATTTATAACTTTCACTTCTGGAAGAGAGGCGTACCGTAGGCATACCCTGTGTGTACAGTATGTTCGTTCCCTAAATCTCACGTACGCACATTTGAATGATCGTAAAAATGATCGTAAGATCAAATGTAGGATGGGTTCTACTCAAGGTATTATAAATGAGGCCCCTGAACCCTGAAGGCTAATCAACAGACCTAGACACAGGTATGTAACATAAGGGACTTTCGCACGGAAGAACCTTTTAATAGTTTGTAGAATTATTGGCGAAAGTTCCCGGATGTCGACGTGTTCGCACCGCAGGAACTAACGATCTTTTGGAGGAACTAATTTAGCTCCTACATCAGAGTAGGGTCTAAACCAGCACAATAGGAACTATCTATGACGTTAATGTACGCTGATTGGCCGAACACACCAGCCCGTTCTCATCCCAAGACGTCATATTACTGACGCTTTTGACCATACGTCAACATCCGACGTTTTATGGTACCCTTTAACGTTGGTTAGATTAGATGACGCTATCTAACCTTAACCCTACCCCAGACCTAAACCTTCCCACGTCATCTAACTGATGCTAAAGGTAAAGCGTCAGTTGGGTGACGCCCTAGGATAGCGTCATCTAACTGATGTTAAAGGGTACCCTAAAACGTTGGATGTTGACGTATGGTCAAAAGCGTCAGTTAGATGACGTCTTGGAATGAGAATGTGTTGAACACACATGAAACACCATCATTTAAAAAAGCTACAGTATGTAAACACAAATTATACCCTATTTCTTTATTCCAAAAAAAAAAAAAAATAGCTCTACGAACATGAAAAACAGTGATAGATGGGTCTATTAAACTTTACGCTGAGGAGAAAATCCAAAGCAACTTTGAGGGGACCAAGCCAAACTTGATCATTTATTTCTGCGACACTGGACAACAGCCACACGGCAAACGCTAATTACTTTTCACCACTGTCTACTTTCTTTGTATAACAGTTATATCTAATATATCTCACTGCGAGCACTGTTTGTTTGCTCAGGCTCTCAGCGCCATCAAAATAAAAGTCACAACAACAAGCACGGCTTACATCACTCCAGAGTTCCTACTGGCGGTGCGAATGCAACAGGAAAATGTTCATTTGGGAACAATTAGTTCTTGGGGACCACCCTGTTGTTAGTTCCTAGATCTAATTGCCTAGAACTATCCGGTGTGAAAGCCCCTATAATCAGTAAACATGGGTCAGGAACACAGGCAAAGAGAAATCAGCCAATAAATAAATATGCACACTTTAAAATTCATTTCATAAATTAGTTTGGCAACCTATCTCAATTAGGGTTATTAGTGGCCAAAAGTGATTTCCGACTTCACCCTTTTATTCAAATTGTTAAATTGTGTAGTTGTGTGAAAACGTAATTAATTTGTAAAATGTTGCGGACATTTATTATGTGTTTCTTTTATGTCAGAGGGGGGTCATGAACTGGCTTTTACATTTTTTTATATTGTTGTCTGAGGCCAAATTATGACAATCGCTTGTTTTTCACATAAAAAAACAACAACAAAATGAATAAGTAATAGGCTATTTGAGCCCAACTCAAAAACGCTCGGTTTTTATGGGCGTCTCGCACTGAAGACTTGAAAGTAAACAGCCACTGCTGTGAGTGGATAACAGTTTTGCATATTATAATGAGTTTCACTCTCATCTGGTTTGTCATCACGAGGTAGCCCTATGTTATTTAGCTATGCGTGTAATGCGCGTATCGGTGGGTGGGGCTAAACCGGCCATGTTGAAGTATGCGTTGATCATCTTCTGCGGGGGTGGTGTTTTATCCTCTTTGACATCATAGTTCCCCACTTTGAAAAAACGATGTCAATCGAAGGCTGGTGTCAATAAAAGCTTTTATTGGACTAACAAGGATGTTTTCAGTTCTGAAACTTACAAGATATTCTTATGATGACCTCTTAGATGTCAAAAACTCAAGGAAAATTTGATTTCTCAGTTCATCACCCCTTTAAATTAATTTTGAACTTAGCAACTTTCACTTACACATACACTTGTCCAATAACATTCATTTTTTTATTCATATGTTGCTTTGAGTCTATACATTTTTTTTAACATTAATGAGCACATAAGCATTATTTTTGATAATATAATTGGTGCCATGTTGAAGGTAAATTTTATCAATTTAGGAAACTGTATCCATGCATGGATATTTTATACAGCTTCTCAGTTGGCTCATTATCTGTGTTTTTTTCCTTCTGCTGAAGGAAATGATCAATCTGCAGGTCAAGTATTCAGGTCAGACACGCTGTGAAGATGCAGCTGTCATTTAACTATAATTAGTGATTTTAAATCATGTATATTAATTATAGAGTTTAAATGAAATTACCAAACGGAAACACCCCAACGAGTCCCCTGTCGAACAGAGGGGGGAGGGGACGTACAAGGAAAAGAAGCAAAAGAAAGACAGGTTAATTGTAATTCACTGAGAAGATGACAGTGGAGTGAATGTATTCCCTGCGGAGAATGATTGGAGAAATAAAAGTTTTCTCTGTAGCCCCCCACCCCCGCCTCCTCACTCTCTGAGTTGCCAAACACCAGCTTGTCATTTCTGTTTTGTTTGGCTTCCTTGAGATGCCTGAAAGACTTGATACACACATTAAAAGATGCTGACATGTTTGCGTCTGATCCTCTTTTGGTCTCCATCTCTAATCGGGGGTGGCTGTCTCTGTCTCTAACGCACGCGCTCATAGAGACAGCCACAGGTGCCACTAAAAGACTTCCCTCAGATCAGCCCCATTTTGAAATATTTGACAAAAAAAAAAAGATGGACAGTTTTCCCCTTTCAGGACACGAAAACTGATCAGAAGGCACTCCTATATGCCCCGATGATGTGATTTGACTCACAAGTATGAATCTACTTAACCTAATTAATCTTCCGTGTTTACAACACTCATTACCACCTTGACAGTTACTCTGCTCATCTTGGAACGGGGACCTTTCTTGATGAATTAGTGTTGGACACATGACACGTCCCAGCTACATAGATGTCCCGTGCCGCGGACGAAAGCCCAAATGAATCTCCTGACGACGTGTCTTGAAGATATAAGCTATTCAAATGAGACACTAACAGAAGGGGACTTTTCTATTGTCGGGCGCCTCATGATAATGTTCTCATTTGAATATAAAAGAATCTTTGCCATTTTCTCCCTGTAGATCAAAAATGTGCTGCTTAAATAGGTAGTCCCCTCTCTAAACAGAGAAGACAATGGGTGAGTTAACCGTCTGCTGCTCTTTTGTTTGTTATGCCGAATTATCATACAGACACTAAAAAAGAGGTTAAAACAAGGAGATTGTACATTCTAACACAGTCTCATCCCAAAAAGTCATATAACTGACGTCTTGGGACGCTTTTTGACCGTACGTCAATATCCGCCTTTTTAGGGCCCCCTTAAACGTCGGTAGATGGCAATCCCGGGCCGTCATACAACTGACGCTTTACCTTTAACGTCAGTTAGGTGACGGGTTAGGTTTAGGGTTAGGTTTAGGTATGGGGTAGAGTTAGGATCCCATAACCTCATCTACCGACGTTTAAGGGGGCCCTAAAAAGGCGAATATTGACGTATGGTCAAAAGACGTCCCAAAACGTCAGTTATATGACGTCTTGGGATGAGACCGGGTTGTACATTCACATATATGTACTATATGGCCACGTGGGTTTTGTTACAGTAAATGGGCAGCTTTTGTGAAGCCACATTAGTCTTAGTGTGTAGAAATGGTAGAAATTCACTACTGTTAAAAATAAAGGCTTCACTTCTTAACACAATGCTATGGAAATAATATACCTTGTAAGAAAGGTTTTTCTCTTTTTTTTGACTTGTCTCCAATATTTCATTAGTTGGATTCAAATGAAATAAATGTAAATTATATATATATATATATATATATACTATAACTTTATTAACATGAGACTGGCTGTTTTTTTGTCAATTTTCTAGGATATAAATTGTTTAGAAAAGTTTCAATTATAAATTAAAATGGATTATTAAAGTCAGCATGACAGTGAAGTTGCAATCGTGTTTTTATTTCCAGTGTTGACGTAGAAAACGGCGTTTGAACAAGGAAAACTGTAGGGCGGGATTTGGTTGGATGGTTGTGGTTGTCAATTCATGCTACCAATCGAGATTTGCTACTTACTGGTTATGCGCATGTGCAGACTCAGTTTTTTAACAAAAGGTAAATTTTCATGCGTTATAACATAATTTCCCTCTAAAAAAATGCTAAATACCATATGCATATTTGTACGGTCAGCCAGCTGAACAAGAATAACTGAAAGTTTCAGTTATTAAGGAAAGATGTGCTTTGACAAGTCAAAGATGAATATTTGATGATAATTTTTACTTTTCAAAACGTTTTTTTTAAAAAAAACAGTAGTCTACATAGTACCTACTCATAACTTAGAATTGTATTATAATTGTATTTCATATAATATTAATCAACATTTTCTGTGATCGATTCGCACTACGGTAGCATTTTTCGACAAGGCAGCACAAATCGTCAGAACACCTTGATGTGGTTGTCCTGCCTTCCACACATAAAGTATTTGAGTAAATGTAGGGCCTAATTAGTTACTGTACTTCTGTATTTTTTGCTACTTTGTCGTTTTACTGAGTGTCAAAGATATTAGAAACTCTTACTAACTACATTTTTTAAAAAAAAGTATACTCTTTACTCTAATGCTACGTTCACACCGGACGCGAATAGCGCGTCAAATTCGCGTCTACCGTGTCTAGTTTGACACTTGACCACTTTGTGTTAATTCGCGCATCAAGAGCGAAACTGACGCGGGTAAAATAAAAAGTTAGAAGCGAAATTTACGCGCATCAAAACCGAAACCCATTGACGGCCATCTTTGTTTATGTTGATCGAGCGTTCATCGAGAGATTCACCGCACTGTATTTGCTCTGGAGAGCTAGAACAGCGGCGTGGGGATCATCATCGCCGTATTTGTGTCAACCGGACCCTTCGGAGGTGAACCGTTTGGCTAGTTTCACCATTTGCTCGCTCCATGAGCTGCGCCTGGATGACGGCCGCTGTCAGCGGTACTTCCGCCTGTCCTGCGCCCAGTTTGATGACCTGTTGTCCCACATCGGAGCGAGGTTCACCCTCGCCCTCATCCACCTAATCTAGCTCTCATTTATTTTTGTTTTGATGATAAATAGAGCCAGCTTCCAAAAGATGAATGTGCGAATGCACAAATGGCACTAACTAAATCATTCGCGCTTAACGTGGCAGACGCTCAATTCACGCCATTGAGGTGGCGAATGAGGTGTATTCGCGTCTTCTGCACCGTGCTCCACGCCTCATTCGCGCCGCAGGAATTTTTTACGCGCGTAACGCGTCTTTGCATTGACTTAACATTGAAATCATTCGCGTCTGATGCGCTATTCGCATCCGGTGTGAACCTAGTATAAGGGGCAAATTTCAAACAGCATTTTGAACTCTGGTTACTATGAAGTAATAAGAAGTAATTTAATCATTTAGGACATTGTTCTGCTCTTTGGAGTCAACAGGGCATAGGGATGCTCACTTCTGATTAGAATTTGCAACAATACATCTGTGATGAGTAATGTAAAATTAAATTTCTCAAATTAAGTTATATTTTGATTCCAATGTGACTAAAGAAGAGAGCACTTTATTTATCTGAGTTGTTCTAGAATCTATACTTTCTGTAAGTGCAGATCTATAGTGTGAGCTGAACTAAAGGAGCTGTCGTGTCTTTGAGAGTGTCCACTGCCTCGGGCTCATCCTCCAGCCACAGCTTCATGTCTGCTTCTGGTGGCAACACACTGAACATGGCACCTTACAGCTGACAGAGGCCAGTGCCTTGATAATTATATGTGAGACATCATGTAAATCAGTGTCACCAAAGGAAACAAAACTGTGGACTTGAAGGGCAAAAAAGTCTTTTAGTGTGAGAATCATATTAGCATTTAGCATGTAGCTGGATGCTTTACAGGGTTGAAGTTAGTTCACCCAAAAAATAAAAATTATGTCATTAATGACACCCTTATGTCATTCTGTCGAGAAGGTAATACAACTGTAGCCGCCTGGTGAAGGAAAACCACCCTGGGGTGCGTTTCCCGAAAGCATCGTTAGCCAACTATGGTCGCAAGTTCCGTCGTTATCAGCATAGTTCAACGAGTCTGTGTTTCCCGAAACCATCGTTCCAACGAACATTCGCAAACAGCATCGCAAAGTTGTGTGGTTTGAACGACAGCTCTCGACCTGTGGTTAGATGCATCGTTTCTATATTGCATGACATTTGGAGGTAATAAATTATTATATTGAGCAAAATAAAAGCTGACATTCAGTACAACCGGTGTCTTTTATTTAGAATACATACAAATGGAATTTACGTCTTTTAGTTTGTCAAAAGATTTGAAGTAACATGTTTGAAGAGTGCGCATGTGCGAACTTACATAGGCTACTATTGATTTTTCCAACGATGCATTGTACTATGGTAGTGAATCAGCGAACTACGTCGTTGTACGGGAAACGCACCCCTAGTTTGTTGTCAGATGGCTGCTGTATAACATTATCCTGAGTTGTTATAAATTTGTTTACCGATAGGCCCGGGAAGAGATGGAAAGTGAAGGTGAATTTATTTAGGACAGCTGTCTCTGCACACGTGTTCCAAAATCAAGTTCAAATTAAACAAACAAATCATTCAAAAATAAAGATAAACGTAACAAAACATAAATAAAACATGTTGAAAGCAGCAAAACACGGCATCGGAACTAGCATCGAGGGACAAGCGTCTCACAATGAAGATTCACGACATACAGCATTAAACTGCACTAGTTTAGGCACTTTGACTGTCTTTGTTCAGAAAGGAAATAAAGACATCATCAAAATAGTCCATGTGACATCAGTGGATTAGTTAGAATGTTTTGAAGTATCGGAAATACATTTTGGTTCAAAAATAACAAAAACTGCAACTTTATTCAGCATTGTATTGTCTTCTGGTTCTGTTGTCAATTCGCGTTCAGTGATGCTGATGATGTAAGACGCTGCTGACGTGTTATCTAGTGCGATCGAGTTTCGTTTACAGTCTGAGGGAGACGCACGCTGTAAAAAAAAAATTCTTTGCAAACATGTCTAAGGATTTCGACACAGAGGACTTGCATTTTTTTTGCCCAGACATATTTATTTGAACCCGAATACACGGACGCACCAGATACACGTCATCAGCGTCACTGAACGCAGATCGACAACAGAACCGGAAGACAATACAGTGCTGTATAAAGTCGTAGATTTTGTCATTTTTGGACCAAATTGTATTTTCGATGCTTTAAAACATTCTCACTATGTGACTGATGTCACATGGACTGTTTTGAAATGTCTTCATTTCCTGGAACACCTGGAACTCCGAAAACGTCAGATCAAAGTTTTAAATAGGCGCTATCTTTAAATAAACCACAGATTTGAGCTTTAAACAGCTATGTTGTAAAATGAAAAACTTTGGAAGATTAATTTCGTGACAAAAAAAAAAAAATAAATAAATTCTGCGGCCTTGAAAAACACTTCACCACACCGGCTTCCTTTATCTTCTCAGTTTCCGCTCCGAACAGCATTATAGCAACCGTTTTTCGTTTGAAATGTCTCAACACTACAAGGATTCTGGGTAATATCCCATAGCAAAGTGAGGTCTGATGCGCACTTGCGAAAGGGGTGCTTTAAGTGCCGTTATGATCACCCCTGGAGAACACTATTAGAGGATCGGGTAACCCTACGGTCGTACACCCCTTAGCGAGAATGGGCACAGATATCCTGAAGAACTATAAATTTGATTTGATTAAATAATTGCTTGTGAGTAGAATCGACCTTTAGTTTACGCCTTTTATTTCAACCCCTTGATGACATACTATTCGAAAGTTTGTGCTCAGTAATTATTATTATTTATTTATTTTTAAATGAAGAAATACATATTTTATTCAAAAAGAATGCATTAAACTGATCAAATGTGACAGTAAAGACTTTTACGATAATACAGTTCTTTTGAACTTTCTATTTTGCTTTCCTCAATAATATTAAGCAGCACAGATGTTTTGTGCTGCTTAATATTATTGTTCAACTTTGATGATAATGAGAAATGTTTCATGAGCTCCAAATCATTTTATTAGAATTTCCGAAGGATCATGTGACACTGAAGTAATGATGCTGAAAATGCCATCAAATCAATAAATGGCATTAAAATATATTAAAATAGGAAATAGTTGTTTAAAATAATGACTATTAAATCATAATGGAATAATATTTCATAATATTACAGGTAACTGCAGCCTTGGTGATCATTAAAAGACTTGCAAAAACAAAACAAAACAAAACAAAACAAAAATTACAAACTTTTGAATTGTATAGTAACCCATACTATTTTTTAAGCTATTTTCCAATTCTTCTGAAGTAATTTGAAAGTTTTATGTATAAGGAACAGAGTTGAATGTATACCATTACTTTATTTATTTACAATTTTCCCCTCCACTGCAGCTTTAAAGACACAAAGCTGTCATGTGACTTCAGGTGACTTGGAATATAAAGCACTCTAATGGACTTCCTTTATAGTGCCTTTTTAGAACTTGCCAACTTCCGATCAGTATAAACCGTTCGTTTAGTGCCTTTTATATGAAAATCAAAAAGAAAAAAACCTGAAGATTCTTTATTTTGTTATATAGAAAAAAGTATCCATGCAGGCATGACAGATTTTTCATTTTGGATGAAGTTGTAGAGTAGTTGTTGTACACTCCACTCCACAAGTGACGGTAGAATTCACGACTACAGTGACACTTTTACAGCAACCGCAGTTAATTCTAGCCAAAATATCTGGAGGTTCACCATGAGTGCAAACATTCTGCTGGCAGTGAGATATTAGTCTTTTGGGTCTTTTGGGTCCAACAAACCCACCTCATTAATATTTCCAATTATTATTCCTTTTCTGTTCTCTTTCTACCAGCAAATCTGCCAACCAAACGAAGGAAAATAATTAGCTACTCCTGATATTGCAGAGGTACAGAGAGTGCCTGGGTCAGACCAGGCATCCTGCGTATTCTGACATTTTAAATTACCTGAACAATACCTGAAGCAATCTCTGGACCTAATTAACTTCCCACTGAGACCAAATGTACACATCATTTAAAAAGATAGATTTGAGGGGACAAAGCCCCTCCCCAATCCCTCACCCATATCACATCATGTCCTTCCCCATATGCAAACGCAATGGGCAATATTCTGCTGGCCCTATTTATTGTATTAGAGTAGTGGGACTCTCCATCAAGTAATCAATGTGCTGTTCCAATGAGTTCATTTTAATGCACTCAATCATGCCTTTAATGTTTATGGCTTACGGGGGTAGCGAGCTTCAGGAATGCAGGAATGTTATATGGCTTCGGTTTCGGCCCATTTCATCAAATATTTATGCGCTCAAAAAACGGGCATCAAAATAAGGGGTGGAGGAGAAATACATTTGCTATGTTTCACTCGCCCGGCTCTTTGTCTTTCTTTCTCACCTCCTGTGCCTGACTCCCTTGTTTGCATTTGAACTCATTGTGTAATTCTGGCACTCCTCTCTCCACTTTTATTTTTCTTTGAAAAAGGTTTAAAGTGATAGAGTGAGACGTTCTTCGCAGCAACACAGACAGCTTGTCAATGCCACCATCGTCATGTTATGAAAGCCTTTTGTCTTACCAGAAGGCCAGCAGCAAATGATGCAAAAATGCTGAAATTCAGCAGTAATTCTCACTCTATTTTCATGTCAGTCTTACTATCAGCTCCGCCCCTGTTAGTGTCTATTTGGCTGGTATAAGTGGCTTGTTCTATGTCTCTTCCTGTGCCTAATCACACTCTTCATTTTTTCACCAGAGCAGTTTAACTGTGGCACCCCAAGTAATATTAATTTTGCAGATAGTCTATTTAAGGCCTTTTTGGGGCATTAATGCTGTGTATGTTTGCAGCGCCTTTAGCTTTTATCCTCTTTTTTTTTTTTTTTTTGTCAGCCTCAAATTGTAATACAGCAGTCCTTTTTAGTTGCAAATTATATGTATTATTAAGATCGTTTTTTTAAAAGAAAAGGTCACTAAAGCCCCGTTCAGACCACCAGCATTGAAAAGCGGCAATATCCAATTCATTTCAATGAAGCTCTGGCGACATCCGAACGCCAGTGACCATTTGTGACAGAATGTGGGCGTGTCAGGCGACACGAGACACAAAAGTTCAGAAATTTCAACTTTATGCAAATGAGAAGTGATTTTCGAGAGCGACAACCAATAGGAAATAAGACTTTCACTGGAGCTTTCACTGGAGTGCAGTCAAGACAGAAGACTTCGAGGGCAATTTCACTGTTTTATATGATTTGACACATATAATTATAATATAATTATATATATAATTAAATGATGCATTAAAAGAAACTGTCGACAGTCTCAGTTAGGGGGTAATTTCTCAGCCAGAATTAATGTGTGATTACTTTGATATTGATTTGACAAATTAATCAGCACATCATAATTAATTAGATTTTTTTTTAAGTATAATTGCTTGAAATCACATGAATAAATTGCATTTTAAAATGTATATATGTATGTATCTTTATTTATGGTATATTACGGTAAACAAATTATTTACGGTATATTACGGTAAAAAATATCCAAAATACATGTTTGAGAAAATACATAACCAGCCAGTGTTCAACACTATCTGCTTGCCTTAGCTCTATTCAAATCGATAAGCTTGTAATAATGTTTTTAGTTCCAGTGGTACTGATGGATTTCCGCGGGAGATTCGATCATGTCTCTGTTTTATTACGTCACATCTGTACATAAAAGAGGAGTCTCGGCTAGTAGGCTATATTTCGTGTGAGGATGCTGGAGGTGGAGATTTATAGCATTTTCTCACAGCACTTGATAATTAAACTTATCAATTTGATGGCGGATCCAGAAAGGTTCAAACGAAAATCACCAGTGACAACTGGAGTCTCACCCATTGTAAAATGCAAAAGACTTTGTTCGGACAGAAAAAAGAGACTGCAACAGGACACATGCGAAAACAAGGATACATAACAGAAAGACATTACATGTAGTCACGCAATGCTTATGTTGTTAACATTAACAATTTGAGATAAAAATTTGCACAGTTTTGCGTGATGTAAAGCGATTTTTTTTTATTTAATCAGCGCGATTTATTGCAATGTCAGAATCAGAACAAAAGTGGATATTTCTTACTTGTTCAGATGACATTTTCTGCCAATTTATTAATGAATTTATTTATTTATTTATTTTTATTAAACAATTTATAAATGTATTATTTATTTTATTTATGTTTGTCATACTTCCAAAAAGAATAATCTGTGATTCTGAATGCCAGTCTCGACACTGGCATGGTGATTGACAGCTGCACACTCTCCTCAAACATTGTGTTCATCCACGCTGTGCCATGTCGAACTACAACTCAACAAAAGAAAGTTGATAATTAAAGTTGATAATTTCGCGAATGACTGCAGTTGCATATTTCAAACAGAGATGGCGACAAAGACGAAAAACTGCGGACTGCAGCTCACTGAATCCGAAAATTTTGCATGATAAAAAATAAATACTACCTCACGTTATGTCAATCACACTTGCACACTGCCTCTGAAACTTTCGTCTTTCATAAAAAAAAATTGGATCGGGTTTGACTTTCTGCGTTTTTTTCGCACATGTAGCAAGCAGTTTGAATGGTGTTTTGACAATTCTGAGCTACTGAATTATGAATACGAAAAAACGCACACGGAAATTTTGGACTCTTTTTGTCTCTTTTTGAATTTTGTGTGCCTTTAGTCCGGATCTTTCTTCTCGCATTCATCATTCGGTAGCTCTGAATTGTCAAAACACCTCACAAAATGATTTTTGCGAATGCGAAAAACGCAGAAAATCTAATCCGATCCAATTTTTTTTTTTTTATGATGGACAAAAGTTTCGGAGGCAGTCGGTGAACATGATTGAGACAATGTGAGGTTGTATTTCTTTTTTAACGTGTGTAAATTTTGGATGATAATTTCTGTGTGCAAGGACCTTTACTCACTTTCGATCAGTAGTGCATATGATTTTGATTTTGTTTGTAAGTCATTGTAATGTCAGCAATATAGTTCCCACAATTATGAAACGTGGCTCAAAATTAGCTTTTGATATCAGCAAATATACATATCTCAAATTATGAAACGTGGCTCACAATGAACTTTCAGTATCAGCAAATATACATCCCTCAAATGGAACTAATGTGCTTAGCGACTCACGAACATCTCGCACGCCAACACATTATTTAGTATTCTAACAGCTATCTGCCTTACGAAGCCCCAAATTACCAGCTATACACTGCAGCACTCCATGCCACTGGAAACTTTCACCTGCAGCCCAGGGAGAGTTGAGCGATCAGCAACAAGCACTTGTTTGAGCTAAAAGCTGTGATGTGCTGCTCTGAACGGGAGCCTGGAGTATGTTTCTGACATTCAAAGCTGAGCTGGAGAGGTTTGGGGTTGCAGAGAGAGTGTGATACGCGCGTGTTGAGTGTCGGACTGAGCAGAGGCGAGCAATCACGTCCTGCTGTGTGCTATCCCTGAGATCAGAGATCACAGCTCCCGACCACACATGCTCCTGAGACTCTGGCCTCCTGCAATATTTAGCCTCTACACGAGCCAGCTTGGCAGAGACCTGTCACTCAACAGCTCTGGAAAACTGCTTTTAATAGAACCATCAACCCAAATCAGCCATTCCAACACATGGGGATTTGACAATCCATCTTGTACTACAGATTTACAGACAAGAGATGTTTTCGCAAGCCCAAGAAAGGGGAAACAGTCGGTGAATTTTAAAAGTTTAACATATGAATATATTATGTTCATTTGATATGCATGAGAAAGGGTGCAGTTTGGGGTTTTGAGGAACTTCTATGCTATAAGTTTAAGAGCAGGATAAAGACTGAATTACAACTTTTCTCTTGAAAAAACTTCTGGAAAAGTCCCTTTGTTTAGACTAGTATTTACCATTTAAGATCTCTCTATTTATAGATGAGAACCATTTCAATAGCTCTCTCTCTCTCTATTTCTCATTCAGTAATTATGAAATTATGAAATTATCATTGTTAAATCGCTGTTTCATGTTTCAAATTAACAGCTGAAGCAAGGTTTTTTAAAGGACTAGTTCACTTAAAAAAAAAATGCTGATAATTTACTCACCCCTATGTTATCCAAGATGTCCACGTATTTCTTTCTTCAGTCAAAAAAAATAAAAATAAAATCTAGTGAAACGAAATTATCTAGCGGTCATTTAAAAAATAAATAAAAAACTTTAAGTTTTATAAGCACAAATGCTCGCGTTCGTGACTCTCCTGTTCGAACTTGTTCATCAAAATGAACAAATCTTTTTTTCGAGTCATTTCGTTCATTTCGTTCGTTGAATGAACCAAATGACTGGAAAAAAAGATTTGATCATTTTGATGAACAAGTTCGAACAGGGGAGTCACAAACGCGAGCATTTGTGCTTATAAAACTTAAAGTTTTTAAAACTTAAAGATTTATTTTTTAAATGACCGCTCGTTTCACTAGATAAGACCCTTTTTCATCGGCTGGTGTCGTTCAAAGCCCTTTGAAGCTGCAGTGAAACTCTCATTTGGACCTTGAACCATTTGGTACACAGTGAAGTTTTTCGAATTACTTTTTTCCTTTTTGAATTACTATATATATTTGTTTAGCTACAGAGTTGTGTAAAATTCAGTTTGGGTTCAAGAAGTTTTCCAAACAATCTATCTGATAGTCCGTCCATCCATCCATCCATTATAAGGTTTATAAACCTTCAAACTTTTAAGGTTTTTTTTTTCAAAACTCCCAAAAAGTTTTGTCCAACCCGAGCTCATGTCCAAACATTCAACCATTGGCAGTTAAACATTACAATTATGCCAATTCATTTGAATTCTACTTCCTTATGTTAAAATTCAAATGGAAATTATGCATCCAGTTTTTTTAAAATATTTTTATTTATTTATTTATTTTACCTCAGTGAACTGAAATTCTTAGTTCTGAATTGTGCACAACTCTGTTATGCAGAGGCATGGACCAATATGTTTGAAATCATTCATCACAGTTCTGAGTTCAAAACCTTCATCTTTTTTTTTTTTTTTTTGCATTAGGCACTACGTCAAATTAAAACATATTGGTTTTGTATTGTAGCTTAACATTACAGGAATATTTCACCAAATATTTTATTCAAAAGCTCCCCAAAACCTCTTTGACTACATGTCATGTCCCATGCTAACATTTATAATCCTTTACCAAACCACTGAACTTCCTTCTATGCCACTACAACAGCAGACATCACTTGCTGACACAAGCTCTCGTTTCTTTGTAGCATGAGTTATTTCAGGTGGCAGCAAGGCACATTTTGGGCTTGCATACATATAAGACGAGCTGATTTAGGGTTTTTGGGGACCGCCTGAGGCAGGTTATCCTGTGAGCCTACTGACTGCAGAGGGATTGCCTGGCAGAATGAAAGGCAGGCAATAAAAGCAAAGAAGGGGGGAGTGCATCTCGAGTGCATTGAACAGGGGGGGCCTCCCTCAGGCAATGGCCCAACTGGCCTCTGGTTAAATCCTTCACTGAAAGTGTAATAATCCAACCACAAGCAGACAGCAAGAGAGGACAGAGCCTTTAATGCACAACAACAGTACCTTCTCTAATTGCCCCTTTAGTCTTTTAAGCACAGGATTTCTGAGAGTGAATTCTGTTTGGAAACATACATCAATAGGGCTTGGTTCTTCAAATGAGTTGGAGATCACAATAAGGCCAAACAATGAATGTGTGCCATCTCCATCCAATTGCATGCTGGGAGGAATTATGTCTCAGATATCATTAAATCCCTTCAATTCAAGCAGTTGTAGTTTATGTAATATATACATATATATATATTTTTTTTCTTTTTTTTCTGAACTCTATCACAAAACCTTTTTTCTGTAATAGATGTTAATAACAAAGTGTATTGTTTGGTTACACAACAGATTATAAACAGAAAAAAAAAAGTTCTGTTGTTGACTGAAGTGTACTTGCAACAAAAGTTGATAATACTTAAAACTGTATTTTTTTACAAGCTGTGAGAACTCAATAGCATTACTTAACAACAAATTCAAAAGCAGATGAGTTTTGAAATACTTAAATAGTACAGATCTAGATTATGGAAATACATGATTAATCACAGAACAGGTGAAATGTGTATATGAATCGATGACAAATGAGTGTCTACTAAAAGTTGTTGATATATATATATATATATATATATATTACTTTATAATTTTAAACTATATTACAAATCATTTAAAATATATTATTGGTATGCTCAATATATAAGACATACTATATAATATGTAAAGCTTATTAAAGGGAAAAAGTTTTTGGAAGAACATTGGGGTACAAATAACCTAGAATCTCATTGACTTTTAATAGTATACAAAACAAGTGTGTTCCACATAATAAAGTAAGTTGTGCAGTTTTGGAACAACACAAGTGTGAGTAACTGTTTTAATTTTAATAAATCTCTTCAAAGAGTAAATTACACTTGTCAATAGGTCCATGAAAGTGAATCTGGCTCCGAATATATTAGTTCCTTTCAACTAAACTTGTTTACAAAACCACTTGATCTTAAAGATATACTTCATTTCACTCATTAAATGTATAGGAATAGCAAACAAAGCTGCACAACCTCTCAGTGACCTGGTTTTGCATGATAATAGATATTTGGAGAAGCCGAGCTGCCTCTCGTTTTCCTGCCAAATACATGCTAATTATAACAGAGGAGGTCAAACTAATTAGCTCTGCTTTTGAACTTGAATGTAGAAAAAAAAGCTAAATGAGTGTTTTTTTCATTATGTCCCATTTTGATCAATTTCTTTTGCACTGAACAAGTAATATTAATGAAATAATTGCCAGCTCCGTGGCCCTTGAAAGTGTTAAGTGTCGTACTCTGTGAATTCGGAACAAACGCCATTAGGCCTTCAGTGAATCATAAGTGTTTTTGTTTAGATGAGTTAAGTAAAGCATGTCATTACAGAGCGCTAAGAGCTCTAAGTGGTAGTTTAAGGGTCCATAAATTCAATTAGACACTATTTAATCCTGTTCTCTAATGTGTTATTCACTGATCCATGTGATGGGAGGGAGCCTGAGGTTTGTGGACTTTTTGAAGAAACATTGCCTGGGATTTCCATATATAGTGTCAGTTCAATGGCACCTTTCTCAAGCGTAAGGGCCACAGATGCTTACAGGACTGCAATCACAGTAGACTTTTCCCACAGGACATCCACTAGTCATTAGAAATAGCTGAGAAGGGGGCGTCCCGTGAACAGACCCACACCCGTAGTCCCCATAACAGCCTCCCCTTGGCCTCTCGGCGCTAATGCTCCAGTTTAGTGGCAGGCACGGTGAATGCCGTGAAGGTCCTGACACACGTTAGGGGCTCCTCTGGGTCTCAGATGATGCAGGGTGGGTGTTGCTGGGAGGCCAGACCGAGTCCCCCAGTCTCACGCACCCCTCCGAATTTCTCCTTTATCCCTTTGTGGCACGGGCCAGTCTCCTCAGGGCTAACCTCCTCCTCCTCCTCTGAAAAGCGAGAAGTGGGTGGGTGTCTAAAAGAGCAGCTGCTGTGAAAGAGTGCCATTTCCTCCTGCTGTCAACACTCTGGTTACCAGACCCCCCTAATTCACACACGCAGACACTATCCGCCGCCCCGCTCTCCCAATTAATATGCAGATGAACTTGTTTTTCTTAGTTGTGAGCTCCAGTGACAAAGCGGGAAAACATATGCTTAAAATATTTATGATCTCATCCAGTAATTAAGAGCTAACAGGCCACTCAGTGAGAGAGCGAGTCAAACAGAGGCAGAATGGGCTGAAACAGGCAACCGTTCCCTTTACGCGCTGAGACACCCACTTTATTGGGAAATTGAAAGAAATATTCTGAGTGAAGTGGAATCTGTTTACCACAGAAAATAATTTGGACTCGGCACAAATATTTTGACAGAAGCTCACTTACAATAGAAGTTTATATGTGACAAGTGCTCTTTCTTTTCCTTTTCCTTTATTTATTTATTTTTTTTTTTTTACAAACTGAGACAAGTTTCAATCATTTTCTGTAATGATAAACAGCATGCCATCGATAGAGCTTGACTCATATTTAATCTGATATTATATATATTATTATGTAAAAACCCGATCAAAAGCAGATTAAGCAGAGTTATTGAATACAGAATCTAGAATATGGCAATATTTGTGCCATCACAGAGTGGATGAATGTATGAACATGAGTGGATGAGTGACTGAACAAAAAATTGATGATTGATGAAATATTTATAACGTCTTCTAAATTAAATGTATAATATTTAATAGTTTAATACATTTAATATTTACATTCAAAAACTACATTATTAAAATTGAGCTGATGGACATTTGAGTTGATCTACACACGCACACGCAGTGGGTTTTCATGTTTTATGGGGACATTCCAAAAAACATAATGTGTGTGTGTGTATATATATATATATATATATATATATATATATATACTGTACACACTATAATGTGTGTTTGCAAGTTTAAAGTAAATAAAGACTTTATACAAAATGAAAACCTAGTTGACTGAATGAATTTATCATTGACTGACATTTTACATTTGCGTAACCCTCTCCAATAGCATACGAACCCAGAATTTTCATTCACCTGCTTGTCAACAAACAAACAGAAAACACTACCTACTATGAAAGTAATCTATTCTGCAGACCACTGCATTCCTTCAGCTGTGGATCATCATAGTCGAGCTCTGTCTCATGCAGCGGTGTCTGACAGCTCTGGACGGAGGATGCATTAATCACACATTCAGTCTGACTGTCTGTCATATATGTCATGCATTCTACATTCAACATCCATCCTGCAGATAAAAGCTAAAGAGACAGAGCTGGCCTGGTGCACTCTCGGTAGCTCACTTACCTCTCGTCTCCGAGTGTCCTCTGCCTCCTTCCTTTAGACACTTTTAAAGAGAACACCCTCTTTACAGCGCAGTTCTCACATCCTAGACTTTAAGCTTCGTCCTGTGCAGTGACCGATGGAAGTCCCTTACACGACGGCGCTCTCTTCCGAGCTTGTTGTCTCACAGGCGCTCAGTGCCGCACTGCCTGCGTTTTGTCAATAATCATTTATTTGTTGCCGCAACGGCAGAAGCCATTACATCTGACCTCCCTGTTTCATCAATTATGGATAGATTATTGGATGTGAACATCTGCACAAGCAGCAGCGCGCGCAGTTTGGACTCACCTCGTGGCTGGGATTAGATCAAGTATTAAACTGTTGTTTATCGTCAGGCCAAAAAACTCGACTGGGAAGAGTCATGGGGGAATTCCTCTTAAAGAAAATACAACACCCATCAACAAGCACCTTAAATTGTTTAGCAGCGCCGCCGAGGTCCCCTGTAAGCGTGTGGCCATGTATTATTCACAGGTATTACTGCTTGTGATAAAGCTCATGATCGGGGCTTTTGGCAGACGTGTGACGGTTAGTTATTGTTTTGTTGAGTTGAAAATGCATGAGCAGGGTACGCTTGATGCTGCTGCAACCCTTTCACATGATTCTGGGAGGAACAGATGGAGGCGTACGACTTTTGCCAGCAGCAACCTACTACTTGGAACTTCAATCCAGGACTTCAGTCCAGCAGTGGCCCCTCCAAAAAAGAACTGGGCCCTGCTGCCTGAGCTTAAAATAAACCAGAGGGCATTTGCTACTTTTGACAGGGGACTGTAACATTTTAGGTTGCACATATTGGCCTACATTAATTAATGAAGTAACTAGGGGCATTAAGTGGGTAAAGACTGACATAAACTAGCAGATGTTAAATTGTGTCAGTTCCAGCTATTTTGATTTGAAGTAAATTTGAACTGCTCTAAAAAGAATATATAGTTGGTAAGATATTTTAAATGTTTTTGAAAGAAGTCTCTCACCAAGGCTTTTTTATTTGATCAAATCTACAGTAAAAACAGCATGTGAAATAGTATTACAATTTAATATATTTAAAGTGTAATTTATTCCAGTTGAGGCAAAACTTAATTTTCAGTAATCATCATTACTCCATTCTTCAGTGTCACATAATCCTTCAGAAATCATATTTAAAAGATTAGGTGCTTTTTTATTATTATTAATGTGGAAAGTGTTTGTGCTGCTGTACACACACACACACACACACACACATATATATATATATATATATATATATGAAGAGTTCAGATGCAAAAGCCTCTAAGTGCAATTTGAAATTTTCTTCTTTAATGATGATTTTTATCAAACTTGTATATTTAAGTTCAGTAATTTCACTTAAATGGCAATGATAATTACCTATTAATTGTTATTTAAGTGAAATTACTGAACTTAAATATACAAGTTTGATAAAAATCATTATTAAAGAAGAAAATTTCAAATGGCATTTAGAGGCTTTTGCATCTGAACTCTTCATATATATATGCATTTTTTTGTAGTAGTAGTAGTAGTATTATACTTTTTGAGGATTCTTTGATGAATAGAAAATTCAAATGTGTGCCTTAAATAAAACTTTTATTTGTCAGCAGCATTCCTCATAATTACATTTTAACAGGAAAATCAATGCAAGACAACTCAGCATTAAGCATGTCTTTATGCAAACACATTTATTTAACACAATTATTCAACACATAAGCTCATCTACATCATATTTCCATCTTTAGATAAAAATAAACAAAAATCACATCATAATTTCAAGGCTGTTTGTGCTCACACAGCCTAATGAGTGCACTCTTGGTTCTGTGTACAGTGTGTTCATTGGGTATTTATGAGATGATTTAGAGCAGCCATGACTCAATGTGCAAAGTCATGCAGTTTTCTAAAGCTTCAATAAACTGTCAATATGTCTAGCATACGTACAGAGTTTACGGAATGCTCAGATATATTAAGGGCTGTTGGAGTTATTAAAATATTTGAAATTATTAAAAAAACAAAATGTTCATTTATGAAAAAAATTGCTTAGAATCTCTGTCTTTGTTGAAAAAAGTTGAGAGCCCTCCATGTTACATTTGTTTTTGTTTTTTTATATATATATATGAAGTTCTGATTCATTTTTTATGAAATACTCAGACAGTATTCTCCTTTTGTCCAGTTGCAGGACTAAAGCAGTTGCTGTGACGTGCGGTGTGCAGCGTATCAGTCGGATGTCACTCGGTGAGGTACCAGCTGAGGTTGAAAGGCTTAGTGTAAGGTCAGTATCACCATACTGCATTATTAATATGGTTGAGCTTACGTTTTTGCCCATCGAAGCCTTCTGTAAGAGAGATAAAGGAAACAGAGATGTTGAAATCAAGCATAGATGCAAATTTGTTGCAGTTTTAGGGGGAAAAAGGTTGTGATCAGAAAAGGAGAAGGACACTAACGCTGCTAATAAGATTCAACAACAAGGTTGAGTAATCTAAAGAAACATATCCAAATTTCATAGACTATTAATTTCATGGGAATTCAAACTGTATATTATATTTTCTTAATGATGTTTAGTCTTTCACTTATATTGCCTGAAGTTTACAAACAAATGGGAAATAAATGAGTCACTTTCCAGTGTAATCTCATCAAGAGTACTTATCTTGCACACAGCGTATTCGTCTACAAAACGTGTATCTTGAGTGAACAGATGACAACAGAGAAAACACATTCATTTTAAAAATAGCAGGCACAAAAATCAATGCAAATTTCAATGAAATGGGACTGGAGCTATCATGGTTCAGGAGTAGTAGTTTAAATAAATACTTTTGAGTCAGTTGAATGTTACAATTCATGGAACGACGACTTAATTTACAGTCTGTTGCTCAAACAAACAGTGTATAACTTTATCACACAAGTCATATTTTGAAATACATTGGACTCTCTTCACGCAATGTAACTGCATTTCCATAGTTAATAACATAATTTGTGAATCTAGCAAAGTAATTTATATTTTTATCATTATCTTCTGACCATCCTGAGTATTTCAATTTTACGCTCCTTACACTGGTTGCCAATGCGTTATAGAGTGGAGTATAAACTTTTAATTGTTGTGTGTAAATCTCTGAATAGTCTGGCTCCACCATATTTGACTGAGCATCATCCGTCTAGATCACTACGGTCATCAAAGCAGAGACTCCTATCTATCCCTAAGTCAAAACTAAGGTCTAGGGGGGACCGTGCCTTTCCTGTAGTTGGCCCCAGTTGCCCATTTCAATTAGAGTAGCCTCTTCGTTATTTGTCTTTAAATCCAAGCTAAAAACACTTTTATTGGATAAGGCATTTAACACATGATAAAGCATTATTCCACTTACATGTACTATTGTTGTATTATTGTTTGTTTTTATAATTTTTATTAATATTGTAAAGCACATTTGACAATATAAATTGTATTTAATTGTGCTATATAAATAAATACCATACCATACCATCCTTATCGATCTCAAAGTATCCCCTCCCTGACACACACACACACACACACACACTTTTATAAAGTTATAAAAGCATGGGGTGGATTTTCTTCTTTTGGTATTGGGGTAAATAGGAACGAATCGGTTACCTAACGTAACCTCGGTTCTCTCTAGATGAGGGAACGAGTATTGCGTAAGCTAGCTTACGCTACGGGAAAGATTCATCTTTGCTGAGAAGTTGAAGCCAAAAAATTATTCCATAATTTTGTAATCATTGTCAACGCAGTCTCTTCTGAGGCAGACCATGAGCGGGCTAGCTAGCGGCTCATTGGTTCGCTCAGAGAGAATGCACGAACCTATGGGAGAGCGGCGCTGAGTCCGCGGCCAATGAGCGGACGGCGCTCGCTTACTGCGTCACAGCCCGCCAAAAGGGGCGTGGCTACAGTGTATAAAGGTCGCTCTCCCAGCTCGTTCGTTGATTCTGTAGCATGAAGCGAAACGCTGGTGGCGCAAGCACGGCCGGGAACGCAATACTCGTTCCCTCATCTAGAGAGAACCGAGGTTACGTTAGGTAACCGATTCGTTCTCTTACGAGAGGTTCTCTCGTATTGCGTAAGCTAGCTTACGCTACGGGAACACCTGGTCAACGCCGTGCGCGCTAAGTAACCACTAAGCATCCCAGGGGAACACCGGGGGAATCTATAAGTGGATGAAGATAATACGGCGGCCAGATAGCGGCCGTTACTATCTAGTGCAAAAACGCCCAAGGCGGCCGGCGAAGGCGGGCCGTGATGTGAAGGCTAATGCATAAGCACATAGGGGAACACAAGGGGTGAAACGGTTGTGATGGAACTCCCGATAGTGCGGCTTCTATAGGAGGGCTGTGAGTACTAGACAGCCAGAATTTTAGCCTGTAAGGCTGGAACTTCCAAGTTGTAAAATCTGACAAAGGTGGAGGGGGAAGCCCATCCCGCAGCCACACAAATGTCGTGGATGGAAATCCCGCAGGACCATGCCCACGATGAGGCCATGCCTCTGGTGGAATGAGCCCTGATGCCCAGAGGGCAAGGCAGGTCTTTAGCGGCATAAGCAGAGGCAATCGCGTCTACTATCCACCTGGATAGGGTCTGTTTCGAGGCGGCTAGTCCCTTGGTGCGGCCACCGAACGACACAAACAGCTGCTCCGAGCGTCTGAACGCGGCCACGCGTGTAGTGTACACTCTGATAGCCCGAACCGGGCAGAGGCGGTGAGCGTCACGTTCGCTATCGGATGCCGGCAGCGCCGATAGAGAGATCACTTGCGCCCTGAAAGGGGTACCAATCGCTTTTGGAACATAACCGTGTCTAGGCTTTAGAATGACTATGGAGTCACTCGGTCCAAACTCTAGGCACGCGGCGCTCGAAGACAGCGCGTGAATGTCCCCCACACGTTTTACTGAGGCGAGAGCCGTCAGAAGAACGGTTTTTAACGAGAGGTATTTTAGCTCCACGGACTCAAGTGGTTCAAACGGTGGGCTTTCAGAGCTTCTAGAACTATAGAAAGATCCCAGACCGGCACCGTAGGGGGGCGAGGGGGGTTCATCCTTCTGGCTCCCCTGAGGAAGCGGATGATAAGCTCGTCTTTGCCCAGAGACTGGGCGCGCCGGGGTTCAGCGAACGCCGCGACGGCTGCCACGTAAACCTTAAGAGTGGATGGGGACCTGCCCTTATCCAGCATCTCCTGAAGGAACACTAGCAAAGACGAAACCTCGCACGTCCGTGGGTCCAAATTCTTGTCGGTGCACCATTTGGAGAACACAGACCATTTTGCAGCATAGAGCTTTCTGGTAGAATCCGCTCTGGCGTGTTTGATCGTGTTCAAAACCCCTTCTGGCAATTCGACGCGTAGTCGTTGGTCACCCATGCATGAAGCGCCCAGCGCTGTGGATGGGGATGCCAGATCGAGCCGCGGGCTTGAGTGAGGAGATCTGCTCTGATTGGAATGGGCCACGGGGCTGTCTGTGACAGCCGCGTTAGCTCCGGGAACCAAATCTGATTCTCCCAGCGCGGGGCTATGAGGAGCACCGAGTGGCGTGAGTCCCTGATTCTCTGAATGACCTGCGGTAGCAGAGAAATCGGGGGAAAAGCATAGAGCGGGCGGCGGGGCCAATCCTGGGCTAGCGCGTCCTCGCTCTTTGAAAAGAATATTGGGCAGTGAGCGTTCTCTTCTGACGCGAAAAGATCTATCTCCGCTCTGCCGAATAGGCGCCACAGTGTTTGGACTGTTTGAGTGTGCAGGGACCATTCTCCGGGGGAGACCAGGTTCCTGGACAGCCTGTCTGGACCGTCGTTCAGATGGCCCGGCACGTGCGTCGCTCTGAGCGAAAGCAGGTGACTCTGGGACCACAATAGGATGCGGCGTGTCAGATGAAAGAGATTCTTGGATCTGACGCCGCCCTGACGGTTGATGTATGATACCACGGCCATATTGTCGGAGCGAATCAGGACGTGGTGACCGTTTATGCGCGGGAGGAAGCACAGCAGTGCGTTCTCGACCGCGATCATTTCCAGACAGTTTATGTGTAAGGAACTCTCGTGGCTCGACCACTGGCCGGCGGCCGGTGAGCCCTCGCAAACCGCTCCCCAACCCGAGTTGGATGCGTCTGTCGAGATGACTTTCCGGCGAGAGAATGTTCCCATAGTAACGCCCCTCTGAAACCACTCGCTTGCTGCCCATGGCTGCAGTGCAGTGATACAAGTCTGAGTAATCCTGATCATCTGGCGGCCCGTCGTCCACTCGTGGTGGGATACGCGGCTCTTTAACCAGAATTGAAGGGGGCGCATGTGCAGGAGACCCAGCTGTAGCGCAGCGGAGGCTGAAGCCATATGACCCAGCATCCTCTGAAGCGATTTCAGGGATGTAAGGGTACCCATCTGAAACGAGGCGGCTAGGCGCTGAACACGGCGCGCGCGCTGTGTGGATAAGCGAGCCGTCATCGTGATAGAGTTCAAATCTATTCCGAGGAACGAAATAGTTTGACTGGGCTGGAGAGAGCTCTTTGTCCAGTTGACAGAGAGTCCCAGCGCTTCCAGATGGTTGAGGAGAACTGTGCGGTGCGACAGCAGCTCCGTCTGGGAATCTGCTAGAATCAGCCAGTCGTCCAGATAATTCAGTATGCGCAGCCCCTGACTTCGCAGGGGGGCGAGCGCTGTATCCATGCACTTCGTGAACGTACGGGGTGCTAAGGATAGGCCGAACGGGAGAACGGCATACTGGTAAACTTGGCCCTCGAAGGCGAAACGTAGGAATGGCCTGTGATGAGGGTTTATCTGGATCTGAAAATAGGCGTCTTTCAGGTCTAGAGAGATGAACCAGTCCCCCTGGCGGACGTGCGCGAGGAGTTTCCTGACTGTGAGCATTTTGAACGGTCTCTTCATGAGCGCTTTGTTCAAAGCCCTGAGATCTAAGATCGGCCTGAGGCCGCCGTCTTTCTTGGGGACCAGAAAATAACGGCCGTAAAACCCCGACTCGGTCATAGATGGCGGGACTCTCTCTATAGCGCCCTTCTGCAGTAGCTTGGCTATTTCTAAGCGAAGCGTGTTCATAGCGGGCGGCTGACAGTGGATTCGAGCCGCACGCGCGAGCGTGGCGGGCGGCGACGAAACTGTAATCGATAACCATTCTTTTATTATGCTTAAACCCACGGGGAGATGCCAGGGATGGCTTCCCACGCTTCGTAAGCGGTTGAATGGCGATTTTGCCCTGATAGCTGCACATCGCGGGCTGGACACTGTGTGTGGGCACGCTCATAATGTGGGTGGCAACGGGACTTACACTCAGAGAGGAGTTTTATGGGCCGTGTGACAGAGCGGGCAGAGGGGGGACACGCGCACGGGCTCGTGGGCGTGCTTATGTTCTCTGCTGCTGGAGCGGAAAGTGCACGCTCCGTGAGAATGGGCTCTGTGAGAGACCCTGGGCATAAGGTGCTTGAGTGTGTATGTGAGCACATGCTTGTGGGCACATTTATTACACTTGAGGCTTTTATGCTCTTTTGTGAACTCTCTGGATAGCCGTGAAAACGGCTTTTAGACGCTCGCAAGCGGGCAGGGAAACCGGCTTGTTTGTGGCGGTAAACACTACTGCAGTCAGCGGTGAGACGGGGACTAACAGTGGGCGAGGCTTTTACGGCGATCCGGCCGCAGCGGGAGAAGCCGTCCTTTTCTCAGCTGTGCTAGGCAGACTTCTGTTGATCGGGCTTCAGCGCGATCTTGGGTCGAGGCCCCCTGGGAGGAGGCTGTCTGCGGCGGCTATCTGAGCGAGAGCGGCCGCCCTGTCTACGCTGGGGCTGCTGAGCTTGCTGAGGCGGGCGCTGCTGTGGGGTTCTGGCAGGAGGCTCGTGAGAGCGGCCTGTCGAAGAACTAGAGCGGCGGGGCAAGAACAGATTCATGGACTGAGTCGCTTTCTGAACCTCGGAGAAGCGGTCAACGATGCCCGTGACGGCAGATCCGAAGAGCCCGGTGGGAGAAATAGGCGCGTTGAGGAACAGGGCGCGTTCTGAATCTCCCATATCGGTGAGCGTGAGCCACAAGTGTCTCTCAGTGACAACGAGGGCGGCCATGCATTTTCCCAGGGCTTGTGCGGCGGCTTTAGTGGCGCGAAGGGAAGATCCGTCGCGCTTCTCAGATCCGAAAGGATGGGCGGGTTCCTACCGCTGTTCGCCATCTCGCACAAGATGTCGCTCTGGAGCGCCTGGATGGAATGCAGCGCTGAGGCGGCCTGTTCGGCGGCGGCAAAGGCGCGGGCAGCATGGCAGTATAACCCATCTCGGCGGCTCCGTCCACTGAGCGAAGCGGACCCCTCGGAGCGGATACGAGCCGAAAGAGGGGCATTCCAGGATTTAGTGAGCTCGTAGTGAAGCTCAGGCAGGAATGGTGCAGCCCGGCTGCAGGCGGGGGTCGAGCGCCGGTTCGGTGGTTGCTCGGGGGGAGGAGACCACTCGAGACCCAGGCGGTTGAAGGCCTGCGAAGGGAGGCGCGATAGATCCTCCTCGATGCCGGCGCGGGTCCCCGCAGACTCTCTCGTCGATGAGCCGATCGACGACCAATCCTCGCTGTCAGAAGGGTGCAGCGAACAAGAGTCCTTCTCATCCGCGGTGTCGTCGGAGGCGACAGAGCGGCCATACGGCGGCAACTGTAAGTCCGGCAGGGGCGGAGAGGGAGAGCGGTCGGTGGGCGGCGGCGGCGGCCCACATGGATCCGCAGGGGCTCCGGCGGCCTCTGGGAGCGGCGTTTCTTCTTCCGCGGCGAAGTGAGAGGCGGCGCGGGAGCGGTTCTGACTGCCTGTAGTCGAGCCCGCAGGGAAGACGGAGGCAGGTCCTCGCAGTGGTCGCATCCTCCGTTGGCGAGCTCTGCGTGTTCCACTCCGAAACAGAGAACGCAGAAGCGGTCTCCTTCCTCGAGTGAAGAGCGGCATGAGCCGCAGGAAATTCGAGGCATCTTGAAAAAGACGCTCGGCTCTTTTAGGAATATGGAATAGTAAAAAGGATACGCGTCGGATGGCGCTAGCTTGCTGGGCGGCTGAAGGTGGCAGACGGCCGGCTTCCTCAGACTCCGGAGCTCGCTAGACGGTGCCTTCTCAACGACGGCGGCTTCTTCCCAGGACAGCGGATGCGTGTAGCTCGCTGAATGAACAAGAAATCAACGAACGAGCTGGGAGAGCGACCTTTATACACTGTAGCCACGCCCCTTTTGGCGGGCTGTGACGCAGTAAGCGAGCGCCGTCCGCTCATTGGCCGCGGACTCAGCGCCGCTCTCCCATAGGTTCGTGCATTCTCTCTGAGCGAACCAATGAGCCGCTAGCTAGCCCGCTCATGGTCTGCCTCAGAAGAGACTGCGTTGACAATGATTACAAAATTATGGAATAATTTTTTGGCTTCAACTTCTCAGCAAAGATGAATCTTTCCCGTAGCGTAAGCTAGCTTACGCAATACGAGAGAACCTCTCGTAAGAGAACAGCAAATTATATCTGTTCCCGCCAAGTCCCAACTATCCTTGGAAATGTGAAAAGAGTCCATCCATTTTATTTGAATCGCACCAGAAGAATCTTCAAAATTGACCCTGTTTTAGAACAACGTGATGGTCTTTAAA
>NW_024121149.1:179616-411167 GCF_016745375.1 Pimephales promelas
ATTTTGAACAATATTTGAGAGAAATGGCCTTTTGTTGTACATAGAAAAAGTCTCAGATCTTTGAGTTCAGCTCATGAAAAATGGGGGCAAAAAGTGTTGCGTTTATAATTGTTTCAGTGTATACAACTGGCTCAAAACAATTAAGCCAGTTATATACGCAACACAGTATAATTTTAATTTGACCATTGGGTGCGGATATTTAAGTTAGAGAGCATTATTAGGGCGTGTGGATGATGTGTGTTTGCTGTGGATTCGGGTGACATTGGAGCTCATCTTACTCTAAAGCAGTGAATCTGCAAGCAAGAACAGCTCGGGTGCACACGGCTAACACGGTTTATTCAAGTTAGTGGTATTACATCCTGCATAATCTGTGTGCGTGACATGAGCGCACACAGCGCGTGTCTTCTCCAGGTCTTACGGGTTGTTCATAAAAGCCAAATGTGGCCAGATGTAGGCTTTTAAGTAGTTGGAGTATTTTATTGACTCGCACTCGGGGGGACTCGCCTCCCTCTGCCAGTGTATGCTACCGCAACAAAGCACATACGTGATAAATGACGTCAGAAAAAAAGCGTCAGTGCATTATAACCGGTTAATGGTCTATTACTGAACCGATACCAAATCGTCCTCGTCTGCATCACGATGCATCGTAGAAACGATTCATTTCGACACCCATAACAAACGCAGTCATGGCGCAGCACAAAGTGAAATTGTTGTGGACAGCAGAGATGGAGGATCAGCTAGATTTGTGGCAACAGCACGAATGTTTATACAACGTGTTATGTAAAACCTTTCCAAAAACTATTCTGTATTCTGTATTCTGAACTCTTGCAAGATTTTGTGCTCACAGTCGAGACTCTGGGTTAAAAACCTGTTTCGTGTTGTGGAGCAAAACTATAGGAGCAAAAATGGTTAAATCTAGGATTTTGGAAAATCTTATCACACATTTTGAAAATCTTATAAGATGTAAAAATTATTTTGGTGTGTACCCAGCATTAGTTGACACATACCAACATAACTAGAGACGCTGCAGCTCCAGCAGCAACATCTCCTCCAGAACCGCTTCCATCAGGATCACTGGCAGCAGAATCCGTCACACTGATCTCATCTAAGAGAAAAAGAGACATTTAAAACAAGAACATCTTCAGTTTAACCTGTATTCAGATGTCATTTATGAAACATGAAAAATTACGCCGTTTAATAATAATAATTTAATAAAAACTATAATACTTCACTAAGATGCCTATTATTCGAATTATCGCTAAGACCGTAATATTCTAAAACTGTCAATGAAAAATTAATATTTTATAATGCGTATATTATTTTACAATAGGAGGTTATAATACTTTCTTAATTTCGTCACTTAAGCTGTTATACTGGCAGAAACCTGCAGTTTCAGTGAAAACAGGTTTATAAACGCATCTTATTACAAAATCTTATTACCACAAAAAATGTGGATATAATGCGAATGTGAAAATAATGTAACTGGTGCTGGTTGCGTGCCAAATGCATGTTAAACTCAGAGATGGAGTTCACTGCATTCATTCCCTGAGAAACGGGGCGTGGAAAAAGGCAGATCATGAGCTGATCGAGCGAGTAAAGTGTGCTCTTCAGCACTTGCTTAATTAGACTTTTGCCATTTGATAAGGGCGCTATAAACCATGTTGTACTTTTGATTTTAGTTTGTTTGAGAGATGCTTTGCCAAAAATAAATAATATTTAAAAGAAATATGATATAATATAAAATAAACACAGACAAATATTTTTGGTTCATTTGGATCAAACTGTGGTGGGTCACTAGAGTAAAGGTAATAAATGGTAACACTGTATAAATTTGACTCCGAAAAAATGCCAAATAATAAACAGTTAAGAGGCTATAATGACATGTTATAGTGAGATATGACAGTGCTTCTGCAACACGCATCACTACAGATGAGTAGCTGAGTATCTCTTCAGCATTCTGATGCGCAAAATACCAATTGAAAACTAAAGTCACAGATGATCAACAGAGTCATCTTGATGATTTTACCAGTGCAGATGTTACTCTCTCTCTATTGATCTTAAAATTAGCTGACGATACATAAAATGTGGCTCATAGTGGTTGCTTTCAATGACGTGAACACCTTTAAATCTGAATATAGCGTGGGATTTGAAGATTCGGATTTATATCCGTTTTGTGAACACATTTATGTGGCCAGGTGTAAATGGAATTGTTTTTGACAATGAAATGACCCGGGGCCTTTACCATGAAGCTGGTTTAGGTGGCTAGCCAGCTATGTTTCAGTTTACTTTGCGCCAACCCTGGGTTTAAGGGCACCATGAAAGTCTTTTAGTAATTTTTAGTAATGTTTATTTAGAATAATAAATTTGTATGATTTAGAAATTATTATTCCTTAATCTATCACACATGTACAATTTTAGTTCATCAACTACAATGCAGATTTTAAATGAATAAATAAATATATAAAAGGTAACATAAATATACTTTAGAATCAATAGATAAAGCTATAAAATGCTATAGCTATAAAAAATATGAAGAGCTATAAACTTCACAACTTTTACTTGCACTGATATACAGTGACAAGCCTTTTTCTTTTAGTTGTCCTCTTTCATAGACAGATATTTTCTTCTTGTTGTGTAAATTTGTTTAAATTCTTAATATTTTAATATTTCTATTTAATAAGTGAATTGTGCTGCTTCTCTTGCGAGAAATGAATTTCAGTTTTGAATGAGTTTCTCTTTCTCAGCATGTGATTGGCTGTTGGCTACTGATGTCACACCTAAACTCAGGATCAAAGCCTGAGTTGACAGAGAAAGTTGATGATCAGCATCATGGTACAGGCCTCAGGTGTAAAAAAAAAAATATGATGTGATAAAGATCTTACTAGACTAGCAATTTCTAAAATGATGCAATGCTCTTTTTATTACCATGTCAACACAGTCTTGACTCTTGACCCTCCAATGATGATCTGATATGGTCCTTCTCAGGGCTCATCTGAAAGCAAGGTAAAGAAAGAAAAAATTAACATTCTACTAAAGACAAAGGACTCAGAGATTCTCCAAATGAAGCAGCACAGATACTTGACTCCATCAACACTGACTGATCACGGTCATAAAACATAAGATTAAAACAATTTCACATTATCAATGATATACTTGAGCAAAAGAAGGCTGATCATGCCAAAACAAATTCAGGCATGATGGTACATTTCAAACCACTTAGTATTAATAGTGATCAAATTAATGAGATGAATAGGGACTTCAGTTTTAAAAACAGGGTGACATACGCAAGTTGTGATCATGTATATAGTTAAAACCCTATAGATATATGGTCATAACCACTCAGAGATGTATGATATATAGGGCTCCATATCAGTATTGGAAAATAAATTTTTAATGTTATCGTTGTCAATTCGATAGGAAAATTAGGTTGATTAACACTGATGAATAATGGATTATGTCCTTCAGCTTCAGATGTGCGCTGTTCCCCATGATGGTTGTGAACAGTTTGAATCACAAATCTGTGATCTCTTTTATTTTGTTATATGTATATGTATATATATATATATATATATATTTTATCTCATATAGAAATCATTTGGCTGAGTAAATGATCGCTGCAGTAAAGCGCTTCACTGTAGGCCTAGCGGTGATCATCTCCTTTAGCACATGCGCTCAAACAGCAAAGCAGAACAATAATAACTATGATTGGGACTGTCATATACATAACATTATAATGAGCAAACTACTGCATTAAAAACTTTGTGAATTCTTTGGGTTTAGCTGCTGTTTCATCCACAACAGGAGTTTCACTATGTAACTTTTCTCAAGTTAATGTCTGCATGATTTTGTATATCTAATCAATCATATATAGGCTGTGTTCCGTTGAGCTAAAACCATCTAATAAAGCTTCAGTTTATGGGTGTTCCTTCAGCTCTTAAGCTTTAGCACAGCTCAAACACAACGCTATTTGAAACAGAAATATTAAAGATGTTTACTGTAATATTCAAATGTTTAATATTAAAAAGTTCTACATGTTTAAAAAACACTGATGCGTTATTATTCATAACTAGTACTTTTTTTGTTCTTGTATCATTTATCAACAATATGGTTTGAGTAAAATCATTCCCTTATTGTGTGTGCGGAGTGGACTTGGAAAACCCAGACAACTTCCGGCAAATTTAGATTTACTCTGCAAGTAAGTCTGGCATAGACCTCATTCAAGCCTATTTCTAATCCGTCAAAATCGCGGAACTTATCAGAAACGTTGGCTTCCATTGACTCCCAATCATTTTGGTGACAGCGAATAACTTTACATCGAAGATGTCCAAAGACTCCATTTGTCCATTATTTATTTCTAAAGAAAAGGGTTGGGTAGTAACCAAAGTCTATGGCATGAGGCGCACACACGCAGTCTCTCGCTGTCTCCCTCTCCCTCTCCAACGTGCGCGTACTATACGGTTTATTGAAGCACTGTCTGATCTGTCTCGCACGCGCTTTTGCTCGCTCGCTCTAGATTCCGGGAGATTTGAACTAATTTGCGATTATCCAGGAGCCGTTATCAATATGCGGGAGACTCCCGGAACGTCTGCCGATAGCGAGGATATTATTGAAGATGCCGAAGACAAAACGCTGCAAGGTTTGGCTGCATTTCACGTGTAAAATTACGCGTCAGAACGATTGTCTGAACTTAAGCCCATATAGAATCACCATTCGCACCGCCTTGACGCTCACGTCGTCATATTATATTAGTGCGCGCATGCTCTGCTCCTCAGATATCTCTAGAAGCTTGTCAGCAGCGCGAGGAGTTTGGCAGCGAACGGAGCATCTCGTTCCCTATTCAGAGAACATGGTTTACACAGAGACGTTCTCTTTCATATGTTCATATGCAGTGGGAACGAAATATAAAACTGGATAAGAGCTTAACTAGTAAATGACCAGATAACTTACATGACTAGTTAAAGCAGACAAAACATGGGAACCTGTAGCCATGTCGATATTATATTACCCTGGTAGTAATCTCTATTAATCTCCAGTATAATTATATTGTTTGATATAATATTGTTTTATTTGATATTATGTAAATATGATTTTTTATTTTATATTTGGTTTATTTATTATTAACATATGTTACTTGTTTATATTGTAAGTTAATATTGTGTCCAGTTTGGCCCTGTAAATAAAGGGATATTATTTTTTTGACAAAGTGTGTGCGGTTTCCTTTTCTTGAGTACCGTTTCAAGAACCATTTAGGCACCGGAACCGTTTAAAAAATACCTAGTAGGTACTGGTATCGGATAAAACCCAAACGATACCAAACCCTACTAAAGAAACATGACAATGTATAAAAGGCCCCATTACTTTGTATCTTACGTTACGGCCGATTTAGAAGATGTTTTTGTAAAAATAGGCTAACGATTGCGTCACGAGACTCTGTCGCACACTAGAGCAATTACCATATAGAGTGGAGGAGAAGCTCAGCATTCGGGGGGACGTGGAGGCATAAAGTCAAGGGAGAAGCCCATAGAGAGCTGTAGAGTTGCTCCTGCTGCGAGCTCATGGACAGCTCTTACTCGCGCTCTCCGGCTCTGCAAGATTCGGAAGGGAATGATTCAGATTTCTCTTTGCACCGCTACTAGGTTACTCAAGTCTCATCTCCGTCGTCAAGCTCAGTTTGAGCCTGCGCAGTCGTTCAGCCATTTCTTTTACAGTCTATGGTTTTAAGCGATTTGAACGTTTCCTTTTTGTTAAAACCCGAGCAAAGAACAACACTCGGAGATGTTTCTCCGTCATCAACGCACTAACACCGCACTGCCACGATGAAGATTTTAAAACTGGAAGACGAAAAAAAGTGGAAAAATACCCCTTAAATTTAACCATTTTAACCCTACTATTAAATCTAACAGATGCTAACATTGTCTTCAATGGTGTTCAACACACATACCTCTGTTAAAATCTCAGAAAATTTGGTTTGGGGTTTAATGGCTCTTTAAGAAAGATTAATAAATCCTGTAGAACTATTGTTCATTGTTAGTTAATGTTAACTAATACTAACAAGACACTAACATTTTTTTCAAAAAAGTGAATGGAAATATGAATGTAAAATAAATTTTAAAGTTAATTAATTCCTCACTGGTTCAAACTAGGCTACTGTACTGTATTTGTTTGTTTCATGTTGAAGTGTTTGGGAGATTGGCTTTTAATGATGATCGTTTCGTTTTTGTAATTAGGCCTTTCAAAGTATATACAATTTGCCAATATATCAGATCTCGGCTTTCAAATATAAAGAATGATCAGTTATTGAACTCGGCCCAAATGTTCATATCTGTGTATCCCTAATTTGATTTCCAAAAATAAAAAAAACAAAAAACAATACCTTCTGTTCATCTCCGACTTGATTTCGAGTGTTGATTTCGAGAGTGGAGCAATCAACCTCACTGGGAGTCTACAAAACATAAAAGTAGACATGAAACACTGGTGTAAATATGTGAACACTAGATCTCACAATGTGTCTGCTTCGTTTGCTCATTCTCTTCCAGCACAACTCTCACTTACCTCGTGCAGTCCCAGAGTCAGAGCACATAATCATCACTGCCTGAGGACAACTGGGTCTTATGGCTCATCTGAAAATATGAAATAAAGCATTACATACAGAACACTTCACCTAAGAGTTTAAAAAAATCATAAATAATATATAAGGACAATGTAGTCAGCCAGTTATTAATAATCAGGGTCCCGATACACAGCTACCTATCAATACTTATTTCCACATGAAATATTGATTTGAGATAATATACAAGATTACAAAACATTTCAATATTTAAATGTTAGCCAAGGTAATTTTAATGGATTTTATGCATCACATTACAAGTGTTTTCATTAAAGAATGTCACGTGTCTTACACCATTTTTTTATGAGGACATCATAAGATGAGATGAGATGTTCCTGATGTTTGACTTGACTGGAGAATCTCAGTGTGTTGTGTAAGTTTGACAGAAGTCTGGTCTATGAGGACAGTAGTTTTACCAGGACACTGGTAACTAGAAACATTTGGATGGCACCCTGAGTTTAAGTATGTTTATGTATGAGAGTGATATAATACGAGACATTGCGCCTGTGCTAGAAATACAGTACGTGATCATGACTCACTTCTTATACACACAATCATAATTCAGTGACTGATAACAATCTGTTTCTGAGGAACTGAAATCTGTTCTATTCTTTAAGGAATAACTCAATTATTACATTAACATGGTCTTATCAGTTATCATCTGAAAAAAAGAAAGAAGAGCAAATAATATATATATATATATATATATATATATATATATATAAAGACAAACAAGTACAAATTTTATTATTACTTATTGAAAGCCAATTTCAACAGAGGTTACTATTTTTTAACTTCTTCAATGATTACATTTAATCTAACAAGCACAAATAGTTTTTGATATTGGTATTCGCCAAAATGAGCTGTGAATTATGGGTCAGTATATCAGTATCGATCCTAATATTCCATATTTGTGTCCTGGTAAAACTGTGTCCTCATAGACCAGGATTCTGTCAAACTTACACAACACACACAGATTCTCCAGTCAAGTCAAACATCAGGAACATGTTCTTATGATGTCCTCATAAAACGGTGTCCTCATAAACCAGGTGTAAAGCTACACACAACCTGACATACTGTAATGAACACGCATGTAATGTGATGCACTAAAGCCCTGAACATTAATCTGTAGGGCTGCACAATATATTGCTTTATCATTCATACCTATCTGTGGTAGTGAGTCTAGTGACACTGCAGTATTAGGCCTATGTGAAGTCAGGCTATACATGCATAACCTAAAGATGATGCAGTGTTATTTTACAGTTATTTACTCAATTTCAGTACCTAAATGTTGTTAGACTCACCTGGAAAATATGAGCCACTGATTATTTCACATCTTTGTTAAATTTTTTTATCTATGCTTTCCATTTATTATTTTCTATACAGATACAAACCCCAACAAAATCACGCCAATCATTCTAGAATGATTAATTATCTCCAAATAGAGCTATTTAAGTAATTTGTAGAAATTGCTTTTTATATTGCATTATACGTATATAGTAGAAAAAACAAATATTGCAATATCAGTTTTTTGCAATATCGTGCCGATCTATTACATAGGGTCATTTTTAACCTTTAATAATAAAACAAGTAAAATCAACACTGTAAATAACATATCATGTAGCTGACACAGCTTTATTAAACAGTGTCACTTCAGCATGGAAACACTGAATTCAGCTTTATAATGATGGCTGAATCTGCCCTGGAGTAATCCTGACCTTTTGACAAAATGAGCTGTGAATTATGGGTCAGTATATCAGTATAGATCCTAATATTCCATATTTGTGTCCTGGTAAAACTGTGTCCTCATAGACCAGGATTCTGTCAAACTTACACAACACACACAGATTCTCCAGTCAAGTCAAACATCAGGAACATGTTCTTATGATGTCCTCATAAAACGGTGTCCTCATAAACCAGGTGTAAAGCTACACACAACCTGACATACTGTAATGAACACGCATGTAATGTGATGCACTAAAGCCCTGAACATTAATCTGTAGGGCTGCACAATATATTGCTTTATCATTCATACCTATCTGTGGTAGTGAGTCTAGTGACACTGCAGTATTAGGCATATGTGAAGTCAGGCTATACATGCATAACCTAAAGATGATGCAGTGTTATTTTACAGTTATTTACTCAATTTCAGTACCTAAATGTTGCTAGACTTACCTGGAAAATATGAGCCACTGATTATTTCACATCCTTGTTACATTTTTTTTATCTATGCTTATTTTTTTCTATACAGATACAAACCCCAACAAAATCACGCCAATCATTCTAGAATGATTCATTATTGCCAAATAGAGCTATTTAAGTCATTTGTAGAAATTGCTTTTTATATGTTGCATTATGTATTGTAGAAAAAAACAACAACAAATATTGCAATATCAGTTTTTTGCAATATCGTGCCTGTCTATTACATTGGGTCATTTTTAACTTTTAATAATAAAACAAGTAACTGTAAATAACATATCATGTACCTGACACAGCTTTATTAAACAGTGTCACTTAAGCATGGAAACACTGAATTCAGCTTTATAATGATGGCTGAATCTGCCCTGGAGTAATCCTGACCTATTGACATATTATTCAACAAGTTTGTTTTAAATAAATCGATAAATTATGGTAAACGGCATTCAAGTTATTTTCATACTTTATTATATGATATTTAAGGAATATGTTAATTGAACATAACTATTCATTTAATAAATTGCATTCACAATTGATAAATTACAGGCAATAGTGACAGTATTAATAAGACTTAATCAGACTGACAGTTATATTAATATTCAGAGTATATTGAATTATAGTCAGGAGTGATAAGAGCACATGTTTCTTAATGTAAGCATAACTGTAGTAATATACTGTACTGGGAAAAAAACACAGACTGTAGTCATGACAACGCGTTATTATGAAGGCTAGACTATTTTATGTGATCATTAAAGGTAGCAGTTACAATTAAAGTTCAATCTAAAACGAGTTTAAAATGACACAAGCATCGCTGATTCCCTCATGTCAGTCTGTAAACAGAATCACTAACTTAAAAGTCCGCTAGCTCCGTTAGCATCACGCGCTAGCTGCTTTCTAACTGTAAAACGAGCAGCAAAGAGCCTACAGGACATCACAAACAAGCCAAACAGACCCAGGTGCTATTAGAGAAGCAATTAAACAACATTATAACTTACCTAACACATAACAGTTGCTTTCATCGGGTCCAGATATGTCCTTTCGGTCCTTTCAGGTCCAGAGTTTGTCTCTCGTTCAAACAGGAAGTGACCGTGACGACCGTGACCTGATTAAGTTACGTCTAACTTATCATAATATAAACAGGGTTTTATTTATTTATTTATCATACAATTAATCCACAATTAATAAATTACAGGCAAAAATACTTAAATAATAATTATTTTGCATTAAGTTGCTTGTTATAAAGACTATGCTGACGCTGAATGAAGCTCCGCCCACCGGCGCCATTGTGTTTTCGCAATTTCCCGCCTACCGGTACCGATCTGTCCAATCACAGGCCTCGAAGCATACACTTGTGTAAAACATGCAAATTTTTGATGACGCGGGTGTAATACCGGGACCTGGCTACAGGGGCGACACTCGCGAAATCAGGGATACACTGTGTATGGTAAAATTTCAGGGTTTTGTGGTATATAAAGACATGGCGCCAAACTTTGAGAGGGAGCATCTGGGACATCGTAGATGGCGTTTACACTGTCGGAATTATGAGGACATGGCCTCTGTCCTCGTAAACCCAAATGTCCCCATAGTGCCGGTGCGTATTCAGGTCAAATGTCCTCGTAAACCACAAAAACAAACACACACACACACACACACACACACACACACACACACACACACACACACACACACACACACACACACACACACACACACACACACACACACACACACACACACACACACACACACACACACACACACACACACACACACACACACACACACACACACAGTTTCACACTGCCATACACTTTAATTAAAGCCTTTGAGAATTTTACTTTTTCAGCAGTAGACAATGAACAAACTTTCAATCACTTGACAGGTATATTGCATATTTAAGTTCTGCAAGCTTGACCAGATGGGCCATCCATTTTATGTAAGAATCTAAACGTGAACGCTCAAAGGGAAAAGAAAACCTATACACTGTAAAAAATATATATATATATAAAATAATAATAATAATAATATTTTCATGATTTGCAATCGCAACATTTTTCTTTTGTCAATTCAACTTAAATAATTTATGTAGTTCAGATAACATAGTTTCAAACGAGTTTCTGATGATTAAATCAATCTCCTTCATTGTATTAACTAAATGTTTCTATTTCAATTAACTTAAAATTTTAAGGCAACCAGGTTACTTCATTTTTTAAGTTAAACCAACAATACTTTTTTTTTTACAGTGTATAAAACAAATCACAGAAGAAAGTGTAGTCACTCTTTGTAATCTATTAGCATGTTTGATGTTTGAGCCAATCGGCAACACATCAAATATGAGTTATGATGAGCTGGCAGGACATAGAAGAGCTGTCATCTAATTGCAGAGCAGAAATTGTGTCTCTTCATGATAATATTAAAAATATTTTTTTATGATTAATATACTTATCAAAATGTGCAAGATGAGGGACAAACAAATATCAAAAAGCCTGCACAAATTTTAAATGATTTCTGTCCGGTTAAAGGAGCCAGCGTTCATTTTGAAATTGTCTATGTTACCCCCTGTTTTTTTTTGACAGTTTTCCCAATCCAAGTGATATGCCTTTTTGAACATCAAAAAATCCCTTCAAAATGGGTCTATTGAGCATTTGAGGACATGTGTATTTCTACCCCCGTGAGTCTTTGAACTTTCACAAAACACAGAAGACAACATGCTGAAGAATAAACATTTCCAAATCACAGCACACTGAAAGATACCTTGAAAGCAAACCGTTCGCTGCTGGTGCTAATCCACCGAAAGAGGCAACGGTGCTTTTTAAGAGGTGTCTTTGCTCCATCTAGTGAACCTTTTGGGTAGGATGAAAATGAATTTATTCTACCCCGTGCGCTCCTGCTAAGATCATGTGCATATTAAAGTTCAAAGCACTGAACGCAAGTGCTTCATTTGAGACTCCTGTCCATCCTATTGCACTTTGATTTCATCATATTGGTGGATTAAGGTAGTCTTTGCTTCCAGATCAACTAGTGTGCAAATTATGAGCTAAATTGATGATATCCTGTGTGAGACGTCTGTCTGCTGCCCATCATTTTGAATTAGGTTCATGGACAACATTGAATACATAAATGCATCTTACTTAAGATTTACAATAAGAAAATGGTGGCATATGGACAAACTACAGTACTGATGGAACAATTTCCATGCTGTATGACGTTGGCTTTCAAGTGTGTGTGTCTGTGTGTGTGTTTCTGAGACTTGAAATGGAGCCCTGGAATTTAGACAACTGTGTGTGCTGAAATGCAAGTCAGTTTGAATATACAGCACAGAAAATGTAAAACAACATAACATTAAAATGTTCACCTGAAATGATATATTCAGTTTTTTTGCTTGTTCAGATTCTTTTCTGCTTAAAAATCAGTTTGACGTTTTGAAAAGTTTATTTATATTGCACCATTTATACAGCCTCAGCTAACCAATGTGCTTTACAAAGCATCAAAAACAGACAATAACTCAGAAATACATGACACAAATTTCTGCTTAGCAAGTGAATAAAAGTAGTTTTAGCAGTGACTTGAAAATTTGTAATGAAGGTGCAGATCTAACCTGAATGGCAAACTATTCCATAGCTCATCCCAAAGCGCCATATAGGACGCTTTTGCAAAAGCGTAAATATCCAACGCACATGGCACCCTTTAACGTGAAATGAGACGCATATATATTTGGGCAGAAGGCGCCCCCTAGTGGTCTAACCCTTACCCTACACCATACCTAAACTTAACCATTAACCGAAGCGTCTCATTAGACGTTAAAGGGTGCCATGTGCGTTGGATATTTACGCTTTTGCAAAAGCGTCCTATATGGCGCTTTGGGATGAGAATGCGTTGATAGTTTAGGACCGGCAATTGCAAAGGCACAATGACATCTTTCTTTAAGCCTGAACCGTGAAATAGATAGAAGTCGCTGTCCTTGATCAGAGGCCTCCTTGATCTAAGGCCTCTGGAAGTATGTGTTGCACTCAATGCTCAGAGAGATATTGGGTAGCCAGGTTGTTCAAGCTCTTATAAACAAATAAGAGGATTTAAAATCAATTCTAAAATGAACTGGCAGCCAGTGAGGTGATGCTTGTCAAGTTTCAAATCACTGTCTAGTTGAAAACCAAAAATTTGTAACACAGGTGTTCACTATAATGATGTAAGGATGTGCAGTTGAGGATGATGCCTTAGACTACCATCAGAAGGACCAAAGAGTGGCTCAGTTTTGTTTTTATTTAATATATATATATATATATATATATATATATAAAATTAGCAGACATCCCTTTTTTAATATCATAGGCATACTGGAGCTTGAGTGAATTATTGCCAGAATGTTTAAGAAGGATGAAAATCTGAGTGTTATCTGCATAAAAATGAAATGACACATCATATTTTCTAATAATTTATCTCAATGGGAGCATGTACAAGGAAAAAAGGAGTAGGCACCAAAACGGAGCCCGAAGTCGAGGTGAGCAGCTGAAGTCACAGAGTAACCGAAACAAACTTTCGAGAATTTTCGATCTTTCAAATAGGAACTAAACCAAATTGGGACAGTTCCTTTTAACCCCAGATCATGTTCAGTATATGAGAATATCCTGACCCACCATGTCAAAAACTGAGCTATGATCTAATAGCATTAATATGCCAAAAATCTCCAGCATCAGTTGTCTGGTAAATATCATTGAGGGCCTGCAGTAAAGCTGATTCATTACTGTGAAGGGCTCGGAAACCAGACTGAAACTTAGAATAGAGCTTTAAATAAGAGTGAAGCTGACATGATGCTACTCATACTGTAGATAGAATAGAGATCAAAATAAGAGTGAACTTGACATCATGCAACATTTCAAGAACTTTTGAGATAAAAGGTATAGGGATGTGCCTGTTGTTATTAAGAACAGCAGGGTCATGATTTGATTTCTTAATTGAATGGACTACCTGCACTGTAAAACATATTGCTGGTTTAACTTAAAAAAGTAAATAACCTGGTTGCCTTAACATTTTAAGTTCATTGAACTGGAAAAAGTGAGTTAATACAATGAAGGAGATTAATTTAACCATCAGAAACTCAAAATTCTATGTTATCTGAACTAAATAAATTATTTAAGTTGATTTGACAAAAGAACAAATGTTGTGATTACTGCACTGTAAAAAAAAATGTTGGTTTAACTTAAAAAAGTAAGTAACCTGGGTTGCCTTAAAATTTGAAGTTGATTGAACTGGAAAAAGTGAGTTAATACAATGAAGTAGATTAATTTAAACATCAGAAACTCAAAATAATAAGTTATCTCAACTAAATAAATTATTATAAAGTTGATTTGACAAAAGAAAATATGTTGTGATAACAAATCTTGAAAATATTTTTTACAGTGCATGTTTGAGGTCAGCTGGGAAAAAAAAACGTGATTTTTTTAACAAATATAACATATGATTGAGTTATAGCTACCTACCGCAATGCCTTTCCTGGAGATTAAACCAGATAACAGAATATATGAAGAGTTCAGATGCAAAAGCCTCTAAATGCCATTTGAAATGTTCTTCTAAAATGACCATTTTTATCAAGCTTGTATATTTAAGTTCAGTAATTTCACTTAAATGACAATTAATAGGTAATCTTCATTGCCATTTAAGTGAAATTACTAAACTTAAATATACAAGCTTGATAAAAATGATCATTTTAGAAGAAAATTTCAAACGGCACTTAGAGGCTTTTGCATCTGAACTCTTCATATCTGGAAATTACACCTCCGGCCATTTGGTTGGGTGATTTGGACCCAGTTTTTAATTAAATAAGGGCAGTCATACCCTATTGCAGTTAATTTTGCAATGTATCGTTGCCGGTCAGGTGTCAATGCCTCGCGATAAGACATTTTTTGTCATTCAAAAAATGTTACACACATGTTCGCTGTGTATTTCTTATAAGGTGTTTAGGTTTTAATGGGACAACAGTCTAAAATATGAAGACAGGTAGAACTAAAATGAGAAAATTGAGAGGGTGGTGGTGAAATGTAATGACGATTTCAAGTCTTTATCTCATTTCTAATTTTGGTGCAAAGGTTCATTGCGCAACATTTTATGTTAAAAATAGCCATTTTTCTAACCCATACATGCTTAAACAATTGCCTGATGGGCTGAATAAGCCCTTCTCTGATCACTGTGATTGCCTCTATGTACAGTAAAATACATAAGAGGGATTCGGGTTCGAATTTGAGACTGGGCGTGATGTCATGCGCGTTCACGCTCGCCTGGCTATGTCTGGCAAGTTTGTGTATTTGCCGCCATTCTCCATATCAGAGAAAAAAACTCGAGCGGCACAACTTTAGCCAACTTTCGACAAAAGTAGAAGATGGATTCAAAGAGAAAGGCTTGTAGTTCATTCCAAACCCCAACGCAAACTCCTGACCCCAAAAATAACCCCAAAAATAAAACTTCTGACTAGGCGTCTGAATAAGATGAGAGTCAACATCGGGAAGCTTTCAACAAATGGAGGGATCTCCGGTCTGCTCTAGGGCTCAAACGGGTCCTATACAAAGTAATAACTCATATTGTTCATGAACGTTTTGCACCTTTAAAATGATGTTACGTCTCACCCCTTGTCTTCCATATTTTACTTTTGTTTTGCAATTGAATTTTGTGAAATAAAACTTTACAACTTTAAAGCTGCTCTTGGTAACTTTAAATTAAAAAAAGGTATCTATTTGTTAAAACTGGCGTTATGTCCTGACAGCGAAGTCTCATCCCAAGCAACACTATCTCACGACCAATTCGTACGAATTTGACGCATGATTAAAAAGTGTCTAATTCGTACTAATTCATACGACCTCACTCGTACTAATTCGTACGATTTGTCTAAACCCACGTGATGGTTAGGTTTAGGGGCGGGGTCAGGGGTAGGTCATTCGTACGAATTCATACGAATTGGCCAATTCGTAAAATATGTACGATTTATCAAAATCGTATTAATTCGTACGAGTGACTTGGTCGTGAGATCGAGTTGAGATCGGGTTGACCGTCTTTTGACCATACGTCAACATCCGCCGTTTTAGGGTACCCTTTAACGTCGGTTAGATGACGTTATCGGATCCAAACCCTACCCCAGACCTAAACCTACCCCGTCACCGAACTGACGTTAAAGGTAAAGCGTCAGTTGTATGACGTCCCAGGATCGTCATGTAACTGACGTTAAAGGGTACCCTAAAATGGCGGATGTTGATGTATGGTCAAAAGATTATAGTCAGTTATATGATGTCTTGGGATGAGACTGTTAGTCCTGACAGTAGAATATGAGACAAATAATCTGTGAAAAAATCAAGCTCCTCTGGCTCCTCCCAGTTGTCCTATCGCCATTTGCAGAAATACAGATCCCGGTCAGAAATAACCAATCAGAGCCAGGAGAAGTTTCTTAGCAGTGTCAAAAAGTAAAGTAACCCTTTAAGTGAGCGAGTTGTAAAACTTATTGTAAATTTAGACTAAAAAGCTATAATGCCATAGTGTTGGTCTCGTGACAGTCATCTCAGAAAAATTGACATTTACTTAATAAAAAAAAAATGTTACATTGCGCAACAAAAAATATGAATTATACATCCTCAGTTCTCCTAGACAATCCTCTCATAATGTTTAATTAAAGCTCAATAACATAGACTGTCAATTAAAGGCTATGCAGACAGCAGTCCAGTGAATGGTTGAGTGCTTTGGGATTTGGCTACATGGCCTTTTACATTTTCCATCACTGTTATTTTTTTCAATTAGTGTGAAAGAAGTGTGTGCAACAACTTGTAATGAGCATAAAATGGATCTAAAATTCATCTCAGATAGCCCAAGCAAAGGCACAATGGCTGTGCCAATTCTACTTGAGGTGTGAGATACAGTTTAAGTCGGATGCATCACTTGCAGATGATTCAAAATCATTGTGTTGCAGCTTTTTTTCTGTCTGGCAAGAAGATACACGATAACTCAATAGTTACCATTATGATAGTAAGTTTATATATATATGGTTATTAGTAAGTAAGGTTAGTGTGCACAAGTTTCAGTAGGCTTTAGTATGAATATTCACACTAACCATTTTGTTTTGCAGGCATTCTAATGACTTTTTTATGATGCAGTAATATTAATTAAAGACACAACTCAAAGTCAACAAACTGCAATGCTGAAGCCTTCTCCTACAATATCAATGTTTTCTCAATTCAAATAAATACTTTATAAGTTTTTTTTTCAGTGGAGCTAAGATAAACCAAACTTTAGCTCCACTACAGAAGCTGTTATTTTTCAGGTGTAATGTATTGAAATCGCTGTCATGTATTTCTAATCTACCCTCCGCCTCTGAAGCATCAATAAGGAAAGGCCATATCCCTTTTCCCTGAAGTGATAATTACCCATCACTATTGATCGGCCTATTGATGCATTACTAATTGTTTGCGCCTCTTTTTTATTTATTTAATTCAATTCCGTACTAATGCGTACGCGTTAACCTTGAGTCGAGGACTTGGGCAGAGTTTGGAATGCAGATGTGGAATGCAGGCGTTCGGATTCTACTTTAAAATGGCAGATATTTTGTGCCGTTTGCACTTTGAGGCTCGGCTGCTTAAACAGAATGTCAATTCGAGCCAAGTTTGAGTTGCCGTAACGATTCTTTCTTGACGTTGTTGAGATATAGAATTTCATCCCAGCCTTGAATGTTTCCAAGTTTTCTGAGTGGTCTCGCAGGTGCTTGTTGAAGACGGCACAAGATGCAATTATATTGACAAAACTCAAAACCACATTAAAGATGAGATGGAATAATAATTATGATATTATGTATTAAGAGATTTGAATTAAAAACAACACAAATGCATTCAGTTCGCCTTAAGTTATTGATATCTATACCCACGCAAATCCCAAGGCTACAATTGCGTCGGTGAATATGCATTTACTCCCTTTTGCTTTATTTCAGAATAACATTTTCTTAGAGAACATGGAATGACAGAAAGAACTTGGTTGGTGTCTACCATTCAAAGCAATGAGGCCTTTGAAATATGTACACAACAAGTGTGATCAACTCCAAAATCCATAGAGTAACTATTTACAGCAAGAAAAAGAAAAGGATGAAAATACCAAACACCCATGCAACTCAAAAACTGTAACGCTGCTGTTTTTGGCATGGCCTGGCATGACTCTACAGTGCATGCAAGTGAGTTTTATGAATATGCACAGTCAGTAGAGAGGTACATCTAGTGTTAATGTTTGTGAGCGATTGCGGGAGATAACGCATTTGTGTGTATGTCCGCGAGTTCGCAGAGCTGAAGGTGTTTGTGCTGTTATGCCCTCTGGCTTGGCTGCCAGCTTCTTTCCCCCACTTCAGAGCCAGGAGGCAGACTGCCGAGGAATACCGATCACCTTGGCCAGAGATGCTCCTTTGAGCCTTTCTCTGGCATCTTTTCCCCTTCTGCCAGCTTCCTCCTCTGCTCCTCTCTTCCCTTCTGAAGTTGACAACAAAGACATCCTCGGGGTCCTCCTTGATGTAAGACCCGCTCTTGATCTTCTTTCCCTATGTTTTTTGTACCTTAGTGTTGCGCTACTTTCATATTCCGCTAGCACAATATTTACACTCCAGAAGACAAAGCCGGGGTGAATCTTTCATGCTGGCCAGGGCCCTTCAGAAAGAACCAATCATCTGGCCACGTTTCGGCTTCATTACCTGGCCAGGCTTATCAGATATCAGGGACAGGTAACCTCCGGCTGTGCCTCACTGTCGCGCACCATTCCAATCCCGTGCCAAGGATGGAGCCGCCTGGTATGTCGGAAGACTTTGTTCCCATCTTGATTTGCCTAAACCTATCCCGTTTATAATTGAACAGCTCTTTGCGAGTGCAAGAGCGGCAAGAGAGCGAACAGAAAAACATGGCGAGCACGGGCCGAGTTACATCTATCGTCCTTAAAGTTTTTCATCTCTTCCCTTCTTCTCTGACATGGAGTACCTCCATCACGGCTGCCACAGTTCCCTCTCCCCCCCCCCCATGCCCTCCCTCACTCTCTCGCTCTCTCTTTCCTTTCCCGCTTCCATGAGGAGAACTCTCCAAAGAGCTAATTAGTGGAGCGAGCGAGTCCAAAAAGTCATGGAGGAGCTGAAGGAATAGACGCGTTCCTCGCTCGCCCACACGCTCGCCGGCTGACTGTCAGGGTCCTGCAAAGGGGTCACCGGAGTAACCGGCAGTAACTAGTGGCAGGAAGACCGACAGAGACAATTGAGGGAGCTTCTGAGAGTGATGAGCCACTGACAGGAGGTTTCCTTCAAGAGTCCAAATGGCTTGGAGAGGTACAGGCTCAAAGCAGCTGAAAGTACAGAAGCCGCGATGCTAACGACATGCTAACACAAGCTGTTCCATATTGCTCACACTTGACAAGGGAGAGAGCTTCACTGACATACTTAAAGGAAACCAGGGGCATAAAAAAATAAAAATAAAATGTTATCCAAAATATTTGTTTCAGTGAACAAAAGTGAACATAAATGTTCTCAGCATTATTAAAATCACTGACTGACAGTATCAGCAAATCGAGTTACAAAACGAACAAATCAAGTAGTATTATGATTATAATATACTATTAATTAACATTATATTTTGAGAAATGTCCATTCTATGATAGTAGATGGGGTCCGGTGTGGTTTTGGACCCATTTTTATTGCAGTGTACAGCCATCAACAGTTAATTTTTTTGAGGCAACAAAGTTTATTTTGTATTCTGCAAAAGTAAGAAACTACCAATGTAGAATGAAGATTAGGTGAGAGTAGACGCCTCTCGCGGTTCGAACAAATAGGGCTGATCAACAAACTCAAGCTCCTTCAAAATTTCTCTTTAAAAATTCCCAGTCCGGTGTTTTGTTTTTTCTCTATCCTGCATCTTTTGCATTTGTCAGTTTGTCATACAGCGGGTCAGAGGTCACTCTTCTGCCAGACCTAGACTTACCTTACCGGAAGACAGTGATGTTTGCATGTCACACCCGAAGAGGGCTGCTTTCCAGGACGCACTTGTAGTCCATGATAGTCCAAAAAAAAAAAAAAAACGATAAAAACGCATCACTTTGCTTCAGAGGGCCTTTAATAATGCCTGGAGCCGTATGAATTACTTTTATGATGGATGGATGCACTTTTTCGGGCATCAAAATGTTTTTATCATTCACTCCCATTATAAAGCTTGAAAGATTTTAATATAACTCTGATTGTGTTCGGATGAAAGATGAAAGTCATATACACCTAGGATGGCTTGAGGGTAATCATGAGATAATTAGGGGTGAACTAACCCTTTATCTTCAGTAGACAAAACAGGTTTGGATCAACATGAGGGTGATGACCAAATTGTAATATTTTGGGTGAACTATCCCTCTGAGCAAACAATTTCAGATTATTAACACTTTTTTTCAGTGTATATTGATTTTCAATTTAGTAGATAAAGGCAATTAGACAATTTTAACCGCCTTTAATGATCTCCAAAGCTCTCAACCGTTTAAGGGGGTTTAGTAAAAATGTTTTCAATGCAATTAATAAGCTTTGAATTAAATTAACAGAGATTCAATCATAACCATGAATGAACAACACTCAGCACATAAAAGAGACACAATTATATAGGAAGGCAGCTAAGAGTTGATAAGAGAGCATAGGTGATGTCACGATGGGATCTGGAATGAGCCAAGCCAGGTTAAACGCAAAAGGAAGAACAAAAGGATTCTGGTAATGTCTGCTGGGTCCTCCATTGCTTGCAGACCAAACTTCTGAAAAAGGTTATGAGGTTGCCATTATATTTTCATGATGATCACTTATTTATTTGTCAAGCAAATCCAATCAGAATAGCAGCCAGGCTTTGCACAAAGCAAACTGCGGTAATTGGCAACACTGGGAGTGGTGGCAACAACTCCGACTTCATCCACTGACTTATACGTGTGTGTGCATAGAGTTGTGGGTCTAAATATTGATAGAGTTGCCAAAGTACATGGTTAAACCTACAAACAGGACTGTACTGGACTGGTAGAGCACTGGGGTTGTCATAAAGATGCCAACTAACTTTGTGAAACTCAAATAGTGGAAAAGCTGGTCAAAGTATGGGTGAAGATCTGAACTCTTTGAAAACTCACTTTTTTGTTTTGCTCCAGCCATCCTAACTGTGTTCTAATTACAGGGTGTATCCTCTATAACAAACAATAGTGCTTCCCGTAATAGTTGGAAAACTTAAAAAACTTTTTGTGGAGATTTAATTGAAAATGGTCCGCATAACAGGATTTTATTAAGGTGTCAAATAAATTCAAATGAAAAAATGTTGAATTACATCATAAAGTTCCTTATAAAATTATGAGCAGAATTTGCAATAAGGTGAAACCAAGTAGCAGTCCATTAAAGAAACATTAGTCATATTTTCTCATGTACTATTCTTCACTACTTTCTTTACTTTTGACTTTTAAATCTTACAAAAACTGATGAAAGCGAGGGAAGTTAAAGCGAATGCACAAATGTCAATTTAAAAAAAAAAGAAAAAAGAAAAAAAAACTGCATTAATGCAACACACGCGTCTTACTGTAGCAACGCACTGCAGAACATGACAAAGCTTCCTGTTCAGAGCTGTGTGTTTGTCTTCATATAAAATGTAACATCCTGCCGTATAGCCTCGTGCGCCGCGTGGGACCTCACTTTGCAGGTCTCTGGTGTAATCCCATGATTCCTTTATATCTCGTTCCTCAAAACGAGCGTTAATTACCAAAAACCTTCATTTCTTTTAATATGGCTCAGGCCAATTAAACAGCCCATTATTCACGCAAATATTTTATTTGAAATGACATTTTTTTAATGAGGCTTCTGCCTTGATTGTTAATCGCCTTGGACGTATTAAAAGAAAGGGTGTGCGACACAGAAAAGTACATCTTTGTACATCTGCTTTTCAATGAATATTTAACACGTACCCCAGATTTTGACCATGTGCCATCCTGGTTCCTCAAACCGTGTCTAACCATTCACGATCTAATGTGTCTGTGAGAATTCGGTTACGCTTTATTTTAAGGTGTCCTTGTTACAGTGTAATTATGCATTTAAGTACTGAGTGATTTTAATGAACTGCATGTACTTACTATGGGGTTAGGATTTGGTTTAATTGCATGTAATTATGCATAATTTAGTTATTACTACAGTAATTACACTGTAATTGTAAAATACACTGTATAATAAAGTTACAGAGAATCCTTTATAACTTAAATCAAACCAAAGTCATTCGTCTGAACACTAAAAAATGTCCTTTATTCAGGCAAATTCAACACTGATGAGCATATAAAAAATATATTAAATTTAATGGGAAGAACTGTGTAATTCAAAATATAACTATTTGTATATCCAAGGACTTTGCATGCAGTGCCTGCAATTACAATGAATGGAAACATGAGGCTTGTATCCAGTTCCTACTTGTCCCCATTTTCAGAGCACTTGTCACAGCTCCTGTCTTTAATAAATTCTTGCTCTATTAAATAATTCAGCCTTTTATCAATAAAGCTCAATGTTACTCTATCTCTTAATCTTCACATTCAATTGTAGGACTATTTCTTTATTCATTATCTGTGTCATTTTGTCACTTTCTAATGTGCGGCTCTCTGAAACGGCAATCTGTATTTTTCCTAGTTCTCCGTCTTTTCATCTCCCTCATCCATTTTTATTTTCTCTCCCTCCCTGTGCACATGGAACGGAGTATTATCAATGTTCCTGACATGTCCCCTGTTGTCCATCTTATTCTCTGACACCTGAGCAGAAGTACTAAACTTTTTTTTTTTTTGGTCTAAATTTGTATTGATTTTGTGGATTAGCTCAACTAATTAGATACTTACGGTAGTCAATGTTTTCTAATGAAGTGCAGAGAGACCTTCCACATTTAATTCTTAGCAATCACGATAATCTCTTCATGACCTCATCACTCTCCTTAGGCAAGTGTACTTGCATTTTTCCCCTAATGTGTGAGTCACAACATCTCGGAATACCTTAGGATATCCTATAACGAAATGTGTAGGAAGTGATGATATCGATTCTGCACCATCCGAGACGACATGACAAACAGATTCGTCTGCACTGGTAGTATTTCAGGGACTGACATTGTCCTGGTTTGGTTAATCTTCATTTGTTTTGTTTTCTTTCAGTACCTCTGGGCAGCATGAATTATTAAAAATGCCTCTAATGACATGAGTAGTGCCAGATAAAACCATGACCTTGTAAGCATTGATCTTCCGAGATACACCAATAAACTCTCATTTGGACGCTCTTGATATGGCAAAATTCAGACTTATATTCAAAACGCAATCGATCACCAGCCAATTATTCTCCACCTTTTCATTTCACTCGGCCTTATTGATTTCATGCTGTTGTTTGAATTGCAGAATTACTGCTGACAACATTGCAGCGTAAACTTGCACGAGTATCATTATGATTCCATGCTGTATATTCTTCCTGGTAAGTTGTTTAGTAGTAAATGCATGTCCTGTCCTATGTAGGTGTTACATACTGATTTGGGGTAGTTATGGGTCTTTTGTAAGACTTTAGATTTAAAGTTGCAATGAAATGGTAGTAGTGATATATTTTACCTCTGCGTAGTGATGGAAATCCTAGTGGATTATTGAAGAAAAAAAAAGAAAAAAAAGAAAGTAAAGCAAAGAATTGCTTGGATGCATCAGCTGTTGACTGTATTTTGAGATGAAGGCTTTGCACTCAAAAATTGAGACATGAACATAAGCTTGCAGTTAAGCGGACTAAAGGATTGGAGAAATCCTGCATCACCACTGAGAAGTCTGTCGTTTCGCCAGAAGCTCAGTTATCTCATTTTGATTAATCATTTGAGGTCAAAGATAAAAAGAAACATACTGTACGCAGATTAATCGTTCACAATAAGATCTATAACATGCATTTAGAAAAGAGTTCAGGTAAATTTTCATTCAAATTTTCAGATTCAACTTTTTTTTTTTTTGCCACTTTAATGTCCCCCAGAATATTTTATTGTATGAATATCTGAACATACATTACATTAAAAGAAAGAACAGAGGAAAAATGTTCTTCATGTATTCTTTTTTTATGTCATCGTTTGACTGGGGGTAAATTCTTTTTTGAAAGCAACATTTTGAACAAAAAGAACAAAAAAAAAAAACTATGATCAAAATATAGATTGATTATCAAGTCCATCAAAGCTTGCACTGAGGCTCTTTGTGGGTTTGACACTTTATTCTGTAATGTTAGGCAGTTTTGTGATAATAATCAAGTTATAGCTTACATGTGCGTAAGCTATGCTTTTATTTTTTTATCTACTGTTTCTTCACTTGTTTTTGGATCAAGAGATTCTGTACTATTTCAGAAGATGTTTAATAGTCTTTATAGAGAAATCATGGATTATTGGATTTCCGGAAAATTCCATCAACAGCGGGGAAAGAGTGTTTTTAACTCTTTTAAGAATTGTACTGAACAAGATCAGAGCTCCTGATCACTGTTTGGTTGTAAGTACTTAAAGTGCTTGTAAAGCTAAAAGTCAGTAGGCCTATGACATCGAAATTGACCCCTTCTCTCATGTTTCTGGTATTTTTAGTAATCTCACGTTTCTGGTCTAATAAATAATATTAGTAGTCTTATGTAATTTTTTATTAATCTTTAATCTTTTAATACGTGTCAAAATGACACAGTTTGAGGAACCAGGATGGCACATGGTCAAAATCTGGTACGTGTGAAATATTCATTGAAAAGCAGATGCACAAAGATGTACTTTTCCATTATTGGCCAAAATTGATTAATTCAGGTGTGTCTGATTATTGTTGCCGTGACTACTGAGGTCAGGCACACCTGAATTAATCAATTTGTCCAATAATGGCAGACAGGAAACAAGGAGCTGGCTTAAGTTCAGGAAGTAGTGCAGCTGTGCATAAAGCCAATTACATTGTAACAAGGACACCAAAATAAAGCGTAACCGAATTCTCACTGACACATTAGATTTTGAATAGTTAGACACAGTTTGAGGAACCAGGATGGCACATGGTCAAAATCTGGGGTACGTGTTAAATATTCATTGAAAAGTAGATGTACAAAGATGTACTTTTCTGTGTCGCACACCCTTTCTTTTAATACATCCAAGGCGATTAAAAATCAAGGCAGAAGCCTCATTAAAAAAAAAAAAAAAAAAAAAAAACGTCATTTCAAATAAAATATTTGTCTGAATAATGGGCTGTTTAATTGGCCTGAGCCATTTTGAGGTACATGTAAATGTGAAAAAACTTGCTCTTCATCACTTAGGCCATGGAGACTAAGTTTGTTTAATGTGTGCATATATATATATATATATATATATATATATTATTTGTACTGTCGTTTTGTACAATTGCTTGTTCTTATATGTCATTTTTAAATCAGTAACATTTTCCAATAAGGTCCAAATAAATTCTGATTAAAATGTATCAATTAATCTTAGTTGATAATAATCTGTGCATACAAAAATTGTATATAATAATCTGTGCATACAAAAATTATATATATATATATATATATATATATATATATACGTATATATATATATATATATATAGTAACAAATTGTTTTAGTTAACTCGCAACATTTTGACATGTAATGGCCACTTTTCGCAACCCAATAAGTTTGTGATACAATAAATCTCATTCTCGTCGAATATCCAGTTTCACTTGTCGTATTTGTAAGAAGTGAAGTGTTGCAGATGGCAGTTGCATTGACTTTAATAGTTGTTTTTAGATATAACTAATCAGAAGGGGTCAAAAGGTGTAAACGGGAATGTGTTTTCCTCATCTACTTGTGATCCGATCAACCAAAAATTAAAACCATGTGTAAACAGGGCATTAAAGACAATTGTTGCACAAAAAGTCCCTTGACATGAGTGTGTGTGGGTGTTTGTCAGGTTGTTTCTTTATATCCTACTACTACTGTTCCAATGAAAAGACCGTGTGTACGTGTATTGTGTGACAGAGAGTGTTTGTGTGTACATGTGTGTTTGTGTCTGCTGTCTGAGAATCTACAAGCAGAGACCGCGGTGGGACTTGTCTGTGCGTGGGGCTAAGTGAAGGTGACAGTGTTTCTGAGCAGCTTCCTCCCGCGCAAGAGAGTGATGAGACTCCCTGTGATTGAAGGAACATTCCTGCAGGCGTCCTGCAAGGCTTGAAGGATTCAGAGCACAGTCACCAGGGGAACAACAGCCGCGGCTACCCCAGGCTTTAAGGTGTTAGCCTCTCGCGAACAGCCACCGGCACGCTGGAAGTGACCTGACAGAGACAGAAGTTCAATAATAAACTAAAGAACAAAAATAACCATAATTGGAGGCACATTTCATTGAGCTATTAATATCACGATACTATATAAAGTAAGAAAAGTGCATCAAATATCACGGCACGTCTTTGACGGAGGATGTTTTTCAAGAGTATGTGGACTGTTATGAGTCTGTACTGGAAACCGAACAACTTCCTAAGATCCATATTTGCGGAAAAAATATCAGGTAGGGTGGAAGAGGCACGTAGCACAGGCTGTCAAGGTTCTTAAAGGTCTAGTTAGCAGAGGTAATAGATGAGAGTTGTCAGTTTCACAGTTTATGAGCCCCACATGTCCCCTGAGAGCTACTGTAGCCTCTGGCCATTCTGCCCTTACCTAAGGCATGGACCGCTGGAAAAACATATAAGAGAACCTGATGCTTCTAGTCATTCTGCATCCCTGCATCCATCTCAAAATAATTGGTGAGGCACCTTTCCACCGAAAAAGAGAAGGGGGTATGAAAGAGTAATAGCTTGCAGCAAAAATGCACAGGTCTGTTGGTTCAACTCTGATACACTGAGTCGGGGAAGGTTGTTTCTCCAGCGCAAAGTTTTGGCAAAAGTTCCTTGTGACTTAAATGATTAACTGCACATCTCATAAATGTAAGGTCTGGAGAGTGTCAACTAAGGGTGATTATTGAAATTTTTGTACTGTCGTTTTGTACAATTGCTTGTTCTTATATGTCATTTTTAAATCAGTAACATTTTCCAATAAGGTCCAAATAAATTCTGATTAAAATGTATCAATTAATCTTAGTTGATAATAATCTGTGCATACAAAAATTGTAATACATTTAAAGATGTATATGGACAATGAATGAACAATAGTATATTTATAAATGAACATATGAAATGTTTTTCATTGTTAGTTCATGATACTGTTAGCATTAGCAGATTCGACCACTGTAAAGTCTTATTTATTGTCTGTGGTCTATTATAAGTGTTGTATGTACTGTAGATGCTAAATCAGGGGTCTTCGAGTAATTATTTTGAGAGAAAAATAAATGAATATGCCTGTTACCTTCAACGAAAGCTAAAGGATGTAAAGATCAGCAGAATATTTCACTATTTATATTATAGTGAATATTTCACAATATTTCACCAAAAAGTATTTTTGATGCTTCAAAAAGTTCTAACTAACCCACTGATGTCACATGGACTACTTTGATGATGTCTTTATTTCCTTTCTGGACAAAGACAGTATACCGTACATATATTTTCAATGGAGGGACTGAAAGCTCTCGGACTAAATCTAAAATATCTTAAACTGTGATTCGTGTGGCTTGGAACGACATGAGGGTGAGTCATTAATGACATCATTTTCATTTTTGGGTGAACTAACCCTTTAATTGCAATGTAAACATCATAACTGTATGCAATACTGTGCAAATATTATAATATTGGTAACACTTTACAATAAGGTTCATTAGTAAATGTATTAACATGAACTAACAATGATCAATACAGTATTTATTAATCTTTGTTCATGTAAGTTAATAAAAATACAGCTGTTCCTTTTTTGTTCATGTTATTTCACAGTGCATTAATTAATGTTAAGAAATTCAACATTTGATTTTACTAAGGTATTAGTAAATGCAAAAATTAATAGTAACTTAGATTAATAAATGAAGAGTTCAGATGCAAAAGCCTCTAAATGCCATTTGAAATTTTCTTCTTTAATGATGATTTTTATCAAACTTGTATATTTAAGTTCAGTAATTTCACTTAAATGGCAATGATAATTACCTATTAATTGTTATTTAAGTGAAATTACTGAACTTAAATATACAAGTTTGATAAAAATCATCATTAAAGAAGAAAATTTCAAATGGCATTTAGAGGCTTTTGCATCTGAACTCTTCAAATGCTTTCTTTCTTAGTTTGTGTTAACTAGTTATACTAATGTTAAATAAATCACATTATTAACCTTATTTTAGTTTAGTTTTGGTTGAGTCCTGAAAAGGCTAAAGACTGTTACACTGTGAAATTTAGACACCAATCCTGTCTCTGGCATCTTTATGTTTTAGCTTTGCTGGTTTAGCAAGTCCACTAGATGTAAATATTTATTGATAATGTCACTTTTCTTCCTCACACCAACATTCAGACATTTATGAGACTCACTTCACCTGCAGCTTTCTTCATCCACTTACAATCAATGCCATTTTTATAATTTTTATTTAGTGTAAATATCAAATCAGAAAACCTTTGAATCAGAAAACTGGCCTTTTTTAATCCATGGTGGTGAGGCGCATGCGAGCAAAGGTTTCGGCCCTCCTCCCTGACAACCTGTCCAGCATCTAATGACTACCCCGATCTCCATTTGCAATTCTTTCTCTCATCTCCCTCTCCTCCACGTACATCCATCTCTAATCTGGTAGAAGAAAGGCCCTTCTCACCCCCAGAACTCTGAGAAGACAATACCACTGGGTTTTACGCTACCTGTAAGCTCAGAGATAAGAAGGAAACACAGTGAAATTAGGTGGGGGATATCATTATTCTCCGAATGAGACTTCTCGGGCTTGATCAGAGGCCAAATCAAAGCCCTATCTCTTAGGCTACTTAAACATTCACTTTAAAAGTCGGCAAACTGATTGTACTCAGATGTAAATCGTGGCTGCCGTGCCGTCACCGGCCTGCATTCTCTCCTGTCTCCAGGTTCTCCGGGATCCCAGCAGAGCCCTCACTCTCCCCTTCATTAGAATCCTCTTGGTGAGGGGCAGACTCTGAGAAATGAGCAAAAGATGTAAATTCGAACGCAGAAAGGAAAAGGTTCAGATCTTTTCTCTTTTTTCCCCCCTGACAAGCTCCAGAGAGTATAATGAAACAAGAAATGTTATGGAAACTGAGAGTAGTTCGTCTTGCGTGGTTCAGATGGTGTACTGGGCCGCTGGTGTTTCAGACGGACGGCTGTGCTTTTGTCAGTCCGTGGGCATCAGGCGCACATCGTGACAGGAGGACACTAGGGTAAATTGAGACTTGTTGCCATCATTAAATAATGTTCTTATACCGACAAACCAAGAGAAACCATCATAATTTTTTTTTTCATTAGCCTAAGTGCATCTTTACAATAAGATTAAAATATGAACTAACGATGAAAAATATTATTAATCTTAGTTGATATTTATTTCAACATTCACTAATATGTTATTAAAATCTAAAATTGTATCTGTTAATATTATTTAATTAACCTGAGCTAACAATGAAGCGTTAACAAGGATTAATACTGTAACAAATGTATTGCTCTTTGTTTGTATAATGCATTAGCAATATACTTATTGTGAATTAAACAATAATTTATTGTAAAGTGTTACCTATAAATCAAATAAAATGTTTGAACAAATAGCATTTTTGCTTAAAAAAAAAATGGAACTGATTTGTGTGATCCGCATTCAGATGTTGAAAGGCATTTAATTAGGACGTGCCCATTACCTGCAACAGCATTTGATATTCCAAACACTCATTCTGACTAAAAAGGCATTGTTTCTGGGTTGATCTGTGTGGGTTTCTAATAACACACAGTTCCGTTAAGCATGCAGACGGCAACAAGAGCACGTTCGCTAGGCCAAGACCCAAACATGCATTACGATTACCACCATCCTCATTAGCACCCTGACGGGCAGCATCATCATCATCTGTTAGTGCGGGGAAAATATTCAGATGGGGTGTTCTCAACATCTCAATGGCCATGAAATTGATCACCTCAAAAAAAAAAAAAAAAAAAAAAAAGGTGGGGGAGGGATAGAAGAAGGCCGTGGTGTTCTTATACACTGGAAAGATTCATGCTCTTGGGCTTCTGCATTGATGGGCTGTCATGTAGCTGATAGGACTGTGCTTTAATTGGGGAGTGTATTAAACACTGTGCATGGTTATTGGGTTTTCATATTAATGGAGCTTCAACTTGGCATGTACTTAAAGAATGAAATCTAAATTATTGATGCTGACAATTATTAATTTTGATGTAGGATATGGGAAATTTTCGTATTCTGTAGATATGGCTGATCTTTCATTACATGGATGAACCTGAATTGTTTAAAATGTGAGCTTGAAATAAATATGTATTCAATTATTTTTATATGAATAAAAACATGGGTATGTTTAAGCAAATCACACAAGCAAGAGTGATGTTTTTCTAGGATTTATGTGTAATTCAGCAAGCAATCCATTCTCACCCCAAGGCGTCACCTTTGCTTCAATATTTGACGCTTTAGGTGCTCTTTAGTGTCAGTTACATGACGCGATCCTACGGCGTCATTTAACTGACGCTAAAGGAAAAACCCAATGAAGTCCATCATATGGAGAAAAATCCTGGAATGTTTTCATCAAAAACCTTAATTTATTTTCGACTGAAGAAAGAATGACATGGATTTCTTGGATGAAATGGGGGTGAGTAAATTATCAACATTTTTTTTTTTTTTAAAGTGAACTACTCCTTTAATGTCCAGATTGCAAAAACACTGACAACTCAAGTGATGCAAAAAAAATATTTTCAGGACCATAACTAACTTTGACATTATATTAATTATCCTCTCATAGAAATATAGTGCACTTCCTGTTCATATCATATGAGCAAGTTGCTTTTAATATAAATGTATTCTGATTTTGAGAATTTATCGAGAATATTTTTCAACAATCATTGATATATTTGACTAGCTTTCTAAAGGGTCACATCATTATAAATGCCCTCACTACAGATCTGACCAAACCAATTAGGCAGCTTCTGTGTGTGTTCATTACAATATCATACTCTGTATTAAGCAATGTTGCTTCTAGATGAATGACTGACATACAGTACCCATTTAATAATCATGATCTACAGCAGGTGGTGTTGTAGAGTTGTGAACCTCTTTTCAAACTGACGTTTTTTTACCAGGCCATTCTCTCTTTCTCTCTGCTGTGCGGAGGAAGGTCACATAACCTTGGGCCAGCAAGACCCATTGAACCTCTGAGGCAAATAAGAGCTGTCACTGGCATTTCACAGCTAATTCCCATGACAACAAAGAAAGAATAGCCCCTAATAAGAATCAAAGCCATCATCAGAACAATCAATGATTTCTATTTATATACAGAGCAATCCAGAGATAGCCACAGATATGATGGCAATCACATTGCAAGTATTATATGTACACAACTTGCAGTGAGAAATCGTCCTGAAATTGAAAAGACAGTGATGGAGATGTTCTGAGTTTCTCCTGGGAGCAAAAAAAAAAAAAAAAAAAAAAAAAAAGTCTTTCACTATTGTGCAGAATCTTATTTGAACTCTGACCACTACACATTTACCATGGAGATATAAACAAGAGTGCTATTATGTAATTGAACTCAATGCCTATGAGGACAATTGTCTTCAAAATGAGCGCTGGAGGAACTCCAATAATGAGTTTAAAACGTCTTTGTGTCTTATGCCTGTGGGGAGCTAGCTATGATTAATAATTACTGCTTTAATTGTCTAATGTTAATTAAACACAATGTTATTATCTGGAATTAGTTGGAAATCTGGGTGTATTTGACTGTGACTGAATGGATAAGAATAACCATTGTTTCAAGACTGGTCTGCTTGGTGGACATTTTGGTAATCCTTATTTTATAGTGTCTTCATATAGTGTGTATTTTATAATGTCTTCATACAGCTGGGACGGTACTTATACAGTTAGGGCAGTGCTCTCTCTCTCTCTCTCTCTCCCCTGAGTCTTGAGGATTTCAGTCTAGTATCGTCATTGCCATTTATTTATTTTTTTTTTTTTGAAAGAAGTTTCTTAATTATTATCAACAAGACTGCTTTTATTTGATCAAAAATACAGTAAAATTTTAGATCAAATAAATCAAATTGGGGGGTATGGGGAAATATTTACAATTTTACAATTTTTGCTTATTTTAAAATCCATCATTTTATTCCAGTTTTGGCAAAGCTGATTTTCCAACACTATCTCACGACCAATTCGTACGAATTCGACGCATGACTAAAAAGTGTCTAATTCGTACTAATTCGTACGACCTCACTCGTACTAATTCGTACGATTTGTCTAAACCCACGTGATGGTTATGTTTAGGGGCGGGGTAAAGGGTAGGTCATTCGTACGAATTCATACGAATTGGCCAATTCGTAAAATATGTACGATTTAGCAAAATCGTATTAATTTGTACGAGTGAGGTCGTATGAATTGTTACGAATTAGCCACTTTTTAATCATTCGTCGAATTCGTACGACTTGGATTTTCATCATCATTATTTATGGGTGACGTCACGCGACTTTAATACGCCCGGAAAGCATCCCGGGAAGGCGTCGCTTCATTTGGAAAAATGCTGCGTGTCAAAAAGCTGCAACCAATCAGAGCAATGCAGTAAGTCAAATACTTTGCATAGCACAACTTTGAACTTTGAACAACTATAGAACTTACTTATTTTAGAAGTTAAAAAACGAGTGCTGCGTCTTTTACTTACTACTCCATGAGTGCGACCAAAGGAGAAACCACAACGACCACAGGCTTTTCATTATGACCCATCTTCTTAGCGACCATCGGAGCCAGCTGACAAGTTACACTTTTGCCGAATCATGTAGAAAGGACGGAAAAAATATCTTTCCGATCGACAGATGCCTTGATCGCATTTCTCTGTTTGTTTATTAAAATTAATGCGCTGTCGATTTATTTCACAACAGACGCGACAGCATAATCTATACATATCAATTCTCCAGCTGCAGTCATCTTTGATGGAAACCAGTTAAGCGCTCTTTGATAACGTGATGATTACGTCCCTGCACATCATCTGTCCATCATCGTAAAAAGCCCGCCCTGGCAATTTGATTGGCCAGAACGTTTCTTGTCTCATCATAATTACTCCTCAATGGATCGAGTCCAGACCGAACTTCTTGACCAAAAAATGTTGTGGGCGGAGTTCGGGCTGGCATCCAGGCTAACAGTGGTGTTCACCGTACTGACTCCGTGACTGAGTGCTTTCGGGAACCCAGATAGACCGCTATTTGCCCGTTTGCTGCAGTTAAATAGCCGCGATGGCTAAGAGCACTCACTGGTTCTCGTTCATCTATAATTCAGTCCCTCCAGAAAAACGCGATTATTCGATCGCTGAATTCAATGCAAAATCAGCCAAAGTCCGCATATTTATGCGGGGGCCACATTTTTTCAAATACGCCGCACTTTCGCCGCATAAATTGCCGATTTCCGTGTAAAGTATGCGGGGTTTGCATAATTTCACAATCCTCGCATTTTCGTTGCAAAAAAAGTCACATGTATCTTAGCAGAAAGTTAAAAAATGTTGCGCTTGCTTCACACAAGAGCAGCCATTTCCCCCTGTTTACATGGGAACGTTATGAAGTGACGCAATTACGCGACGCCAGACAGACTCACGGAGGCGATTGACATCTCACAAATCGAACTCGTATAACTGTCTGTCACACGTTCTATCGTCACATCGTTACTTAATAAACAACATAAGATAAAAGAAGTAGCATCAAACAGAAATTACCCGCACACATGGGGTGTTTGAGGCGCACATATAACACTGCAGAGAGTTCAACAGGGAGCGCGCAGCTCTTAAAGGGGCCACACCTTATTTACACTCGTTACAGTCTGAAATAAAACAAGATGAGAAATTAAATATTCCCAGCACTTTCTATGATGTTGTATGCTTGCTTATCAAAGGAAGTAATAAGAAATGACTCTTACATTAGCCTAGTGAGAACAGGATGTTGGGGGAATCACTTTTTTTTATCTTTTTCATCAAACCGCAATTTTTGCAAGTTCCCTCAATTTTTGCAAATTCCAGCAATTTCATCGCATAAAATTGCATAAATATCCTGCATATTCCATCGCATTTTTAAAGAAAACGGGCCGCGTAATCAATCAATTTTTGCCCGCAACAATCACAAAAAAACTCCACGTTTTTCTGGAAGGACTGAATACTATTTTGGTAAATGTTATATATAAATCGAACATTTTTTCACAAATTTTTGGAAATTACCATCACAAAATCAGTCATTTTGATCGCAAAAAACACACAAAAAAAAATCGTGAAATCCTGGAGGGACTGTATTATGCATTTGAGTAGTGATTCCATTTATATTTAGACTTTTCCTTCCAAAATATTTGTTTGTAGCGGCAAGAAAACGTATTTGTTGTCTAACATAGAGTAACATCCGTTAATGTCACTCACAAACATTACTAGGCAACCAGTAGTGGGAACACCCTCCAGCGCAGCCACTGGCAACCTGCAGCTACAAAGTCGCTTGTAGTATGAATGGAGCTTAATGCTGATTTGGTGCTCAAACGGTACACTGTAGTTTTTATTGCAACCATACGCATGCATATACCTTACACACATATACACAGTCATCTTATTTCCATTTGAAGAGTTCAGATGCAAAAGCCTCTAAATGCCATTTGAAATTTTCTTCTTTAATGATGATTTTTATCAAGCTTGTATATTTAAGTTCAGTGATTATATTTAAATGGCAATGAAAATTACCTATTAATTGTTATTTAAGTGAAATTACTGAACTTAAATATACAAGTTTGATAAAAATCATCATTAAAGAAGAAAATTTCAAATGGCATTTAGAGGCTTTTGCATCTGAACTCTTCATTTGTAACACAGTCTCATCCCAAGACGTCAACTAACTGAAGCTTTTGACCATACGTCAACATCTGCCATTTTAGGGTACCCTTTATAGTCAGTTAGATGACGATCCTGGGGCGTCATCCAACTGACGCTTTACCTTTAACGTCAGTTAGATGACGCGGGTAGGTTTAGGTCTGTTGTATAGGGTTGGGATTACATAGAGTCATCTAACGATGTTAAAGGGTACCCTAAAACGGTGGATGTTGACGTATGGTCAAAAGCGTCAGTTGTATGACGTCTTGGGATGAGACTGCACTACCATTTGCATTGCTACCACAGCTAAGCAGATGACACAAGCTCAAGCACAACAGATTCTGCTTCACTTCAGAATCTCAAGCCTCACCAAATCTGCTTCCCTTCCATTCCCATGAAGCAATTGCAGGACATTAATGGACCTTTCATGTGCAAAGCTTTCCGACAGCCGGAAGGCAGAGAGCACAGGGAGAGACCAGGGCCGTGGTAATTGACGCCTAGCCTGGGAGAACAATCAAGGCCAAAGCAGCAAAGCAGCACATCCTCTAATTATTGAGAAGTCTAGCATTGAGGTACGATGATAATCAGTCTCCTAGAGACCTGCTCCTCTGTGTGGTTTGAGCCGATTTATCGTGTTTCTCTCCCCGCTTCCACTTTTATTAAAGATGATATTTCATATTGAGGGGGAAAAGGGGATCTCCAGACAAAAGTTAAAATGCAAAGTTTCAAGTCTGAGAGAGACGACGCAGATTATTTCTTGGCTTATCCACCGAGTACATGCAAGAAAAGAGATGAATGTGGAACAAAACATCAAAGAGCTAGAACTAAGAAAAAAGGAGCGGAAAGTGCTGTTGAATATTTAGCATGAATGCCAACAGGTGGTCAAGAGTTCAACACAGGGAAATGGGGATGAATTATGGATGAATCTTGTACTCATGTAAATATGCTGTTCATTCCCTAATTGAAAAATGAAAATGGAACCAAAAAAATGTATAATTAAATGATAATTAGGTTAATTTAAAAAAATAAAGTCTTAATCGTAGATAAATGTTCTTTTTACCGTTCTCAATCTGTATAGTAAATTACAGAAAGACTCCTGGCATCTCTCTTCAATATTGCAGAAAATAATCAGAACAATTTAAGGGATTTGAAATAAGAACTTACATTGTTTTCATCTGAGGTACTAGATGACTGATGATTTGACTTTTATTTGTTTTATTCAGTTTTTAATTTTTTTTTTTTTTTTTTTTACAAGCCCACTTCTTCATGCTTGGGTCACTTTCCAGTGGAGATGGAGAGGTTGGAAGTGTCACAGAAACAATCACTTCCTCAGAGACGCTGTATGCGCCTCTAATGGGCTGAGCTTAGTGCAAAAAGAAAAAAAAGAAGAAAAAAAAGGGGGTGAAGTGGCTGGGAAAAAAACCTTTAGAACTGTCTTAGATCCCTGGGCATGGAAACCTCCAAGATAAGTAATAATTGATAAACGTTGGGGACGAGAGTTGCCAGCTCCTTTAAAAAACCCCAACATACTGTCTTAAATATACTGGAATACGATTATGCCTTTCTTTTATCTCTATTCATCATCGTATCTTAACCCATCTTCCCCAATTCACTTTTCTTTGACTCCTGCTGATGCCAGTGAAAGAGGAGGAGAGAAAATTACCATTTTTTTGGCCAACACAAGGACCGAAAGTTTAGTTTTTTTTTTTTTTTTTACTTACATTGCTTTAATTTATACCCTCTGCTTTTATTATTATTATTATCAGTTTCATTCGTAATTTTAACCAGTTTAGCCTATATAACATCATTGCTATAATTGTTGTTATTTCTATACAGTTGTATGTTCCAAACAGCATGTTTTATATATATATATATATATATATATATAATATTTCATTAAAGTACTTACAACAATTAGTTTTAAGTAATTAGTGTTAAGTTTAGTCTCTAAACTGTTCATATAGTAATAGTCTATAGACAAATAATGTGTTATTCATTCATTGTCAATGTAATTTAGAAATATTGTTTAATTAGCTCATATAAAAATATTTAGATAATGTTTTTTTAAGCTTTGTATTCTAACCCTAATAAAAGATTGTGATCTCATGACTAATACAGTATGTATTCGTGTATGTGTATATGCAAATTGTATATATGTTATATACAGTGTACTTCTAATAACCATTAACAACTCCTTTACTACTGGTTTAAAATACGACACATCAGTGTTAATTTGGTCACACTTTAGATTAGAGTCCAATTATCACTATCAACTACGACTTTTGCCTCAGTAAACTACCTAATTGCTGCTTATTAATAGTTAGGGTAGTTGTTAAGTTTAGGATTTGGGGTTGACTCTGAATGATAGAATATCATTCAGAATCAGGCATTGCTATGTTCTTTATAAGTACTAATAAACAGCCAATATCACAGAAATATGCATGCGAATAAGCAACTAATAGTGAGAATTGGACCCTAAGCTAAATTGTTACTGGTTGTTAACAAAGCACATTATGAGCTAACTTAACAATAATCATTTTATTTATTGAAGTGACAATGAATGAAGAACTATTTGTATTTTAAAATATTAACAATGCAGAGATTATAATATATAAACTGAATTAACTGCAAACTAATTGTTAGCAGATTTGCAAGTACTTAATACTTATTAAGTGTTATTATTTATTTAAATTAAACAAGCATGGAACGTGTGCCGTTTTAATTTACAGTGAATTGAATCTCTCAGTGTTAACAGAGTATATCTTTACAGGGTAGACTGGGGGAACTGACTAATTAATACTATAGAAACCCATTGAGGAAAATAAGTTAGACCTAAGTTTAGCCCCCTCAGGACACATTTAATGGAAATGTGAAATGGCCCTTAGACCACATTCCACCTTGATGACGGTCCTGGTTATAAAACACATTTTGAATCTGTGATTAAAACCAGATCTAAATAACTAAGTAAGTAAGAAAGAAACTATCTGACATCTAATAAAATATTTGTCTTAATTTGAGTGAAATGTGAACAAAATTGACTGCTGGCTAATTATAAAAAGCATCTGGCAAGGCATGAGCTTTCAAAATGCGTGAGAGCTGTTTTTGTAGCAATCCTTGAGTGTTGCTGTATTCTCATTAAAAGACACTCACCTGAATGTAACATATGCAGCACAAATTATGCATGAATTGACACTGTGCCGCATTTTCAGATAACTCATGTTTCATGTACACAATAGGAACCACAAAGAACATCATTAGGGGTTTGTAATTAAACTGTCCTTTATTGTTGTTGGGAACGTCATGCATTTTTTTTTTTTTTTTTTTTTTTTACTTACTGACTGTAAAATCACTGACAGACACTGCTACCCTCAATAGCACCTTCATTATTATTTAAATTCAAATATAGAAATCACGTTAATGTAATAGAGAAATGGCCTGGATTTATCAGTCATTTTATGGAATAATCTATTTGAAATATGCTGCTGAAAAACAATGTTACATGACACTATCTTGTCTAAATAGTCATTTATTTGAGCAACTGCAGGCCATATTTAAAACACATTAAAGTCCTCAGACCATGTTTAATGAATACATTTAAAAAGGAGCTTATTAAAGTATGCCAGCTAAAATGAGAGGTTAAAGTATGTAGAAGATTTCTTCCACTGAGGGTCATTTGCAGAGTCTTTCATAGCCCTTTTATTTTATTCATTGACTCTTACATGAAATATCTTTTACATCACATTTGCCTCTCCTAGTGGCCATCTTAAAAAGACACCAGAAAGGCAGATTCTCTGTTAATAATGTCCTCAGATCAGGTTATAATTAGGCTTCACCATAAGGAACAGCGGATAATAGATTTAAAGTCTAGATCACTCTACAAAATAAAAGCGTGTACCACAAACTAATTATAATAATGCTTCATAATAAATAAATACAAATAATAACTAAAGAAGTGTTATTATTATTAGTCATATTTTCCGAAAAGCCAGAGCACAACATACAGTATTTTTGTAACACAGAACCAATTGTTCTTTTCTCGTGTATTTTTCCATCATACACAATTTATTATTTATTGCAGTGATCTGTACTACAAATGGTCTTAGGATAAAGACAAATCAAGAATTTCCATGTTTCCAAGGCGGAAATAGATTCCTAAACAACTTTTGCCTGCTGAGGAAATTGGCACATGTGAAGGGGGGCTCGGCAGACATCGACCAGGATCTGTGTCACAAGAGAAAATGACAAAGCTGCACTTGAGACGAGCACAATTTCACATTAATGAATAATTGAGATGCAGAAATATCCGACAGGGCTGGGAGCTTCTATCCCATGTTTACCTTTTCTAATTATGATTATAGGTGCCTTGAATTGCTTCACTCACAGGCTGTATTTAAATCATGCATTCAGCTGTAAATTCTGATGTTAAATCACTGTTGTGTTACAAAGCTTTGATTGTCAATAAATGCACAGTGTTTGTGTCCTTGGTTGGGACTGACGGGACTGCTGTTGGAAAACTTTCAAACTAACACTTTACAATAAGGGTCCATTTGTTAGCATTAATAAAATACTATTATTAACTAAAAATGAGAAATACTTCTAAAGCGTAACTCACAACATTTAAGCTGTATAAGCCTATTTGTTGATATTTTTTTCTAAGCTAATACACTGTAGAAAATGATATGACCAATAAGTTATGACAGCAAATGTTTTTACATTGCTTTAACTCATCGAAATAAGTTCAGTAAGATTTATTTATTTACCTTTATTTTACCAGGAAATAGTCCCATTGAGATTCAGAATCTCTTTTTCAAGGGAGTTCTGGCCAAAACAGCAGCATAGTTAGTTACATATTAAAAAATACATATACAAACATGAAACAACAACAAAAAGTACATTTTGGTAATTTAACATGATCTCAACATAATCACCAACAGCACATGTGCATTTAGTACTCAAATAGTCCTTTATCCTCCTTTTAAATTGAGTCATTGTCGGAAAACAGTCACATTTTAGCTGATTTTGCAATTTATACCAGGAAAACGGTGCAAAAACTTTAAAGGCATTTTCACTGAAAACGGTTTGCGTTCGTGGGATTTCATACATGATTTGCCCATATGATCTAAGATTACATTTCCTGGTAGTGACTTTAATAGTCAAAAAAGAGCATAAGTAAGGTGGCAGTTAACAAAGTATGGCCTTAAAAAGAAAAATATACCAGTGCTCCAGCCTGCGATTGTGCAGAGATGGCCAACCAACACTCTCATACAAGCTACAATGATGAGTACAGAAACTGGAATTAGTTACAAATCTTAGTGCTGCGTGATATACTGAATCCAGCGTTGAGCATTTTCAAAGTAGATTTATTTGCATGCATGTATAAAATAACACCATAATCCAGCATTGACATAAATGTTGTTTGTATAAGTGTTCTCGTACTAAAAGAGAAACAGCCTTTGTTTCTATAATAGAAACCCAACTTTATTCTTTATTCTCAACAATTTTTCAGCGCAGTCTCATCCCAAGACGTCATATAACTGATGTCTTGGGATGTCTTTTGACCATATGTCAACATCCGCCTTTTTAGGGTACCCTTAAACGTCGGTTAGATGACGATATCGGATCCTAACCCTCAACGCATTCTAACCCCAAGGCGTCACCTTTGACCATGCTTCAATATTTGACGCTTTAGGCGCCCTTTAGCGTCACTTACATGACGCGATCCTACGGCGTCATCTAACTGACGCTAAAGGAAAGCGGTTTAGGTTTAGGTCTGGGGTGGGGGTAGGGTTACACGCGAGCCTAGGGCGTCAACCTACCCCGTCACCTAACTGACACTAAAGGTAAAGCGTCAGTTGTATGACGGCCCAGGATCGTCAACTAACCGACGTTTAAGGGTACCCTAAAAAGGCGGATGTTGACGTATGGTCAAAAGATGTCCCAAGACGTCAGTTATATGACGACTTGGGATGGGACTGTGTTAAAATTTTATTCTAAAAGGAAACCAATATATTTATAGACTGATATTCGTTCAATTACTTTCTCATCCCTTGCAGTTGGACAAGCATCTTCATCAATTTTAAAAGCAGATTGCAGATCCTCAGTAACACTTTTCAAGGCTGGAGCAGAACAATGCAAAACGGTATCGTCTGCATAAAAATGACATTTTGTATTTGTTACATTTTGATACAAGTCATTTATATAAATAGTAAATAAAATGGTGCCCAAAATGAACCCCTGGGGGACACCATTTTGTAATGAGTTTGAGGACACACCATCAACACAAACACTTTGTGTTCTGCCACTCAAATAATTATCAAACCATTTGACTGCTTTTTGGAGACATTCCAATATCTACCAATCTCTGAGACAGGACTGTGTCAAACGCCTTTGAAAGATCTAAAAACAGTGCAGCACAATATTCTTTAGAATCAATAGCGCTTATAAAATCAGATTCAACTCATTTTAATTCAGTTTAATGTAAATCTAAGTGGAAATGAATTTAAACATCAAAGTTGATTGTATTAAAAATGTAACTTTTTTACAGATAAACAGTTGTATTTTTATTAACTAGAATGAACAAAGATGACTAAATACAAAAGTGTTGCTTATTGTTAGTTAATGTATTTACTAATGGGAAAGTGATGTTGCCCTGGCTTTGAAATCTTGGTTACATTATCAGTGATGCTTTCAGAACTGTTGTTTGTGTGTCAGTTGAGGAAGGAGAGCAATAAACTAAAATGTAAAACTAAAAAGATACAGCCCATTCTCACTCCCAAGGCGTCACCTAACTGACGCCTTGGGAAGCATTTGGACATGCTTCAATATCTGACGCTTTAGGCGCCCTTTAGCGTCAGTTAGATGACGCCCTAGGATCGCGTGTACCCTACCCCCACCCCACACCTAAACCTAACCGCGTCCTCTAACTGACGCTTTCCTTTAGCGTCAGTTAGATGACGCCGTAGGATCGCGTCATGTAAGTGACGCTAAAGGGCGCCTAAAACGTCAAATATTGAAGCATGGTCAAAGGTGACGCCTTGGGGTGAGAATGCGTTGAAAGATAAGAAAGTAAGAGCGAGTAAGTATGTCTTGCTGCAATTAAATGTGAAGGTCTCTTCTTTTTCTGAGGAAGGAAAACAGGAATTGTCAGCTTCCATCATTGCTAGTGGGGATGAGTAGGTACAGGAAAGGAAACTTCAGAGCATCTTGAGTCCATTATGTTGAATTCCAAACCTCATCTCGAGTCTAAGGAGAGAAAGTGAGAGAAAGTTTCATTTTTAATGACAACTCATGAATTATTCCATTTATTGTAGACTGTTTTCTGCGGTATAGCACGTCCAGGAAAGGTGAAGATGAAACATGTAGGGAGTCTATGTCGTTTAGTTGGGTGATAAGGTGGCAAATGACACCTGTTGAGCAAAACAGGAACAGAAACAGGAACATTCTCAAAAAAAAAAAAAAAACAGAATTTTGGAAAAAAGCGTCCTGTTTGTTCTCTCTCTGAAAGCTTCTTTTGTTCCTATTTCGCTGGAGTGGAAAAAAGCTAGTCCCGATATCCCAAAACAATGGTTACGCATACTCAATGAGAATATTTGTGATTCAATCATACAATGTCACCAAAAGTAATAACTGAAAATGAAAAAAAAAAAATGAATAAGATAAAATTGTATAATAAATTTAAACTCTAATGAAACATATCTAATAAAAACACTGAAATAGTAATACATTAATTGAATTCAATTTACATTTATTTGTTTAGGGCTTTTTATAATATGTATTGTTCCAAATCAGCTTTACAAAAAATGCACGTTTCTACATTAAAATGTAGAGTGATCTGTTATCACAAGTGACTACGTCGGGCTCATTCAAGTCATAAATACAAGTTGTGAACATAATAATTAGAATAAGTAGAACATTTAGCAATCCCACTATTACCTTGCTTGTTGGCTGTTTATTGGTACTCACAAATTAATACCTAAACTAAAGTGTGACCTAGATTTATTTATGATTCTGGTGCTTTTTTTCATATACATATGTAATTTAAGTAATAAATTCACAGTAAGACATCTTACCATTTGGTAATGTCCTACGGGGATATGTCCATGTCACTTGACTGGCATGATTGTACAAACCTTTAATTAATGTATTTATCTGAAAATATAAATGATAGTATTTTTTAGTATTATTTTAACCCCTTACAAATACAGATGATGTTCCATGTAAGTTTTACAGGAATAATTAACAGTATTGAATCAAGATGAGCAATTTCGATGAGATATTTTGTATCAATAGACCAGCACAAATGCATTTCTGAAGTGATCTAGGGTTACCAAAACTCTAGTAATATTCAATGATCTGGCATGAGGATTAAGATTGCATGTTGAGCTGAACAAAATACAGTCTAACATTCTCACAGTCGTATTATGCTGTCTCCCTCTGGTCCCTCATGACTCAGACATGTGGTCTACTTTGTCATATTTTTCTACAGCCTGGCCAATAGGTGTCCCTGTAAACCATACAAATACTAGCACCCAATCTCAGTCCTGCTATACTCACTGCCAGCACTGATTTAAAATGGTAACACTACCTCTGTGATGGAGAACTGGTGTCAATCAGTTGTCAACATGTATTTGGATTAAATGTTTTGTTTAATATTTGTTAATATTTGTTATAAGTTAATACCCTGTTAGTAATATCATTAGTAGCAGTACAAATAATATTTAAAACGTAATAATAATAATAATAATACTTATTATTATTATTATTATTAATATTATTATTATTATTATTGTTATAACTAATTAAATAACTTATTAAACTGAATATTACTACAACGACTACTACCAATAATATTAATAATGATATTATTATTAGTTGTCCATTTATTATTTAGTAGTATAGTAGTAGTTTAATAAAAGTATAAAAATAATAATAAAATGATTGTCTTTATAGTCTAATTATTAATTTACTGTTACACACACACACACACACACGCACGCACACACACACACACACACACACACACACACATATATATATATATATATATATATATATGTGTGTGTAATTCAACTGATTACTATTACTACTACTACTATTCAGATTAATATTATATTATTAATGATATATAATATTTTTATTATATATTTGCAGCTTAATATGATATATAAACAAATTCAACTGATTTCTAATACTACTACTAATAATAATGATAATATTATTGTTCTTTTTCAGATTATAATCTTTCATTTGTAGCCTATTAGTAGTGTGTAATAATAACAATAAAATGTTAAAGTATATATTAAGGATAATTTAATTAAGCATTATTATTAATAATAATGATAATAATTCAAATGAATAAACATAATATTTCTAATCTGACAGTCTTCTCTTGTTCTGAGCTCATAACATCCTGATCACTTAATCCAATGTGTTTTCCGTCCCACCTCTTTCCGTCTCTCTCTCTCGCTCCCTCTCTCTCTCAGTGGTGGCACTAAAAGGGGGGGTCAGAGCAGCGTTCCCAGGATAAAAGAGCTGGGCTAAGGGCTCCTCTCAATCACTGGGCCCTCCAGGAGGTGTGCTTCACGGGGCGATGAGAGACCTGTCGGGGGTGTGGGGAGGTGAGCTCCATTTAGACGTGTCTATCTCAGGAGGAGAATGCTGTTGACTCTCCCCTATCTCCCTTGCCTTTGGAGACAAAAGGCATGCAAATATTTGGTGTGCTGCTAAGCCCCACAGAAGTATATTCAAAATGTCAGGGTGGTTATTTTCTGGCAAGGTGTCTCATCTCTGAACAGCTGGATCCAGTGGGATGGGCCGCTGCCTGTTGCGTGGCTCCCAGACGGTGAAGGGTTCCTAACTTTACTCGTAATGGCTCTCTGAGGGAACAGCTTGAATCGGTGCGGATAAATCGATTACCACAAATGTGTATCAATGTGATTACAGAAGAGCTTGTGATTTTTCTGAATGAAATTTTTAGTAAATAAATGCATTTAGTAAACTGAGCAAAAAAAATCCAAATGTAATAAAACAGATCAGGATGTGTTTGAAAATTTGGAAAAACCCTCCGTGAATAGTCATGTAGTTTGCGTCTGTGTTTTTTATTCTCTTTCCGTCTTGTTCTCTCTCTCTCTCTCTGATTCCCTGTTTGTGCTCTGATCAGGAGTGAGCTTTCTCATCGCCCCTGGGGAGGCTGCGGGGCTTCGGTCAGCCATATGGTGTGAGTGCCCTGCCCCGCCCTCCGTGGCAGCCCTGGAGGAGCGGCTTGATGAGGCTGGATCAGACCCACCGCTTCCTGATGGAGAGGACAGCCCAGACAGAACACAGGCGGAGACAGCCAGGTTAGGAACAGGGAGACGGGCGATAAGGTGTGCTCAACCAAAGGAACTGGAATAAAGGAAACAGAGGAAAAAAGGACTACGTTAGTGTCAAAAAAGGACACATAACCTTGTAGACACATTTTCAAATTAACTTTAATCTGAACACACTTTAAAAATGTATTTCTATTAAATAAATACGTAATTTATTTTATTAGTTTGATATATACAGAATATTACTAGGAATAAAGTATAGAAATTTTCCTTGTGGCAGAAAGACGGAGTACTGCAGGTATTTGGAAATCTAAGCAATTCTTGCTGTTCGCCATTCTCAATTTAAGGATTTTAATGATTTTAATGTAAGGACTTGTGCTCTGTTATATGTTAACGACATTAATTAGGCAACGTTTACAAAGCGGAGATCGGAAACCATTCAGCTGCGCACAATTTCCAGATAATCTGCGATTTAGAACTTTTACTTCTGGAAGAGAGGCGTACCGTAGGCATACCGTGTGTGTACAGTATGTTCGTTCCCTAAATCTCACGTACGCGCATTTGAATGATCATAAAAATGATCGTAAGATCAAATGTAGGATGGGTTCTACTCAAGGTATTATAAATGAGGCCCCTGAACCCTGAAGGCTAATCAACAGACCTAGACACAGGTATGTAACATAAGGGACTTTCGCACGGAAGAACCTTTTAATAGTTTGTAGAACTATTGGCGAAAGTTCCCGGATGTCGACGTGTTCGCACCGCAGGAACTAACGATCTTTTGGAGGAACTAATTTAGCTCCTACATCAGAGTAGGGTCTAAACCAGCACAATAGGAACTATCTATGACGTTAATGTACGCTGATTGGCCGAACACACCAGCCCGTTCTCATCCCAAGACGTCATATTACTGACGCTTTTGACCATACGTCAACATCCGACGTTTTATGGTACCCTTTAACGTTGGTTAGATTAGATGACGCTATCTAACCTTAACCCTACCCCAGACCTAAACCTTCCCACGTCATCTAACTGATGCTAAAGGTAAAGCGTCAGTTGGGTGACGCCCTAGGATAGCGTCATCTAACTGACGTTAAAGGGTACCCTAAAACGTTGGATGTTGACGTATGGTCAAAAGCGTCAGTTAGATGACGTCTTGGGATGAGAATGTGTTGAACACACATGAAACACCATCATTGAAAAAAAGCTACAGTATGTAAACAAAAATTATACCCTATTTCTTTATTCCAAAAAATAACTCTACGAACATGAAAAACAGTGATAGATGGGCCTATTAAACTTTACACTGAGGTGAAAATCCAACGCAACTTTGAGGGGACCAAGCCAAACTTGATCATTTATTTCTGCTAGCAACACTGGACAACAGCCACACGGCAAACGCTAATTACTTTTCACCACTGTCTACTTTCTTTGTATAACAGTTATATCTAATATATCTCACTGCGAGCACTGTTTGTTTGCTCAGGCTCTGGCATTCTCAGCGCCATCAAAATAAAAGTCACAACAACAAGCACGGCTTACATCACTCCAGAGTTCCTACTGGCGGTGCGAATGCAACAGGAAAATGTTCATTTGGGAACAATTAGTTCTTGGGGACCACCCTGTTGTTAGTTCCTAGATCTAATTGCCTAGAACTATCCGGTGTGAAAGCCCCTATAATCAGTAAACATGGGTCAGGAACACAGGCAAAGAGAAATCAGCCAATAAATAAATATGCACACTTTAAAATTCATTTTATAAATTAGTTTGGCAACCTATCTCAATTAGGGTTATTAGTGGCCAAAAGTGATTTCCGACTTCACCCTTTTATTCAAATTGTTAAATTGTGTAGTTGTGTGAAAACGTAATTAATTTGTAAAATGTTGCGGACATTTATTATGTGTTTCTTTTATGTCAGAGGGGGGTCATGAACTGGCTTTTAATTTTTTTTATATTGTTGTCTGAGGCCAACTTATGACAATCGCTTGTTTTTCACATAAAAAAAACAACAACAAAATGAATAAGTAATAGGCTATTTGAGCCCAACTCAAAAACGCTCGGTTTTTATGGGCGTCTCGCACTGAAGACTTGAAAGTAAACACCCACTGCTGTGAGTGGATAACAGTTTTGCATATTATAATGAGTTTCACTCTCATCTGGTTTGTCATCACGAGGTAGCCCTATGTTATTTAGCTATGCGTGTAATGCGCGTATCGGTGGGTGGGGCTAAACCGGCCATGTTGAAGTATGCGTTGATCATCTTCTGCGGGGGTGGTGTTTTATCCTCTTTGACATCATAGTTCCCCACTTTGAAAAAACGATGTCAATCGAAGGCTGGTGTCAATAAAAGCTTTTATTGGACTAACAAGGATGTTTTCAGTTCTGAAACTTACAAGATATTCTTATGATGACCTCTTAGATGTCAAAAACTCAAGGAAAATTTGATTTCTCAGTTCATCACCCCTTTAAATTAATTTTGAACTTAGCAACTTTCACTTACACATACACTTGTCCAATAACATTCATTTTTTTATTCATATGTTGCTTTGAGTCTATACATTTTTTTAACATTAATGAGCACATAAGCATTATTTTTGATAATATAATTGGTGCCATGTTGAAGGTAAATTTTATCAATTTAGGAAACTGTATCCATGCATGGATATTTTATACAGCTTCTCAGTTGGCTCATTATCTGTGTTTTTTTCCTTCTGCTGAAGGAAATGATCAATCTGCAGGTCAAGTATTCAGGTCAGACACGCTGTGAAGATGCAGCTGTCATTTAACTATAATTAGTGATTTTAAATCATGTATATTAATTATAGAGTTTAAATGAAATTACCAAACGGAAACACCTCAACGAGTCCCCTGTCGAACAGAGGGGGGAGGGGACGTACAAGGAAAAGAAGCAAAAGAAAGACAGGTTAATTGTAATTCACTGAGAAGATGACAGTGGAGTGAATGTATTCCCTGCGGAGAATGATTGGAGAAATAAAAGTTTTCTCTGTAGCCCCCCACCCCTGCCTCCTCACTCTCTGAGTTGCCAAACACCAGCTTGTCATTTCTGTTTTGTTTGGCTTCCTTGAGATGCCTGAAAGACTTGATACACACATTAAAAGATGCTGACATGTTTGCGTCTGATCCTCTTTTGGTCTCCATCTCTAATCGGGGGTGGCTGTCTCTGTCTCTATAACGCACGCGCTCATAGAGACAGCCACAGGTGCCACTAAAAGACTTCCCTCAGATCAGCCCCATTTTGAAATATTTGACAAAAAAAAAGATGGACAGTTTTCCTCTTTCAGGACACGAAAACTGATCAGAAGGCACTCCTATATGCCCCGATGATGTGATTTGACTCACAAGTATGAATCTACTTAACCTAATTAATCTTCCGTGTTTACAACACTCATTACCACCTTGACAGTTACTCTGCTCATCTTGGAACGGGGACCTTTCTTGATGAATTAGTGTTGGACACATGACACGTCCCAGCTACATAGATGTCCCGTGCCGCGGACGAAAGCCCAAATGAATCTCCTGACGACGTGTCTTGAAGATATAAGCTATTCAAATGAGACACTAACAGAAGGGGACTTTTCTATTGTCGGGCGCCTCATGATAATGTTCTCATTTGAATATAAAAGAATCTTTGCCATTTTCTCCCTGTAGATCAAAAATGTGCTGCTTAAAGGTAGTCCCCTCTCTAAACAGAGAAGACAATGGGTGAGTTAACCGTCTGCTGCTCTTTTGTTTGTTATGCCGAATTATCATACAGACACTAAAAAAGAGGTTAAAACAAGGAGATTGTACATTCACATATATTTATTGTATGGCCATGTGGGTTTTGTTACAGTAAATGGGCAGCTTTTGTGAAGCCACATTAGTCTTAGTGTGTAGAAATGGCTGTACTTGAGTAAATATGGTCAGGATGATGGACAGATATGTAGAGTTATCAATGATAATTCTGTTAATACTCCACAAAGTGGATCTATAATTCACTACTGTTAAAAATAAAGGCTTCACTTCTTAACACAATGCTATGGAAATTATATGCCTTGTAAGAAAGGTTTTTCTCTTTTTTTTGAATCGTGACAAATGAAATAAATGTAAATAATATATATATATATATATATATATATATATATATATATATATATATATATATATATATATTATAACTTTATTAACTTGAGACTGGCTGTTTTTTTGTCAATTTTCTAGGATATAAACTGTTTAGAAAAGTTTAAATTATAAATTAAAATGGATTATTAAAGTCAGCATGACACTGAAGTTGCAATCGTGTTTTATTTCCAGTGTTGACGTAGAAAACGGCGTTTGAACAAGAAAAACTGTAGGGCGGGATTTGGTTGGAAGGTTGTGGTTGTCAATTCATGCTACCAATCGAGATTTGCTACTTACTGGTTATGCGCATGTGCAGACTCAGTTTTTTTAACAAAAGGTATATTTCCATGCGTTATAACATAATTTCCCTCTAAAAAATGGTAAATACCCTACCCTATCTCACGACCAATTCGTACGAATTCGTACGAGTGATTCAAAAGTGGCTAATTCGTACTAATTCATACGACCTCACTCGTACGAATTTGTACGATTTGTCTAAACCCACGTGACGGTTATGTTTAGGGGCGGGGTCAGGGGTAGGTCATTCGTACGAATTCACACGAATTGGCTAATTCGTAAAATATGTACGATTTAGCAAAATCGTACTAATTCGTACGAGTGAGGTCGTACGAATTGTTAAGAATTAGCCACCTCGTAAAATTCGTACGAATTCCCGTGAGATTGGGTTGTAAATACCATATGCATATTTGTACGGTCAGCCAGCTGAACAAGAATAACTGAAAGTTTCAGTTATTAAGGAAAGATGTGCTTTGACAAGTCAAAGATGAACTACCTACTCATAACTTAGAATTGTATTATAATTGTATTTCATATAATATTAATCAACATTTTCTGTGATCGATTCGCACTACGGTAGCATTTTTCGACAAGGCATTTTTCGACAAGCCTTGATGTGGTTGTCCTGCCTTCCACACATAAAGTATTTGAGTAAATATAGGGCCTAATTAGTTACTGTACTTCTGTATTTGTTGCTACTTTGTCGTTTTACTGAGTGTCAAAGATATTAGAAACTCTTACTAACTACATTTTTTTAAAAAAAAAGTATATGTACTCTTTACTCTAATGCTACGTTCACACCGGACGCGAATAGCGTGTCAAATTCGCGTCTACCGTATCTAGTTTGACACTTGACCACTTTGTGTTAATTCGCGCATCAAGAGCGAAACTGACGCGGGTAAAATAAAAAGTTAGAATCGAAATTTACGCGCGTCAAAAACGAAACCCGTTGACGGCCATCTTTGTTTATGTTGATCGAGCGTTCATCGAGAGATTCACCGCACTGTATTTGCTCTGGAGAGCTAGAACAGCGGCGTGGGGATCATCATCGCCGTATTTGTGTCAACCGGACCCTTCGGAGGTGAACCGTTTGGCTAGTTTCACCATTTGCTCGCTCCATGAGCTGCGCCTGGATGACGGCCACTGTCAGCGGTACTTCTGCCTGTCCCGCGCCCAGTTTGGTGACCTGTTGTCCCACATCGGAGCGAGGTTCACCCTCGGCCTCATCCACCTAATCTAGCTCTCATTTATTTTTGTTTTGATGATAAATAGAGCCAGCTTCCAAAAGTTGAATGTGCGAATGCACAAATGGCACAAACTAAATCATTCGCACTTAACGCGGCAGGCACTCAATTCGTGCCATTCGCGCGGGAATGATGTGTATTCGCGTCTTCCGTGCCGTGCACCACGCCTCATTCGCGCCGCAGGAATTTTTTACGCGCGTAACACGTCTTTGCATTGACTTAACATTGAAATCATTCGCGCCTGATGCGCTATTTGCGTCCGGTGTGAACGTAGTATAAGGGGCAAATTCCAAACAGCATTTTGAACTCTGGTTACCATTAAGTAATAAGAAGAAATTTAATCATTTAGGACATTGTTCTGCTCTTTGGAGTCAAAGAGCCCTATAGGGATGCTCACTTCTCATTAGAATTTGCTACAATACATCTGTGATGAGTAATGTAAAATTATATTTCTCAAATTAAGTTATATTTTTATTCCAATGTGACTAAAGAAGAGAGCACTTTATTTATCTGAGTTGTTCTAGAATCTATACTTTCTGTAAGTGCAGATCTATAGTGTGAGCTGAACTAAAGGAGCTGTCGTGTCTTTGAGAGTGTCCACTGCCTCGGGCTCATCCTCCAGCCACAGCTTCATGTCTGCTTCTTTTGGCAACACACTGAACATGGCACCTTACAGCTGACAGAGGCCAGTGCCTTGATAATTAACTGTGAGACATAATGTAAATCAGTGTCACCAAAGGAAACAAAACGGTGGACTTGAAGGGCAAAAAAGTATTTGAGTGTGAGAATCATATTAGCATTTAGCATGTAGCTGGATGCTTTAAAGGGTTGAAGTTACAGCAAGTTAGTTCACCCAAAAAATTAAAATTATGTCATTAATGACACCCTTATGTCATTCTGTCGAGAAGGTAATACAACTGTAGCCGCCTGGTGAAGGAAAACCACCCTGGGTTGCGTTTCCCGAAAGCATCGTTAGCCAACTATGGTCGCAAGTTCCGTCGTTATCAGCATAGTTCAACGAGTCTGTGTTTCCCGAAACAATCGTTCCAACGAACATTCGCAAACAGCATCGCAAAGTTGTGCGGTTTGAACGACAGCTCTCGACCTATGGTTAGAGGCATCGTTTCTATATTGCATGACATTTGGAGGTAATAAATTATTACATTGAGCAAAATAAAAGCTGACATTCAGTACAACCGGTGTCTTTTATTTAGAATACATACAAATGGAATTTACGTCTTTTAGTTTGTCAAAAGATTTGAAGTAACGTGTTTGAAGAGTGCGCATGTGCGAACTTACATAGGCTACTATTGATTTTTCCAACGATGCATTGTACTATGGTAGTGAATCAGCGAACTACGTCGTTGTACGGGAAACGCACCCCTAGTTTGTTGTCAGATGGCTGCTGTATAACATTATCCTGAGTTGTTATAAATTTGTTTGACGATAGGCCCGGGAAGAGATGGAAAGTGAAGGTGAATTTATTTAGGACAGCTATCTCTGCACACGTGTTTCAAAATCAAGTTCAAATTAAACAAACAAATCATTCAAAAATAAAGATAAACGTAACAAAACATAAATAAAACATGTTGAAAGCAGCAAAACACGGCATCGGAACTAGCATCGAGGGACAAGCGTCTCACAATGAAGATTCACGACATACAGCATTAAACTGCACTAGTTTAGGCACTTTGACTGTCTTTGTTCAGAAAGGAAATAAAGACATCATCAAAATAGTCCATGTGACATCAGTGGATTAGTTAGAATGTTTTGAAGTATCGGAAATACATTTTGGTTCAAAAATAACAAAAACTGCAACTTTATTCAGCATTGTATTGTCTTCTGGTTCTGTTGTCAATTCGCGTTCAGTGACGCTGATGATGTAAGACGCTGCTGACGTGTTATCTAGTGCGATCGAGTTTCGTTTACAGTCTGAGGGAGACGCACGCTGTAAAAAAAAATTTCTTTGCAAACATGTCTAAGGATTTCGACACAGAGGACTTGCATTTTTTTGCCCAGACATATTTATTTAAACCCGAATACACGGACGCACCAGATACACGTCATCAGCGTCACTGAACGCAGATCGACAACAGAACCGGAAGACAATACAGTGCTCTATAAAGTCGTAGATTTTGTCATTTTTGGACCAAATTGTATTTTCGATGCTTTAAAACATTCTCACTATGTGACTGATGTCACATGGACTGTTTTGAAATGTCTTCATTTCCTGGAACACCTGGAACTCCGAAAACGTCAGATCAAAGTTTTAAATAGGCGCTATCTTTAAATAAACCACAGATTTGAGCTTTAAACAGCTATGTTGTAAAATGAAAAACTTTGGAAGATTAATTTCGTGACAAAAAAAAATAATAATAAATTCTGCGGCCTTGAAAAACACTTCACCACACCGGCTTCCTTTATCTTCTCAGTTTCCGCTCCGAACAGCATTATAGCAACCGTTTTTCGTTTGAAATGTCTCAACACTACAAGGATTCTGGGTAATATCCCATAGCAAAGTGAGGTCTGATGCGCACTTGCGAAAGGGGTGCTTTAAGTGCCATTATGATCACCCCTGGAGAACACTATTAGAGGATCGGGTAACCCTACGGTCGTACACCCCTTAGCGAGAATGGGCACAGATATCCTGAAGAACTATAAATTTGATTTGATTAAATAATTGCTTGTGAGTAGAATCGACCTTTAGTTTACGCCTTTTATTTCAACCCCTTGATGACATACTATTCGAAAGTTTGTGCTCAGTAATTATTATTATTTATTTATTTTTAAATGAAGAAATACATATTTTATTCAAAAAGAATGCATTAAACTGATCAAATGTGACAGTAAAGACTTTTACGATAATACAGTTCTTTTGAACTTTCTATTTTGGTTTCCTCAATAATATTAAGCAGCACAGATCTGAGATCTGATCAAACATCTGTGCTGCTTAATATTATTGTTCAACTTTGATGATAATGAGAAATGTTTCATGAGCTCCAAATCATTTTATTAGAATTTCCGAAGGATCATGTGACACTGAAGTAATGATGCTGAAAATGCCATCAAATCAATAAATGGCATTAAAATATATTAAAATAGGAAATAGTTGTTTAAAATAATGACTATTAAATCATAATGGAATAATATTTCACAATATTACAGGTAACTGCAGCCTTGGTGATCATTAAAAGACTTTCAAAAACAAAACAAAACAAAAAAAAATTAAAAACTTTTGAATTGTATAATAACCCATACTATTTTTTAAGCTATTTTCCAATTCTTCTGCATAATTTGAAAGTTTTATGTAAGGAACAGAGTTGAATGTGTACCATTACTTTATTTACTTACTGTATAATTTCCCCCTCCACTGCAGCTTTAACAACACAAAGCTGTCATGTGACTTCAGGTGACTTGGAATATAAAGCATTCTAATAGACTACTTGGTACCTTTATAGTGCCTTTTTGGAACTTGCCAACTTGCGATCAGTATAATCGTTTGTTTAGTGTCTTTTATATGAAAATCAAAAAGAAAACAACCTGAAGATTCTTTATTTTGTTATATAGAAAAAAGTATCCATGCAGGCATGACAGATTTTTCATTTTGGATGAAGTTGTAGAGTAGTTGTTGTACACTCCACTCCACAAGTGACGGTAGAATTCACGACTACAGTGACACTTTTACAGCAACCGCAGTTAATTCTAGCCAAAATATCTGGAGGTTCACCATGAGTGCAAACATTCTGCTGGCAGTGAGATATTAGTCTTTTGGGTCTTTTGGGTCCAACAAACCCACCTCATTAATATTTCCAATTATTATTCCTTTTCTGTTCTCTTTCTACCAGCAAATCTGCCAACCAAACGAAGGAAAATAATTAGCTACTCCTGATATTGCAGAGGTACAGAGAGTGCCTGGGTCAGACCAGGCATCCTGCGTATTCTGACATTTTAAATTACCTGAACAATACCTGAAGCAATCTCTGGACCTAATTAACTTCCCACTGAGACCAAATGTACACATCATTTAAAAAGATAGATTTGAGGGGACAAAGCCCCTCCCCAATCCCTCACCCATATCACATCATGTCCTTCCCCATATGCAAACGCAATGGGCAATATTCTGCTGGCCCTATTTATTGTATTAGAGTAGTGGGACTCTCCATCAAGTAATCAATGTGCTGTTCCAATGAGTTCATTTTAATGCACTCAATCATGCCTTTAATGTTTATGGCTTACGGGGGTAGCGAGCTTCAGGAATGCAGGAATGTTATATGGCTTCGGTTTCGGCCCATTTCATCAAATATTTATGCGCTCAAAAAACGGGCATCAAAATAAGGGGTGGAGGAGAAATACATTTGCTATGTTTCACTCGCCCTCTTTGTCTTTCTTTCTCACCTCCTGTGCCTGACTCCCTTGTTTGCATTTGAACTCATTGTGTAATTCTGGCACTCCTCTCTCCACTTTTATTTTTCTTTGAAAAAGGTTTAAAGTGATAGAGTGAGACGTTCTTCGCAGCAACACAGACAGCTTGTCAATGCCACCATCGTCATGTTATGAAAGCCTTTTGTCTTACCAGAAGGCCAGCAGCAAATGATGCAAAAATGCTGAAATTCAGCAGTAATTCTCACTCTATTTTCATGTCAGTCTTACTATCAGCTCCGCCCCTGTTAGTGTCTATTTGGCTGGTATAAGTGGCTTGTTCTATGTCTCTTCCTGTGCCTAATCACACTCCTCATTTTTTTCACCAGTTTAACTGTGGCACCCCAAGTAATATTAATTTATTTAAGGCCTTTTTGGGGCATAAATGCTGTGTATGTTTTTAACAGCGCCTTTAGCTTTTATCCTCTTTTTTTTTTTTTTTTTGTCAGCCTCAAATTGTACAACCCGGTCTCATCCCAAGACGTCATATAACTGACGTTTTGGGACGTCTTTTGACCATACGTCAATATTCGCCTTTTTAGGGCCCCCTTAAACGTCGGTAGATGAGGTTATGGGATCCTAACTCTACCCCATACCTAAACCTAACCCTAAACCTAACCCGTCACCTAACTGACGTTAAAGGTAAAGCGTCAGTTGTATGACGGCCCGGGATCGCCATCTACCGACGTTTAAGGGGGCCCTAAAAAGGCGGATGTTGACGTATGGTCAAAATACGCCCCAAGACGTCAGTTATATGACTTTTTGGGATGAGACTGTGTTAAATTGTAATACAGCAGTCCTTTTTAGTTGCAAATTATATGTATTATTAAGATCGTTTTTTTAAAAGAAAAGGTCACTAAAGCCCCGTTCAGACCACCAGCGTTGAAAAGCGGCAAGATCCAATTCATTTCAATGAAGCTCTGGCGACTTCCGAACGCCAGTGACCATTTGTGACAGAATGTGGGCGTGTCAGGCGACACGAGACACAAAAGTTCAGAAATTTCAACTTTATGCAAATGAGAAGCGATTTTCGAGAGCGACAACCAATAGGAAATAAGACTTTCACTGGAGCTTTCACTGGAGTGCAGTCAAGACAGAAGAGTTCGTGGGCAATTTCACTGTTTTATATGATTTGACACATACATGGATATAATTAAATGATGCATTAAAAGAAACTGTCGACAGTCTCAGTTAGGGGGTAATTTCTCAGCCAGAATTAATGTGTGATTACTTTGATATTGATTTGACAAATTAATCAGCATATCATAATTAATTAGATTTATTTTTTTTTTAAAGTATAATTGCTTAAAATCACATGAATAAATTGCATTTTAAAATGTATATATGTATGTATGTTTCTTTTATGGTATATTACGGTAAACAAATTATTTACGGTATATTACGGTAAAAATTATCCAAAATACATGTTTGAGAAAATACATAACCAGCCAGTGTTCAACACTATCTGCTTGCCTTAGCTCTATTCAAAAATCGATAAGCTTGTAATAATGTTTTTAGTTCCAGTGGTACTGATGGATTTCCGCGGGAGATTCGATCATGTCTCTGTTTTATTACGTCACATCTGTACATAAAAGAGGAGTCTCGGCTAGTAGGCTATATTTCGTGTGAGGATGCTGGAGGTGGAGATTTATAGCATTTTCTCTCAGCACTTGATAATTAAACTTATCAATTTGATGGCGGATCCAGAAAGGTTCAAACGACAATCACCAGTGACAACTGGAGTCTCACCCATTGTAAAATGCAAAAGACTTTGTTCGGACAGAAAAAAAGAGACTGCAACAGGACACATGCGAAAACAAGGATACATAACAGAAAGACATTACATGTAGTCACGCAATGCTTATGTTGTTAACATTAACAATTTGAGATCAAAATTTGCACAGTTTTGCGTGATGAAAAGTGATTTTTTTTTATTTAATCAGCGCGATTTATTGCAATGTCAGAATCAGAACAAAAGTGGATATTTCTTACTTGTTCAGATGACATTTTCTGCCAATTTATTTATGAATTTATTCATTTATTTATTTTTATTAAACAATTTATAAATGTATTATTTATTTTATTTATGTTTGTCATACTTCCAAAAAGAATAATCTGTGATTCTGAATGCCAGTCTCGACACTGGCATGGTGATTGACAGCTGCACACTCTCCTCAAACATTGTGTTCATCCACGCTGTGCCGTGTCGAACTACAACTGAACAAAAGAAAGTTGATAATTAAAGTTGATAATTTCGCGAATGACTGCAGTTGCATATTTCAAACAGAGATGGCGACAAAGACGAAAAACTGCGGACTGCAGCTCACTGAATCCGAAAATTTTGCATGATAAAAAATAAATACTACCTCACGTTATGTCAATCACACTTGCACACTGCCTCTGAAACTTTCGTCTTTCATAAAAAAAATTGGATCGGTATACTTTCTGCGTTTTTTTCGCACATGTAGCAAGCAGTTTGAATGGTGTTTTGACAATTCTGAGCTACTGAATCATGAATACGAAAAAACGCACACGGAAATTTTGGACTCTTTTTGTCTCTTTTTGAATTTTGTGTGCCTTTAGTCCGGATCTTTCTTCTCGCATTCATCATTCGGTAGCTCTGAATTGTCAAAACACCTCACAAAATGATTTTTACGAATGCGAAAAACGCAGAAAATCTAATCCGATCCAATTTTTTTTTTATGATGGACAAAAGTTTCGGAGGCAGTCGGTGAACATGATTGAGACAATGTGAGGTTGTATTTCTTTTTTAACGTGTGTGAATTTTGGATGATAATTTCTGTGTGCAAGGACCTTTAATCACTTTCGATCAGTAGTGCATATGATTTTGATTTTGTTTGTAAGTCATTGTAATGTCAGCAATATAGTTCCCACAATTATGAAACGTGGCTCAAAATTAGCTTTCGATATCAGCAAATATACATCTCTCAAATTATGAAACGTGGCTCATAATGAGCTTTCAATATCAGCAAATATACATCCCTCAAATGGAACTAATGTGCTTAGCGCCTCACGAACATCTTTAGTATTCTAACAGCTATCTGCCTTACGAAGCCCCAAATTACCAGCTATACACTGCAGCACTCCATGCCACTGGAAACTTTCACCTGCAGCCCAGGGAGAGTTGAGCGATCAGCAACAAGCACTTGTTTGAGCTAAAAGCTGTGATGTGCTGCTCTGAACGGGAGCCTGGAGTATGTTTCTGACATTCAAAGCTGAGCTGGAGAGGTTTGGGGTTGCAGAGAGAGTGTGATACGCGCGTGTTGAGTGTCGGACTGAGCAGAGGCGAGCAATCACGTCCTGCTGTGTGCTATCCCTGAGATCAGAGATCACAGCTCCCGACCACACATGCTCCTGAGACTCTGGCCTCCTGCAATATTTAGCCTCTACACGAGCCAGCTTGGCAGAGACCTGTCACTCAACAGCTCTGGAAAACTGCTTTTAATAGAACCATCAACCCAAATCAGCCATTCCAACACATGGGGATTTGACAATCCATCTTGTACTACAGATTTACAGACAAGAGATGTTTTCGCAAGCCCAAGAAAGGGGAAATAGTCGGTGAATTTTAAAAGTTTAACATATTAATATATAATGTTCATTTGATATGCATGAGAAAGGGTGCAGTTTGGGGTTTTGAGGAACTTCTGCTATAAGTTTAAGAGCAGGATAAAGACTGAACTTTTCTCTTGAAAAAACTTCTGGAAAAGTCCCTTTGTTTAGACTAGTATTTACCATTTAAGATCTCTATGTCTATTTATAGATGAGAACCATTTCAATATCTCTCTCTCTCTATTTCTCATTCAGTAATTCTGATATTATGAAATTATCATTGTTAAATCGCGGTTTCATGTTTCAAATTAACAGCTGAAGCAAGGTTTTTTAAAGGACTAGTTCACTTAAAAAAAAATGCTGATAATTTACTCACCCCTATGTTATCCAAGATGTCCACGTATTTCTTTCTTCAGTCAAAAAAAAAAAAAAATAAATAAAATCTAGTGAAACGAAATTATCTAGCGGTCATTTAAAAAATAAATAAAAAACTTTAAGTTTTATAAGCACAAATGCTCGCGTTAGTGACTCTCCTGATCGAACTTGTTCATCAAAATGAACAAATCTTTTTTTCGAGTCATTTCGTTCATTTCGTTCGTTGAATGAACCAAATGACTGGAAAAAAAGATTTGATCATTTTGATGAACAAGTTCGAACAGGGGAGTCACAAACGCGAGCATTTGTGCTTATAAAACTTAAAGTTTTTAAAACTTAAAGATTTATTTTTTAAATGACCGCTCGTTTCACTAGATAAGACCCTTATTCAGTAGCGGTTCTAGGCACGGGCGAACCGGGCAGTCGCCCGGGGCGGCATTTCTTCATGTCACGTGGGGGGCGGCACGAGCAGTTAAAAAAAAATCCTCTGTGCCTCGAAGGTTTTCTATTTTTTTACCATTTCGATTCAATTATTGGCAATGGCGCCCCTAATTGCTGAGAAGGTGCCGTGCACAGAAGCGATATCAAGGGGGTCTCTTGATTAGTTCGCGTATCGCGTCTTTTGCGCGCTTGAGGTCGTTATTTCACATAGGCGATTAGGCGCACGGGAAGCGCGCTCATTATGCGCTCGCGGGAGGGGCGCTCATAAACTTTTCAGCATGGGAGTGCACGTGCACCCAAACACTTAGGTGTTTTTTCTCTTCTCCTTAAAAAAATCTTTTAGCAGAGCTTCAGCGAGCGTTTTTCTGTGGTGGAAATACATTAGCTACTAAAACTTGTTTTTCATTGAGGAGAGCCCAGCATGGTTAGCAACGACAGCCATGGGCAAATCGGTCCGAATTTTACTATTAATAATAAAAGATAAGCTACTGTGCATTATAAATGTCAGGAATGTATCTTTATTGACTCATTCTTTTTATAGAGATGATTGAATGCTGAAATATGAGGTAGCCTATATATTTTTATAAAATCTCTTTTTGTGTTAACCTTTTTTAAGTTTAGTAGGTAAGATAAAAGACACTCCTTTAAAACAAATCTTTAATGTTATTAACTTGGTGAATTGATTGTGTATTAGGCTTTTTGTGTATGTGATCATGTTGGTCACTATATTCATGAAATGAAAATAATTTACATAATGATCAACTTTGTGTTTTTACAGTAGCCTATATGCAAAGTACAATTTTCTATTTTCTAACATTCTAACATTTTAAGAGTGACATAGGGCTACAAAAGCTATTTTAGGTCTATAACATTTTGGATAGTGTTTAATATGAGAGCTGTTCAAAATTATTTAAGAGATAAGAGATAAGTATTGTGTTACTAAATAAGTATCATTCAGACCCTTTTACTTTTAAAAACTCCATTTCGTGACAAATATTGTTTAACAAGCCATAACTAAAAGTGTGCCATGCATATAATTTAAGGCAATAACCAATGCGCTAATGGTTACTTCCTCTCTTTAAAGTTACATTAATCTAGCAAAATAACTGGATTTTATTAACTGTGTTTTTCAAATGAACGGTATGTGATTTTATTGTTGGGTTGTTTTTTTTTTTTTTTTTTTTTTTGGGGGGAAGGGGCGCTCGAAGGGGGTCTCGCCCTGGGTGTAATTCAGAGTAGAACCGCCACTGCCCTTATTCATCGTCTGGTGTCGTTCAAAGCCCTTTGAAGCTGCAGTGAAACTCTCATTTGGACCTTGAACCATTTGGTACACAGTGAAGTTTTTTTTTTTAAAAGTTTTGAACTACTCCTTTTTGAATTACTATATACAGTATATTTGTTTAGCTATAGAGTTGTGTAAAATTCAGTTTGGGTTCAATAAGTTTTCCAAACAATCTATCTGATAGTCCGTCCATCCATCCATCCATTGTAAGGTTTATAAACCTTCAAACTTTTAAGGTTTTTTTTTTTTCAAAACTCCCAAAAAGTTTTGTCCAACCCGAGCTCATGTCCAACCATTCAACCATTGGCAGTTAAACATTACAATTATGCCAATTCATTTGAATTCTACTTCCTTATGTTAAAATTCAAATGGAAATTATGCATCCAGTTTTTTTTAAATATTTTTATTTATTTATTTATTTTACCTCAGTGAACTGAAATTCTTAGTTCTGAATTGTGCACAACTCTGTTATGCAGAGGCATGGACCAATATGTTTGAAATCATTCATCACAGTTCTGAGTTCAAAACCTTCATCTTTTTTTTTTTTTTTTTTTTTTGCATTAGGCACTACGTCAAATTAAAACATATTGGTTTTGTATTGTAGCTTAACATTACAGGAATTTTTTTACCAAATATTTTATTCAAAAGCTCCCCAACACCTCTTTGACTACATGTCATGTCCCATGCTAACATTTATAATCCTTTACCAAACCACTGAACTTCCTTCTATGCCACTAGAACAGCAGACATCACTTGCTGACACAAGCTCTCGTTTCTTTGTAGCATGAGTTATTTCAGGTGGCAGCAAGGCACATTTTGGGCTTGCATACATATAAGACGAGCTGATTTAGGGTTTTTGGGGACCGCCTGAGGCAGGTTATCCTGTGAGCCTACTGACTGCAGAGGGATTGCCTGGCAGAATGAAAGGCAGGCAATAAAAGCAAAGAAGGGGGGAGTGCATCTCGAGTGCATTGAACAGGGGGGGCCTCCCTCAGGCAATGGCCCAACTGGCCTCTGGTTAAATCCTTCACTGAAAGTGTAATAATCCAACCACAAGCAGACAGCAAGAGAGGACAGAGCCTTTAATGCACAACAACAGTACCTTCTCTAATTGCCCCTTTAGTCTTTTAAGCACAGGATTTCTGAGAGTGAATTCTGTTTGGAAACATACATCAATAGGGCTTGGTTCTTCAAATGAGTTGGAGATCACAATAAGGCCAAACAATGAATGTGTGCCATCTCCATCCAATTGCATGCTGGGAGGAATTATGTCTCAGATATCATTAAATCCCTTCAATTCAAGCAGTTGTAGTTTATGTAATATATACATATATATATATGAAGAGTTCAGATGCAAAAGCCTCTAAATGTCATTTGAAATTTTCTTCTTTAATGATGATTTTTATCAAACTTGTATATTTAAGTTCAGTAATTTCACTTAAATAACAATTAATAGGTAATCATCACTGCCATTTAAGTGAAATCACTGAACTTACAAGCTTGATAAAAATGATCATTCTAGAAGAAAATTTTAAATGGCACTTAGAGGCTTTTGCATCTGAACTCTTCATATATATATATTTTTTTTTTCTTTTTTTTCTGAACTCTATCACAAAACCTTTTTTCTGTAATAGATGTTAATTTGGTTACACAACAGATTATAAACAGAAAAAAAAGTTCTGTTGTTGACTGAAGTGTACTTGCAACAAAAGTTGATAATACTTAAAACTGTATTTTTTTTACAAGCTGTGAGAAATCAATAGCATTACTTAACAACAAATTCAAAAGCAGATGAGTTTTGAAATACTTAAATAGTACAGATCTAGATTATGGAAATACATGATTAATCACAGAACAGGTGAAATGTGTATATGAATCGATGACAAATGAGTGTCTACTAAAAGTTGTTGATATATATATATTTTACTTTATAATTTTAAACTATATTACAAATCATTTAAAATATATTATTGGTATGCTCAATATATAAGACATACTATATAATATGTAAAGCTTATTAAAGGGAAAAAGTTTTTGGAAGAACATTGGGGTACAAATAACCTAGAATCTCATTGACTTTTAATAGTATACAAAACAAGTGTGTTCCACATAATAAAGTAAGTTGTGCAGTTTTGGAACAACACAAGTGTAAGTAACTGTTTTAATTTTAATAAATCTCTTCAAAGAGTAAATTACACTTGTCAATAGGTCCATGAAAGTGAATCTGGCTCTGAATATATTAGTTCCTTTCAACTAAACTTGTTTACAAAACCACTTGATCTTAAAGATATACTTCATTTCACTCATTAAATGTATAGGAATAGCAAACAAAGCTGCACAACCTCTCAGTGACCTGGTTTTGCATGATAATAGATATTTGGAGAAGCCGAGCTGCCTCTCGTTTTCCTGCCAAACACATGCTAATTATAACAGAGGAGGTCAAACTAATTAGCTCTGCTTTTGAACTTGAATGTAAAAAAAAAGCTAAATGAGTGTTTTTTCATTATGTCCCATTTTGATCAATTTCTTTTGCACTGAACAAGTAATATTAATGAAATAATTGCCAGCTCCGTGGCCCTTGAAAGCGTTAAGTGTCGTACTCTGTGAATTCAGGCATGAAAAAACACCATTAGGCCTTCAGTGAATCATAAGTGTTTTTGTTTAGATGAGTTAAGTAAAGCATGCCATTACAGAGTGCTAAGAGCTCTAAGTGGTAGTTTAAGGGTCCATAAATTCAATTAGACACTATTTAATCCTGTTCTCTAATGTGATATTCACTGATCCATGTGATGGGAGGGAGCCTGAGGTTTGTGGACTTTTTGAAGAAACATTGCCTGGGATTTCCATATATAGTGTCAGTTCAATGGCACCTTTCTCAAGCGTAAGGGCCACAGATGCTTACAGGACTGCAATCACAGTAGACTTCTCCCACAGGACATCCACTAGTCATTAGAAATAGCTGAGAAGGGGGCGTCCCGTGAACAGACCCACACCCGTAGTCCCCATAACAGCCTCCCCTTGGCCTCTCGGCGCTAATGCTCCAGTTTAGTGGCAGGCACGGTGAATGCCGTGAAGGTCCTGACACACGTTAGGGGCTCCTCTGGGTCTCAGATGATGCAGGGTGGGTGTTGTTGGGAGGCCAGACCGAGTCCCCCAGTCTCACGCACCCCTCCGAATTTCTTCTTTATCCCTTTGTGGCACGGGCCAGTCTCCTCAGGGCTAACCTCCTCCTCCTCCGAAAAGCGAGAAGTGGGTGGGTGTCTAAAAGAGCAGCTGCTGTGAAAGAGTGCCATTTCCTCCTGCTGTCAACACTCTGGTTACCAGACCCCCCTAATTCACACACGCAGACACTATCCGCCGCCCCGCTCTCCCAATTAATATGCAGATGAACTTGTTTTTCTTAGTTGTGAGCTCCAGTGACAAAGCGGGAAAACATATGCTTAAAATATTTATGATCTCATCCAGTAATTAAGAGCTAACAGGCCACTCAGTGAGAGAGCGAGTCAAACAGAGGCAGAATGGGCTGAAACAGGCAACCGTTCTCTTAAAAAAAAAAAAAAAAAAAAAAAAAAAAACAAACAGACGCGCTGAGACACCCACTTTATTGGGAAATTGAAAGAAATATTCTGAGTGAAGTGGAATCTGTTTACCACAGAAAATAATTTGGACTCGGCACAAATATTTTGACAGAAGCTCACTTACAATAGAAGTTTATATGTGACAAGTGCTCTTTCTTTTCCTTTTCCTTTATTTATTTATTTATTTTTTTTACAAACTGAGACAAGTTTCAATCATTTTCTGTAATGATAAACAGCATGCCATCGATAGAGCTTGACTCATATTTAATCTGAAATTATATATATTATTATGTAAAAACCCGATCAAAAGCAGATTAAGCAGAGTTATTGAATACAGAATCTAGAATATGGCAATATTTGTGTCATCACAGAGTGGATGAATGTATGAACATGAGTGGATGAGTGACTGAACAAAAAATTGATGATTGATGAAATATTTATAACGTCTATTAAATTAAATGTATAATATTTAATAGTTTAATACATTTAATATTTACATTCAAAAACTACATTATTAAAATTGAGCTGATGGACATTTGAGTTGATCTACACACGCACACGCAGTGGGTTTTCATGTTTTATGGGGACATTCCAAAAAACATAATGTGTGTGTGTATATATATATATATATATATATATATATATATACATATACTGTACACACTATAATGTGTGTTTGCAAGTTAAAGACTTTATACAAAATGAAAACCTAGTTGACTGAATGAATTTATCATTGACTGACATTTTACATTTGCGTAACCCTCTCCAATAGCATACGAACCCAGAATTTTCATTCACCTGCTTGTCAACTAACAAACAGAAAACACTACCTACTATGAAAGTAATCTATCCTGCAGACCACTGCATTCCTTCAGCTGTGGATCATCATAGTCGAGCTCTGTCTCATGCAGCGATGTCTGACAGCTCTGGACGGAGGATGCATTAATCACACATTCAGTCTGACTGTCTGTCATATATGTCATGCATTCTACATTCAACATCCATCCTGCAGATAAAAGCTGAAAAGACAGAGCTGGCCTGGTGCACTCTCGGTAGCTCACTCACCTCTCGTCTCCGAGTGTCCTCTGCCTCCTTCCTTTAGACACTTTTAAAGGGAACACCCTCTTTACAGTGCAGTTCTCACATCCTAGACTTTAAGCTTCGTCCTGTGCAGTGACCGATGGAAGTCCCTTACACGACGGCGCTCTCTTCCGAGCTTGTTGTCTCCCAGGCGCTCAGTGCCGCACTGCCTGCGTTTTGTCAATAATCATTTATTTGTTGCCGCAACGGCAGAAGCCATTACATCTGACCTCCCTGTTTCATCAATTATGGATAGATTATTGGATGTGAACATCTGCACAAGCAGCAGCGCGCGCAGTTTGGACTCACCTCGTGGCTGGGATTAGATCAAGTATTAAACTGTTGTTTATCGTCAGGCCAAAAATCTCGACTGGGAAGAGTCATGGGGGAATTCCTCTTAAAGAAAATACAACACCCATCAACAAGCACCTTAAATTGTTTAGCAGCGCCGCCGAGGTCCCCTGTAAGCGTGTGGCCATGTATTATTCACAGGTATTACTGCTTGTGATAAAGCTCATGATCGGGGCTTTTGGCAGACGTGTGACGGTTAGTTATTGTTTTGTTGAGTTGAAAATGCATGAGCAGGGTACGCTTGATGCTGCTGCAACCCTTTCACATGATTCTGGGAGGAACAGATGGAGGCGTACGACTTTTGCCAGCAGCAACCAACTACTTGGAACTTCAATCCAGGACTTCAGTCCAGCAGTGGCCCCTCCAAAAAAGAACTGGGCCCTGCTGCCTGAGCTTAAAATAAACCAGAGGGCATTTGCTACTTTTGACAGGGGACTGTAACATTTTAGGTTGCACATATTGGCCTACATTAATTAATGAAGTAACTAGGGGCATTAAGTGGGTAAAGACTGACATAAACTAGCAGATGTTAAATTGTGTCAGTTCCAGCTATTTTAATTTGAAGTAAATTTGAACTGCTCTAAAAAAAAAAGAATATATAGTTGGTAAGATATTTTAAATGTTTTTGAAAGAAGTCTCTCACCAAGGCTTTTTTATTTGATCAAATCTACAGTAAAAACAGCATGTGAAATAGTATTACAATTTAATATATTTAAAGTGTAATTTATTTCAGTTGAGGCAAAACTTAATTTTCAGTAATCATCATTACTCCATTCTTCAGTGTCACATAATCCTTCAGAAATCATATTTAAAAGATTAGGTGCTTTTTTATTATTATTAATGTGGAAAGTGTTTGTGCTGCTGTACACACACACACACACACACACACACACACACACACACATATATATATATATGAAGAGTTCAGATGCAAAAGCTTCTAAGTGCAATTTGAAATTTTCTTCTTTAATGATGATTTTTATCAAACTTGTATATTTAAGTTCAGTAATTTCACTTAAATAACAATTAATAGGTAATTATCATTGCCATTTAAGTGAAATAACTGAACTTAAATATACAAGTTTGATAAAAATCATTATTAAAGAAGAAAATTTCAAATGGCATTTAGAGGCTTTTGCATCTGAACTCTTCATATATATATGCATTTTTTTTGTAGTAGTAGTAGTATTATATTTTTTGAGGATTCTTTGATGAATAGAAAATTCAAATGTGTGCCTTAAATAAAACTTTTATTTGTCAGCAGCATTCCTCATAATTACATTTTAACAGGAAAATCAATGCAAGACAACTCAGCATTAAGCATGTCTTTATGCAAACACATTTATTTAACACCATTAATCAACACATAAGCTCATCTACATCATATTTCCATCTTTAGATAAAAATAAACAAAAATCACATCATAATTTCAAGGCTGTTTGTGCTCACACAGCCTAATGAGTGCACTCTTGGTTCTGTGTACAGTATGTGTGTGTTCATTGGGTATTTATGAGATGATTTAGAGCAGCCGTGACTCAATGTGCAAAGTCATGCAGTTTTCTAAAGCTTCAATAAACTGTCAATATGTCTAGCATACGTACAGAGTTTACGGAATGCTCAGATATATTAAGGGCTGTTGGAGTTATTAAAATATTTGAAATTATTAAAAAAACAAAATGTTCATTTATGAAAGAAATTGCTTAGAATCTCTGTCTTTGTTGAAAAAAGTTGAGAGCCCTCCATGTTACATTTTTTATATATATATATATATATATATATATGAAGTTCTGTTTCATTTTTTATGAAATACTCAGACAGTATTCTCCTTTTGTCCAGTTGCAGGACTAAAGCAGTTGCTGTGACGTGCAGTGTGCAGCGTATCAGTCGGATGTCACTCGGTGAGGTACCAGCTGAGGTTGAAAGGCTTAGTGTAAGGTCAGTATCACCATACTGCATTATTAATATGGTTGAGCTTACGTTTTTGCCCATCGAAGCCTTCTGTAAGAGAGATAAAGGAAACAGAGATGTTGAAATCAAGCATAGATGCAAATTTGTTGCAGTTTTAGGGGGAAAAAGGTTGTGATCAGAAAAGGAGAAGGACACTAACGCTGCTAATAAGATTCAACAACAAGGTTGAGTAATCTAAAGAAACATATCCAAATTTCATAGACTATTAATTTCATGGGAATTCAAACTGTATATTATATTTTCTTAATGATGTTTAGTCTTTCACTTATATTGCCTGAAGTTTACAAACAAATGGGAAATAAATGAGTCACTTTCCAGTGTAATCTCATCAAGAGTACTTATCTTGCACACAGCGTATTCGTCTACAAAACGTGTATCTTGAGTGAACAGATGACAACAGAGAAAACACATTCATTTTAAAAATAGCAGGCACAAAAATCAATGCAAATTTCAATGAAATGGGACTGGAGCTATCATGGTTCAGCAGGAGTAGTAGTTTAAATAAATACTTTTGAGTCAATTCAATTAAATAGATTTTTAAAATATGTTTGAATGTTACAATTCATGGAACGACGGCTTAATTTACAGTCTGTTGCTCAAACAAACAGTGTATAACTTTATCACACAAGTCATATTTTGAAGCTAGACAAATACATTGGACTCTCTTCACGCAATGTAACTGCATTTCCATAGTTAATGACATAATTTGTGAATCTAGCAAAGTAATTTATATTTTTATCATTATCTTCTGACCATCCTGAGTATTTCAATTTTACGCTCCTTACACTGGTTGCCAATGCGTTATAGAGTGGAGTATAAACTTTTAATTGTTGTGTGTAAATCTCTGAATAGTCTGGCTCCACCATATTTGACTGAGCATCATCCGTCTAGATCACTACGGTCATCAAAGCAGAGACTCCTATCTATCTCTAAGTCAAAACTAAGGTCTAGGGGGGACAGTGTCTTTTCTGTAGTTGGCCCCAGTTGCCCATTTCAATTCGAGTAGCCTCTTCGTTATTTGTCTTTAAATCCAAGCTAAAAACACTTTTATTGGATAAGGCATTTAACACATGATAAAGCATTATTCCACTTACATGTACTATTGTTGTATTATTGTTTGTTTTTATGATTTTTATTAATATCGTAAAGCACATTTGACAATATAAATTGTATTTAATTGTGCTATATTAATAAATTACCATACCATACCATCCTTATCGATCTCAAAGTATCCCCTCCCCAACACACACACACTTTTATAAAGTTATAAAAGCACGGGGTGGATTTTCTTCTTTTGCTATTGGGGTAAAAAGGAACGGCAAAAATTATATCTGTTCCAGTTTCAGTTTACCGCCAAGTCCCAACTATCCTTGGAAATGTGAAAAGAGTCCATCCATTTTATTTGAATCGCACCAGAAGAATCTTCAAAATTGACCCTGTTTTAGAACAACGTGATGGTCTTTAAATAATGACTGAATGTTCAGTTTTGTGTGAACTATTTCTTTCAGATATTGTTCAGGATCCACAATGAAAACAAAAAGTCAAGAGAATATTATAACTACCTCGTGTTTGCAAATCACGTGAGCTATAATAACATGGTGGAGCCTCAGCAGTGTAACCACTGAAATCCTCCTCAAGTAATGCCGTCTTGCATTTGCATGCCATGGCTTTCTTCATGCATCACACAATGGCATCCATGTCCTTAAGTGCTTGATGGCTGAGCGTCTGTGCTGCCATTAGCATTAGCCAAGTGCTGCTAGAGTAGCGTTAACAGATGCATCAGTGGGCGCGGGTTGGACTTCAGCCCATAAAGTGGGTCTGCACGTCAAAATCCATTAGACGGCACGCTTTGATTAATGTTGTAAGTGATTGTGTGAATAGCACTCTGGGACTGCAGGAGAGAAAGGTTATCCTCTCACAGAGGAGCAACATGAGAATGTCACTGGAATAATGAATATGCCCGTCATGTTATTACCCTCCCTTTCTCCCCCTCTTTTTCTTGCCTTCCCTTGCCTCTCTCTCTCTCTCTCTCTTTCACATTCTGTCTGTTTTCTCATCCAAAGCCGCTGGTAGTTCTGCTGCTGCTGCATCGTGGGCTTGATTTCAGCTTCCTGTGTGTGTGTTTGCATGGCTCCTCCCGCTCCTCTGTGTCTGGTGTAAAGACATATGAATTATTGATTTGCTGTGATAATAGAAAGAGATATGTCATATCTCTTCAGCTATATGCCCATATCATATGTGGGTATTAAGCGTGGCTCTCTAAATCTTGGATAAATATGTATATGACAATTCGGGTAAATAATATGAGGAATATGGAGAATTGTATGCAGATGATGTTTTCAGAAAGTGACTCTGCGTTACATTTGGAGTGAATTGAATTCCCTAGGCATGTTTAAATCTCAAATCGCTTACTTTGCAAAAAGTGTGCGAATCTATTCCTCTGGGAATTTTCTACACTTACAAGCCCTATGGAAAAAGTGCTTTATAAATTTTTGATGTAGAGTTTATTTATTTGCATATCTGCTGCTATTTAAATCCACAGTGAAATGAAGCCCAATGAATATGTCATCATCTCGGTTTCATTTTAATATTACCCAAGATCTCCTCGGCAGCTATGTGAGCAGACACGTGTGGACAGACAGATCCTGTGGCATTCAGGAAATGTAATCATACTTTAAGTACCATTTCCATTCGATCTGTTACGCCATTTTGGGGTTTTCCAATTCAATATCCCCCCCCAAACTCCTGTTCCCTCATAACATGTTCAGATGAATCCATCTGCTCTCCTTGTCTTCTCTCCCCGTGTTCCCCTCCTCTACAATGGATCAATAAATGAAATGCTATGTTTAAACTGAATCAAATTTTCCACTTGTAGGGCCAGGCTTGCTTTCATTCCCTTGCTGCATCCCTCCAGCGGCCTTCGTCTCGTCATGCCCCCACATCTGAAGCCAAAGCATTTGGCTTCCCCATATATACAATTAAACGCACCAGTAAGTTCAGCGTTTTCATTTGATTGGACCTGTGAGTGTCTGGTTGGGGAAGGAGGCCCCTAAAAATGACCAGCATTGTAATTGCATGGATTGTGTTTATATTCATTCATGAAAAGCAGACCACGCGCCAGACTTCCACCTGTCGCCTTTTCGATTGACAAGATAGCAGCCCAGCACTGCACACACTGAAGATGGAGTCAGTGGTGACACATGGGCCATTGAGGTATGATAGTCATGTTTTTCATGTAGATTTATTAGTTTAGTTTAGGATCTAACTCTCACCATTAACTAGTTGCTTATTATTATGCATATTACTACTATTGGCTCTTTATTAATCCTTATAAAGCACATATTAATGCCTTATTCTGCATGACCATATTCTGAATCCCTTAATCCTGGCCACGCCAGTACCTAAACTTGACCTTTAAGTACCTTACTAACTTTTAATAAACAGTAGTGTGTTTTTTGAGGCAAAAGTCATCGTTAATCCAAAGTGTGAACCTTTATTCAACAATGTATATAAATTAGGACTGTCAGTTAAACGCGTTATAACGGCGTTAATGCAAACACATTTTAACGGCATCGTTTTTTTTTATCGCGGAATTAACGGCCTTTTTGGCCTAGCAAACTTTGTAGGTTTTGTTTCACGTGCTTTTGCAACAGGACGCAGCATGCGCGGCGCTGCGCTATGAAACCCATTCATTTCAATGGCCTGCGCTGCACGAGGACGTTTTGTTGCTTCGTCGACCAAAGCGCAAGCTGATCTAGCTAGACCGGAAACAAAACAACAGGCACGCCGCACACACTCATTTGGGCTTATGAGCCGGCCAAATAGTTGGTTAACGTCATGTTTTGAGTGGATGACGAGCGCGAGAAGCCGAAATGGATGCCAATAAGATTCTGAATGGAAACTTTACTTTACTAAAAAGTTGCCAAATGGTTCAATTGACAAGACCAAAGTGATTTGTGTGTTTTGTCGTTGTGAACTGAGCTATCATCATCGCAACACGTCCAGTCTTAAATACCACGTGATTGCCAAGCAACACACACACACACACAGCTGATACAAATTCTCCGCCCCGTCATCAATATCAGGACCTCATCAGTATTTCTTTCACCCTTCTATTGATGGACAGTGATACATTGAGAGATTATTTGCTCCAAGTGAGAATGTTAGTGTGAAATTGAACATAGTATATGCCAATGTTGTTTTTAATAAAAAAAACATGCACAAAGCAAGCCGATCCACATTTCCATGTTGATAAGAGCATTAAAATGGAAAAAAAAATAATGTGAGAAAAAGAAGTCAAGAGACATTTAAAATAGATAAAAGTGCGATTAATCGCGAGTTAACTACGACATTAATGCGATTAATCGCGATTAAATATTTTAATCGTTTGACAGCACTAAAATAACAACGCATTCTCACCCCAAGGCGTCACCTTTGACCATGCTTCAATATTTGACGTTTTAGGCGCCCTTTAGCGTCACTTACATGACGCGATCCTACGGCGTCATCTAACTGACGCTTAAGGAAAGCGTCAGTTAGAGGACGCGGTTAGGTTTAGGTGTGGGGTGGGGGTAGGGTACACGCGATCCTAGGGCGTCATCTAACTGACGCTAAAGGGCGCCTAAAGCGTCAGATATTGAAGCATGTCCAAATGCTTCCCAAGGCGTCAGTTAAGTGACGCCTTGGGGGTGAGAATGGGCTGAAAATAAATGCAATTCATACAGAAAATCATGTTCAAAACCACAGCTTAATTGTATGTACCAATATAAAAGTGTGTAATTGTCACTTGATCAATTTAACAAATCCTTGTTTATTAAGGTATCACAGCCCGTTCTCATCCTTTAGCGTCACATAGAACGCTATATGACAAAACGGCGCTATACTACGCACATGGCACCCTTTATCGTTAATATTCACGCGAACCCAAGGCGTCATAAATCCTTTAGCGTAATATGAGACTACCCTACCCTACCCCACACCTAAACCTAACCATCACAGTGCGTGTTATTAACGATAACGGGTGCCATGTGCGTAGTATAGCGCCGTTTTGTCATACAGCGTTCTATATGACGCTAAAGGATGAGAATGCGTTGGGTATTATTATTATTTTTTAAATCTTACTGATCTAATATTTTGATTTGCAATCATATTTAGCTACACATTTCTTGGCACTTTTCACAATGAAGTAAACCCCATCCTGACAAGATATCCATAAGCACACATTCAGACGCACTTACAAAACACAAACACGCAAGTCTCTGCTTTCAGCAGCAGCACACGATTAAGTTTTCATGCATTTGTTCGACCAAAATCTGGGTGCGCTCAAGCACGTCCTGTATTGATTACTCCGAATGCAAACAATAGACCAGTGTGATACATAATTGGGCAGTTGTCAGGGGAAAAGAACAACTGCGGACACTGCATATACACATGACTCTTTTTTTGTGCAATAGAGACAACAGGTTAAGGACAAAACATTGCTCCTTTTAGGCCCAGATTGCACTATAGGAAATATTGCAGTGTTTTATCATGTCGGTATCTCACGGGCATGTTCCAGGACCATCACAGCTGCTATTCATGGTGCTGCTTTTCTTCTGGGGCTCTAATCAAGCAAAAGCAAACTTTGCACTGCTAATATAGAAGCCAAGAATCTCCTTGGTTTGCTTTCTAATGATGAAAAACAAACACGTGTGTGGAGCTGACCTGACACTGGATCAGCTCTCTGATGAGATGTGTGGACAGGACCGGCGGTTATGCTTCTGCATTCCTAAAATCCCATTCAGTCAAACAGGAACGCCAGGGAACAGACACTGACAATGTGTAATATCTCTATAAACGCACGTCTTCTCTGTTGACACGGCTTTTGGCAAACACGGAGATCTGACCTGGAATACCAGATTCCCACACACACACCCACAGTTGTGCTTGTTTATAGCTATTCCCAAAGCATACTGGGTCGCTTTCCTGTTTTCTCTCCTCGGGCAATCAAACAGCAGCTTCGCTTACTAACCCTTGCCTCCACTCCTGGGCTTTCCCATTACAAAAAAAAAAAAAAAAAAAAAAAAAAACATTCACTTAAGGTGCACGCTCCTGCAGCGCAATGCAAATACACCATTGGCCAGCCAGGCTCGGAGAAAAAGGGAGGGCTGGAGCTGCCACAATCCTGACCCTAAACAACATCTATTCTTAATGCCTGTACTCAACAAGACATTGAAACAGATCAATAGCAGAGAGTGGTCAAATACTAGTGAGCTTAAACAGTGATGGGTTTTTGGAAGGGATTCAGTTAGTGAATGTGAAAACAGAAATCCCCGACAGAAAAGACAGATAGAGACCGCTGGTTCGAGTTGTGAATGTGTGCATGGTGAAGTGTTCGTACAGGCAAACCTGGACATGTCAATAAGCAGCAGTCAGTGGCATGGAAGAAGACTGGGAATGACATGTGCACTGATCCAAATGTAGACCTCAAGTCACTGTTCACAGCACACATTAGTGCAGAACATTTGCCAATGTTGCCGATTATTTTCTCTTTTAGGCCCTTGCCACAACTGCACTGTGCTTTGCAGATCTAATGAATGGTTGTCCTGAATGGTATGGATAATTTAAATCTGGTGGGCAGTTTAGCTCTTAAATGCATGAATGTTTCACCAATCATTATTACATATTTGTGTCTTTAGCAACCCGGATCTATATCTAACACGGGTGGTTCTCTACCTGTCACGATGATGTGAAACTCTCCTGATATTAGAGTAACAATTACAGAAGAATAAATCATATTTTGTCACCGTTTGGAGCTTGGAAGGGTTCAGTTTGACCAGATATTTTACACCATTATCACTGTCTCATTTCCCAGTACATTCAGCATCTGGCTTATATCCGCCATCTCAAACATATTCTCAAAACTATCATTTTAAACATCTTCAAAATCAAGGCTGATGACTTCTTCACTGGATCCACCATCAAGGGACACTAATATCGGATTACCTTGTGTGGTGGAGTACTTGCTCTGCAATAAATCGCTGAGCCATCTCAAGTTTTGCTGATGATGCTTCCTATTCTTTTGTTTTCTGCCTTCAGAAACTATGAGTGAACTGTCACTTCATCATTGTGTATCAGACATTGCCTCCTTGCGGAATAAAGGTGAATTGCACTTATTCAATCATCTAAAATGAAATTGTAGTTGTGTAGAAAAAATTCACTTACCTACACACCTCGGGTCATTAGCGACCCTATACCATTTTTACAAAAAAAAAAATAATGAGAAAACAAGCATTATTTATAATATAATAAAATTGCAATTTTATAATATTTTTTTTTTCTTGTTATATATTTTTTTATAACGAATTGATTGAGGAATACTAAAAAAGTTGATATATAACTTTAAAAGGTATGCCCGTGTGTCAAATAGCAATATTACTTTGCTACATATATAGCAAAGTTTGTTGGCGTAGAGAGGTCTAGTCCTGAGCTAAAAGTTTTTGTTGTTGTTGTTGTTGTTGTTTTTTTTTGTTTTGTTTTTTTTTTTTTGACAATTGAAAACTTCCCCATAATATGGTATTTAAATGTATTCAGAAAATAAAGTAACTGTATTCAACCTTTGTTTTCAGTCACCATATTCAGATTACAGTTACTTTATAATATTGATTGGCCACAATATAAGGCAGTGACCTTAAAAAGAGCAATGCTGTCAAACAAGAAATAACCATTTTTTTTCCTCAACACTGCACAAGTGCAGAATGCACACTTGTCTTCCTGCTCGCCCTGTCCCATGGTCACGCTCTACGCGCATGAACATTGTTACTCATGCAGTATGTCCCTTCCTCCACCGTTTAAATCGACAGTGCCATGGGAAAAGAGAGTTTGCTATGGAAGTTTGTTTCCCCCACAGAATAACAAATTAGAAAGGTAATTAATTTGGCAATTATCACAGAATTCTGAATTCAAAGTTGCATGTTGTAATAACACTTTACTTGAATAAAACTGAATAAGGTGTGCATAAGACTAACATGACAAGTTTTATGCATGTTTATGACAACTGTCATTAAGTGTCATTCGCTCAGTTATGACATTTTTAATGCAAATATGACATTGTTTGAGATGTCTTTAAGACACCTTGACATAAACCAATACATCATAATACACAATACATGTCATAACAATTTGACATTGCAAAGACAACACAACCTGTCATAAACATGACATAGAAGATTAATTATCAAACTTAAGAAACCACTTAGCTTTATTGGTTAAAATTACATTAAACTGTCAGGTGGTTGGTTTTGACATTGAGAAACAATTGTGAGATATAAACTCACAATAGAAAGTCATGAAGTCTGTATTGAGACATTTCTCTCAATTTTAGGTGAGTCTTAAATAGCTAGTCCAGTCTGGCTGTGTGAAGCAACCCGGTCTCATCCCAAGACGTCATATAACTGACGTTTTGGGACGTCTTTTGACCATACGTCAATATTCGCCTTTTTAGGGCCCCCTTAAACGTCGGTAGATGAGGTTATGGGATCCTAACTCTACCCCATACCTAAACCTAACCCATCACCTAACCCATCACCTAACTGACGTTAAAGGTAAAGCGTCAGTTGTATGACGGCCCGGGATCGCCATCTACTGACGTTTAAGGGGGCCCTAAAAAGGCGGATATTGACGTATGGTCAAAATACGTCCCAAAACGTCAGTTATATGCCTTTTTGGGATGAGACTGTGTTATGTGAAGAGTTCTTTTAAATAAATCAGACAGTATAACAAACTTAGTAGATTTACAGTCTAATGATTCTTGAGAAAATACCGAGCAAACATTGTAGTGTGTGGTATGCGGTTCATGAACAAGTGATTCTTATGAGTCTTTCAAAAATGACTTCTAAGGTACTGATTGGAATCTCACGAAAAGACTTCTTCAGAGCGCTCACCGAATCAACATCTGATTCACTGAATTGAATCATTTGCTTTCATTGATGTCTTTCAGCAACTGCAGTAAATACTAATGTTATGCATGACTTTTAGATTAGTTTATCTGATTGGGATAACTACGAAAAAAAGCTTTAGTTTTATTTCGGTTTTAGTTATATCTTTATATTAGGATCAACAGAATTGCAGATTCTCGTCCACTAAATGAGCTCCCATGAGCTCTGTAAAATTCTCATTGTTGGGTAAGTTTCAAGATTATTCGGGAATATTTTACAGGGGTTATCTCATTATATTTAAAGTTTGGCATACTATAAATAGATATTTAAAAGTCTCATTCAAAGATGCATTCCGTGTTTAAAAAGTGGTAGCCACTAAGTATCAAACAACTCGCTAAAACTCTTTCCCCCATTAGAAATTCTTCATCAGACTGTTGTTCCTCTGTTTTTCCCTTCTCGTAAATCAAAGCCTGGTATTCTTCACTACATTGCAACCTGTTCTAGCTTTTGTGAGATCTATCAATAGGTGTTGTGGTCTTTCCTAGCATCATACAGTATGTATTACAGCAACCAGCATATATGAAATCCGCCACTTCTGAGAAACCACCTTACCTGTCAGACCGTCAAGGGTTAAGATGTACTTTGTCTGAAGCAATATTCAGTGGATCTCTGGCCTCGATTTCTCAGCAGGCCTTGCTAATGACTTGTAGCCTACAAATTCTTTGCACTCTCAGGTGGCTTCCTCCGAGCCGGGCTCTGCATCATGATGAAAAGCCAGAGATAAAACAACCTGACAGTTGCAACTCATTGCAAGGAGCAAGCAGTACCCTAGCAGCTGAGACCCCGGAGCCCCAGTTGCTCTCTTTTCTCCCCCCTCTTCTCTTTCGCACACAGACTCACTCACTCTCTTCTCTCTTTCCTTTGTTTTTTTTTTTTTCTTTTAGACACAGTGCTGCAAATGATTTGCAAATGCAGACAGTCCAACAGCTGGTGGCCTATAAGATGAAGTGTAGATAACTGTTTGTGTTCGAACGTGTGTGGTGCCGGAGCAGAGGAAGCAGGGTACAGAGTTACTGTTCCCTAATTAAAGTCCATTCCCACCTATTTTATTTCAGTCCATTAAGCAGACAGAGCCCACCCCTCTCCTACGCTTTCGCACATGACACCTCCCAATCAATATGCTCCTGCCGGTACCTCTTCGGGATCTCTGAAGACCAGATTACAGCTAGAGGAAGCGCTAATTGAATGTTCGAAGCAATAGATGTGAGTAATAAGGTTTAGATCATCGGATCTGTTATCTATTGATATGTGGGTCAATCATGTTATACATTTCATATATCCATCAAATAATATCTTAATATTGAAATGAATAATATCAAACCTTTAGTTTTCAGGGAAATCATACAAGTTTGTTTATTTTATAACACAATTAAGTGAAAAGGGGATGGGGTGAACTTTAAATGATAAAAATACTGAAATTAAATATTTTTTTCTAATATTTAATTATTTTGTAAAGTCCCTTTCAAATCAACATCAACCACATCATCCCCCAGAGGTGATGTTTTTTTGTTTTTGTTTTTGTTTTTTTAGGGAAACAACCACACAACATCAGAACGTATAGCAGTGTTATTCTTTTTTTTCTTTTTTTTTTTTGTAAATTGTTTTTTTTAGTATTAATTGGTGATACACTCACTTTAAACATTCTGTAAATTTTGATAAATTTGCTTAAATAATTAACTTTGATAATGATAGTATCAAAATTTTGAAATTTTAAAATTTTGAAATTCCTATAGCGCTATTTTACCTAGGTAAAAAAAACAAAAAAACAAACAAACAAAAAAACGTTGGCATCCTCATGGAATCTAACATTTGACTTTTGTTTCCATCTTGTTAGGCACCGTGCTCATTAAACTATTAAGTTAGAATGAGTTCTAAGTGCCTGAGTTTGATCGGAGGACATTTTTTGAAAGTCCAACATATTATTCTATAATAATAATACATTTTATATTGTATGGCGTCTTTAAAATTGCATTCTCAAAGCGCTTTACAACACAAGCAAGCACAATAATAGAAATTAAAACACAAAGTAGAGAGCATAAAAAGATATAATACTGAATAAATATACAACAAAATAAGTCAATTGAAAGCAATCCTAATAAAAAGTACTTAAAAAATTAATAATGAATTTGCTTCCCTGATGTCAGACTGGAGAGAATTCCACAATTTGGGGGCATAAGATGAGATCGCCCTGTCTCCCCAGAGCAAAGACGTGTTTGCGACTAGGTTTGAAAGGTGTTAAAAGGTCAGACAAGTACCGAGGATCCAGACCATGCAATATCTTATATGTTAACATAAAGATTTTAAAACCAACACAGAATCTTACTGGTAGCCAATGCAACAATGTCAAAACAGGGTTTATGGTCAACAGACCTATCCCTGGACAAAATTCTAGCTGCTGAATTTTCTTGACATTGAAGTTTGTTAAAACGTTATAGAACGTATAATTAAATTGAAATACTAACTTGTTTATTTATTGAATATATTTATATTTATTTACACAGAGATTTCGGAAGTTTTACTTTTCACTTTACTTTTTCACCGAAATCGTCGTCCACTGCGATTTCCTGTATATCTAAATACGTTTAGATCTTCACAGTGAAAGGTAAATCTTCATAAATCTCTATAAACAATGAGTGACGTACACGCGCGAGAGATCAATTCCTGGGCTTTCCGGCGCTTGCGCAGAGAGAAGCGCCCTCGCCCTCAGAGTACTTGGATGGGACTGTGATTACAAGAGGTAAGAACAATATAAATACTGTTCGTTTTCTCACACAAACCGCTCGTTTCGTGTCTTAGGCCATCAATGCATACTTACATTTACAAGTCATTAAATCATGTTTAATTTTGACTTCTCTGTGCATGCTCTTTGAAGTGAACCCATGGTGGACCCCGTATACATGCATTATATGACTGACAGACAAGAACGGTTTGTCCTAAAAATATCAAAATTGAAAATACTGTGGAAACAAAGACACCTACATCTTAAATGCCCTTGAGGTAAGCTAAAATCAAAATCAAAAATTAATTTCAAAGTGAACTATCCCTTTAAGCGCCTTCATATGAAGTATTTGCCACAGTATTTTTTGACAATTGACAAAGGATGCTAATTTGTACGGATTCATAAAATTTTTGCAAAATCGTTCATATTTTACGAGTTGCCCAATTCGTATGAATTGGTACGAATGACCTACCCATGACCCTTCCCCTATCACTGGGGTTTCGACAAATCGTACGATTTAGCCACCCTTTAGCATTAGATAGCGTTGGAAAATAATGCCTCATGAAAAAGAGGGTGTAATATTGTTGTCTGAATGCTGCAAGTCTGAATGTCTTGAGGTAATTTTGAGGCACATAATTATATGTTTCAATACCAGCTATCATTAGTGAGTAATCTCCACACACACCCTCCTTATTAATATTAGGAGCCTGTTGGTTGGTGGTGGCTCCAAGCCCAGAGAGAGAGTGAGAGAGCTGGCTGGCAGATGGCCCACTCATGAGACTGTCTGTGGGGGCTGACTCAGTGGAGTTGCCCTGCCCCCTCCAACAGTACCACTTCAAGGGTCAGTGCTTTGCAGCCGAGTTAACACATCACCTCATCTGACATTTATGTGCCCTGTCCTGGTACCTTTTCCTTCCACCTCTTTCCTCCCTGTCCACGTTACCTCCATGTTGGATTTGCTCATGCATTGTCTCTTCGCAATGCTCATAATTTCATAATTTGACTGTATGATGTCAGCATCCTTTTACATAATTGAATTAAACAGCCCTGTCCTTGTATTTCAATGCAAATACCATATTGCCTGCGCTAAGTGACCACAGCAGCTGCAAACCCGCTAATTAGAGGAGCTGCTAAGAAAATGTGCTAAGGCAAATATTTAGCTAATTATCCATTTTTAATGCCGTTTCCTAACACTGGGCCCTCTCCGAAGGTCCAGCAGATGCTATTAAATTTCACCCCATAGATACACAGTTATGACATGTAATAACTACATGAATATAAAAGAGATTAATAATTTAGAAGGAGCTAACAAATTAGGGCCATCATTAAAAAGGAGGAAAGAGACAGAAGGGGAAAAAAAGGATCAGCCTCACACCATTTGCATTAAACTCCAAATCCAAGGTAATACGCTCACTTTCTCTGTCTCTTGCCCACGGTAAAGAATTACTGCATTAATTCTGAAAAGTGAACTTATTGCGCCTATTCGTTTCAGGGTTCCCTGGAGCAATCAAAGACTACACAATGATAACTGCATTTCAGGGGACAATAACTCTTAGATATCCATTTCCTCATCAGACTTGGTCTTACTTTGACCAAAAAGGGATCATGGATATATTCAGCGCTGTCTAGGTGGCGATTTCCATTTGAGCATGTGATCTGCTGAGCATACACAGGCCCTTGAGGGAATAAATGCCACTTCCCTTCTATTGTCCTGATGTGTAAACATACTGACCTCTCTCTGCTTGAATCAAAGTAGAACCATTCATGTCTGTTTCTAGGTTAACATCTTAATTAACCTTAAAAGCTTTGGTTTTAACAAGCTATCCACTTGTGTTGGCGGTTTGTACTGTACACTCTAAAAAATGCTGGGTCGTTTTAACCCAATGTTGGGTCAAATATGGACAAACCCGAAATGTTGGGTTAAAAATGTAATGTAAAAATTTAACCCAACGGCTGGGTTAGTCCATATTTGACCCAAAGTTGGGTTAAAACAACCCAGCATTTTTTAGAGTGTATCTGCGTAGATATGCTCATAAGGATGGCTGTTGAGTGTTTATGTTTTGGTAGCGTGTACAGTGTCATTTACATAATGGGATATATCGGTGTCAGAAAATATATTTGTTTATCTTAATGTTCTGTCAAGTGAAAATCAGAGAAAAAGCATCTCATACACCTTTAAATGCAGACATGAAGGTGAATTCAATTCCCCATGTGTAAACATCACCCACGATGATTTGAAAGAACAGAGGTGTCTTGTGAAAAACATTCTGTTAACAGTGTGCAACGCTGGAGGCACTGTCTTAAAATTGTGATATTGTGAGATTTCTTCCCCCACATGGTTTGGAATTTCAATTTGAATTATGAGGAAAAGGATCAGTCAGTGTGCAGTCGTTGTTTAACCCCAGGTTTCCTCGACTAACATTCTCTTTTGAGAGCTGCCAGATGACTTGACACAGTGCTTTATACTACACGAAAGCCTTTTGGGAGAAAACCTTTGCCAGGATGTATAAAAAAGTGTTTTCCCCAAGGATATGCATGCAAGTAGGTGGAAAACATCAAGAGGCCAACTTTGAACATTCAGATCCCAGGCCTTTGAGGATCTGATGTCAAATGGCATTGTGGATTTGATGTCAGAAGCCTGTGCTGGTGTAGGTGAATTTTACTGTACACAGATCAGTTTGTGTTTCGTGAGTTTTAAAAGCGTTGAATTTTTTTAAAAAACGGATCTAGAATTGCTTTAGTACTACATCATGTTTAAAGACAAATATGAACTAAAAACATAGGATAACACCAGCAGTGAGGACCGTGATGAGGAAGTTCGTGATTCTTAATGGAACATTCCAACCCGATCTCACGGCAACTCGTTCTTATTTTATGAGGTGGCTATTTCGTATGAATCGGTGACCCCACCCCTATACCTACCCTAAACATACCCGTCACTGGGGTTTAGAAAAATCGTACGAGTGAGATCTTACGAATTAAGCACCTCTTAAAATGTGTATGAATTAGACATGAGATAGTGTTGAACTATGGTTGGACACCAGCATTGAATTCGTGGAGATTCTGGAAGCTGTCTTCCGTGAAATGCGCAGCACAGAGAGCTAAATTACGATTTTAATTTTCAGGAACATAATCAAACATAACTTTTAGCCATTGTTGACGAACTACAGCATTCGTAGGAAGCCTGAACACAGAAGACTTGACAGCTGGGTGAAAATAACGCACTTTCGACCGCATGGCTACAGCTCTTCACTAGAACCCTTCCTCTTTAACAAAGCCAATGAAATACGGCCATGCCCCCTTTTTTGCATATTCCGGAGGGAGGGTTGATGTAAATGTATGGGTTAGTTACGTATAAAACCCGGGAAGTATCTCGTTGTAGTCCCATTCGAGTCGTTTTTGTAGGCATTAAACTTCCTAATTTTCAAAAGATATCTCTGCTTACGTCGAACTTTCAGCGCAGCGACATTGCAGATACTGTTCATGCACCGACAGCAACATTACACACTATTTAAAATGAAAAAAATGAAATCAAAATCAACCACCCCTTTAAATTATAATCTATGAAATATATGTCTTGTTTGAAAACTGTGCCTTTATTCCTTAGTTGAGAGGAAACCAGTCCTGTCCCTTCAGGCTATTATATAAAGTCCCCCCACGTTTATCCCTGTTGAAAGCATTGAGTCTTGTGAACATTAGGGAGGGGATGTTTGAGTACATATTTCTACTGATTGTGCTTGAGCTCACCAAAACAACAAAAGGACTCATAGGGGCAGCCTGAAGACATTTGTCTCATTTTATATGTATGTCTTGCAGAATAGATCTCTCAGAAGACATGAGATTGAAATCACAATTAAGTGTTTGGTATAACTGTATTGCCGTTTGAATACTTTTAAATCTACACTCTTAGAAGAAAAGGTTCTATCAGCGCTACACATTTGGATCCCCTAAAAGGTTCTAAACAGAACCCTTTTTAAATGGGTCATGAACTGGCTTTTTAAATTGTATTGTATTGTTGTCTGAGGTCAACTTATGGCGTTCGTTTGGTTTTTGCATTCAAAACGTCAAAATGATTAAGTAATTGGCTATTTTGTAACCTAGTTTTGAGCCTAGCTGAAAAACGCTGGGTTTTATCGGCGTCTCGCACTGAATTGGAAGTAAACGCCCATTGCTGTGAGTGGAGAACAGGTTTGCATATTATAATGAGTTTCAACTCACCCGTCGATGCACTTGGGGGAAATTGTTTTGAAAGCGTCCAATGTTGTAAAATGGCAACCGGAATGATTCGCCCATACATGTTCGACCCAGAGTCCGTGTGTTGCACAATTCCTGTCAGATCCAATATAGATGGCACAGCACCGTTCTTTATCAGTCTGCAAATCCAGTGAAATGAAGCGAACAGATGGACAATGTTTTACCTCATCAGCTGGAACGTCATTAAAAATAATGTTTATCCATGCAACCCTATTGGAATCCAGAGGAAGCATATACAGCGACTGTCTTCTTCCACAAGCTTGCACTGCACAATATTTTGTATTGCTTGGTAGCTCGATACGGTTTGTCATCACGAGGTAGGCCTCTGTTATTTAGCTATGCTTGTAGCATATATATTGGTGGGCGGGGCTAAACCGGCCATGTAGGCGTTGATCTTCTCCTGCGGGGGTGGTGTTTTATCCTCATTGACGTCATAGTTCCCCATTTGAAAAACGAGTCGTTTGCTGATCCTGGTGTCAATAAAAATGACATTTTCAGTTCTGAAACTTACAGGATATTCTTGTAATATGATGACCTCTTAGATGTCAAAAGCTCAAGGATTTCTCAGTTCATCACCATTTAAGGGTTCATTAATATGAACCATTTAGGGTTCTTTGTAACCAGGAAAAAGTTTCTATATGGAACCTTTTGGGTTCATTCATTATCATTTGTTTTGTCCTTTCCGAGTTAAATATTTCATATTATTGACAAACATCAATACCCTAAAACATATTTGTGAATGCATGTGAATGATCACAAAATTTAAGATATGGGGGTTAGAAAATATATACATTTACATAATTTTATGTAGTTTATCAATATCACATGAAGAGTGCCATTTCAGTTTTTCTCCTCCAAATATCAGCATGATTAAAATGTGATATTAAGTTACCACAACAGTTTAATAAATAATAATTTAATTACAACTACAAAATGTTGCAGAATAATGTAATATATGAATGAATAATAGCCTATAAAGAACCGTTGTGCCAAAATGGTTCTTTCTTGTCATTATGGAACCTTTTTTATCATAAAAGGTTCTTTGGAGTTGAGTAAAGAGCTCTATGCTTCATATATAGAACCCCAGTGAACCCTTTTTTCTAAGAGTGTAATATTAGTAAAACTGTAAAAAAAAAAAAAAATGATAGTGTAAGGATAAACAAACGGTATTTAATTACATATCCACGGAAACACTCAGGATAACACAACCACATTTAACATTGATGACACGGAATAATGAACTGAGGAAACTAAGGCTATAAATACACATACTAGACAATTAACAAGAACAAAAACAGGTGAACGGCTTATATAAAACCATGGAAACTATATAGCAGGATCACAGGCAAACCGGAAAATAGAAATTGTGGTAGGTATTATATATATATATATATATATATATATATTAATACCTATATAGGTATTAAAAGTGCTAATGAGACTAAATAAATAAATAAAAACACACAAGGTCGTCTTCGTGAGAATCAAAAATTTCATTGCTGTGGGGCGCGAGAGACAGAACTTTTTGTTTTAGTAGACTGCCCATCAAATAAGCATAATTACCATCAGAATTCACATGGTGTTCAAAGACTCCTGAAGGCAATCGGCTACACTCGAATTAGCAACTACGATAAATCACCATTAATTAGCTAATAAAAGCCAGCAGGTGGTTGGGAGCCCACAGCCATTCCCTGGTTGTTTGAATTATGTATATTACATTGTTGCGGCAGTGAAGTAAATGAGAGAGCGAGAATAACAGACAAGAGTCTTTGAGGCCCTTGCGAAAGAAAAAGGGATATTACCTGATTCTAATATCCCACAATTCCCAGCATTCCACCCAAAGGACTACAAGTCCCTTTGACCCCTGCTCAAATAATGGAACCAGATGGTTTTTTAGGCACTAAGCGTATTGGAGCTGTCATTATGAGCACAGACTCTTAAGCCACAATTCATTTTAAACCTTAGGCTTACTCAACTATTTCTCTGCTTTAATAATACTTCACCTGTGAAGTGGGATCCATTTAATGGTTTTATGGTTATTAGTGATACAGTGTGGAGCCTATTGGTCGCCAGACAGATTGGCTAATTTGATGGTGGACCTAATGAGGTTGATGGATTTCAGGGTTTTCTTCAACAAATATTATGAACAGATTGATTGATTGTTTTGTGACGTTTTCAATTAAGTTAAAAAAATCAAGGAATTATATTCTACATATAGATAAGTAAGCAGTTATAAGTAATAATGCACAGTTAATCACAGCCTCATATTGCAGGCAAATATGCAAATAAATGAATCGATGTTTTTGAACCAATCTTTAGAGTAAATTATTTATTGGCTCAGTTTCATTCCGGAATGAATCACAGTTTTGAACGAATCAGTTGAGTAAATGATTCAATGACCCACTCATAAAGATAGTCACTTGTTACCATCTACCCATTTATCTATGTTAGAGTCACTTAAAAATTGCCACCACTACTGCACAGGCTGGCCGTCCTTCAGTCAGGAAGCAACAATTATTTAAGCAGTGGCTTATTGGTTTCAAGGCACCCCAATGGTGGCTTGACAGTTTTTAATTAAATTTTGCCAGATCTATTACACTCTTAAGGTGTAGTCACATAAGTGAAATTTTGTAGGGAAAACAGTCCATTATCAAGTACCACAACTCATCGGTGCATATGTTTAATTTTTTATAAATATACTATTATTATACACTTAGTTCTTCAGTACATCAAAATACAGAAGATAAGCTCTGATGCTTCTTCCATTTCATTGCAACCTAAGCATTTTTTTTTTAATTTCATATCTCTGTTCATTTGAACAGATGTCGCTTTTTTCAACCACGTTATCAAAGAAGATTAACCTATAGCATGGATTAAACTTAAACGGGTAATTTGGTAACACTTTACAATTAAAGGAGAACGCAAAAATGAACCTTTGGTCTAATAAAACATTGGTACCTAGTCGACCATTCTCTGATATTTGTTTTCATGATAATCGCATGTAAAGAGTTTTATCTCTAAAAACTGTTTAGCGTATACGCTAGTTTATGAGGGCATTTAATAAGTAAAAAGAAATCGCTACCACTAACATGGCTCAAAATAGCCCCACACTAACACAGTTATGCAAAACGAAGCATTGAGAACTTTGTAAGTGTACAGACCTTTTAATAAGAAGATACTTTATAAAGTATAAGGGCTATTTCAACGCATTCTCATCCCAAAGCGCCATATACAACGCTTTTGCAAAAGCGTAAATATCCAACGCACATGGCACCCTTTAACGTCTAATGAGACGCTTCGGTTATGGTTAAGTTTAGGTATGGTGTAGGGTAAGGGTTAGACCACTAGGGGGCGCCTTCTGCCCAAATATATCTGCGTCTCATTTGACGTTAAAGGGTGCCATGTGCGTTGGATATTTACGCTTTTGCAAAAGCGTCCTATATGGCGCTTTGGGATGAGAACGGGCTCGCTATTTTAAGCCTACCGATTTCTCTTTACTTAATATATGCCCCCATATACTAGCGCATACGCTAAACAGTTTTTAGAGATACAACTCTTTACGGTCTACTAGGTACCAATCGGTCGAAACGGTCGGCTAGGTACCAATGTGTAATTAGACCAAAGGTTAATTTTGCGCCGGAGTTCTACTTTAAGGTTCCATTTGTTAATAGTTAGCTCAAATGAACTAAAAATGACAAATACTTCTAAAGTATTTATTAAGTTTTTAAGTAAGTTTTTTTTTTTTTCATCTTAGTTAATGGTAAGTTTAATGTTTACTAATACATAATTCAAATCCAAAGTTATTTCTTATTAATATTATTTAATTGACTTGAGCTGATCTGAACAGTTGTATTTGTATTATATTAACAACGATTAATGTGTATTGCCAATGTAGGTAAAACTTTATAATAGCTGCCAACTTATGCATTTGTAAATTGATAATTCATCATTTATAAATCATTGTCCCTACATTAATATAGATTAATACTACATTTATAAATATAGCTACATGTTGTATTCTTGATTTATAAGCAATAAATGTGTTTAATAATTGTATTTTCACTTATCAACTTATCATTTATAAATATAAGACTATTAGTATTATATTATTTACAAACCAGTTATTTATAGTTGTCAGTTCATTAGATCATTTAGAAAGTGTAAGTAAATGATTAATAAAATATTTAAAGGTATTATACATCTTATTATTTAGACATATTGCAATAGTTACTAAGTGTGTTAATGCTTATCTTGTAAAGCTTTTACAAAGGAGATGTAAAGGCTCAGTTATCTTCTAGAAAAATGATACAAAAACAACACAGAGTGATACAGAATATGGGTATGTTTATTTCAAGATGCAAAAAACATGAAACTGTACACCTGAATACTTGATATAAAATTTTAAAAAAAATAAACATCTGCAATATCACATAAAAATGAACTAAAGCAAAATAAGCAAGACAATGAATATAAATAAACAACAAAACTAACAAAAAGATTTTTTTGCTTATTTTGTTGTTCATTTTGTTGCTTATTTATTTATATTCACTTTCTTGCTTTGTACATTTTCAACAGTAGAGCGTTGGTGCTTGTAAAGCTAAGGTCATGGGTTCGATTCCCAGGGAAAGCAAAAACTGATAAGAATGTAAATGTGTACCTTGAAATGCAATGTCAGTCGCTTTGGATAAAAGTGAAATGCATAGTTAAGCTTTAACTAACTATGGGACTTTATAGATACAGGTCATTTGTTAGCATGCCAAGTGTCTGATACCTTAGTGATTTAGAGTTAGCACTTGATTATCAGTGACAAACATACCAAATGTCAATGAATAGTGTCAAACAGAGCAGATGCAGCATTACAGTACATCTTTGCCCTCATGAGCTCCTCTCCTCTCCCAGTGGATCCCGCTGCTGTTTAAGTCATAGAAAGCAAAGCTTACCTCTCCTTTGGTTGCTCATTGTATAATCCTGCCAATTCACAATTAATGGTTTCTGTTTGTTCTCATTTCGTTTTTTCGGTCCTGAAATGAAGTACTGTTGATTTTGAGGAGCAATAACAAAGTGGTGCTTAATTATGTTCATAAGAACAATTTATTGTGTCTTTGGATGATGGTTTGCTCATGTATCCTTTGGCAGATACTATATTCAAAGTGACTCTCTGGAGCACCTTGTTGTCTTTTTCAAAGGCATGATATCTTGTATATCTTTGCCCACTAGAAACGGTTTCATTCAATCTTACTTGTTTACTGCTAACCAATGCTTCCCCTGTTAGTTTTCCTTAAAGAAAGATATGATTTTACAGTGCCAAAGACATCAAAGTGTGTAGCTTATATCTTCATGTGGATTTTAATAATACAGAAGATGTTCTCATTTCAACTTACTTCTCTGTGTAACGCATTAATTGTATGTGAGGCAATGAGACAGAATTCTAAACTAGCGTGTCTTTGAGATAGCCTACCATGCCATGTTCTTGCCGTAACAACTTTTCTCTCTCTTCATTTTTCTTCCTCGGAAAATGGGTCCTTTTCTCGGGGACTCGTGTCCTCAGGCACTTGCTTGGCACAGGGTAAAAGAAGTGGCGACATACGTTCATGTAAGTGGGCCATAGTAGCAGATGGGACACTGATTGCTCTGTTGTTTACAGCTGTTTGTGTCCCTTCATGTGACTCAAACGAGCAGCAAAACAAGGCAATGTTGCACCCAAGTGCAAAAATTATTTGTGGCCCCCATTATGAAGTGGGCCAAGTGCTCCAAACTGTAATGGACCTTTGGCAAAATGGTCTTTTTCATTTGAAGATTGTTAGTGTGGTATCGCTGCAGATAAACTGGCATTAAAGTGACACTATAATTCTCAGAGACCTTCGACATGACAGACAATTACAAATGTCTGTGATTCATTTTCAAGGAATAACAATCATCATGATTGTGAATTGCTCCAAAATATGATACTGCAAAAATCTCCTTGACTACAAGTCAGCAGCACTAGGTTTGCTAGCCCGCAGCCATCAGTTGATGTATTACAACAGTAATCAACCTTTTACACTTTGGAGACTCTTGCTGCTACACGGATGTAGTTTAGTATAAAACACTCCATTTATTTATTTATTTATTTTTTTTTCTAAAATATCTTAGTGTGGGCTAAAAGGCTAACATTTTAATGCATTTGAGTACATATTACATTTAATCATGTAGCAGACACTTTTATCCAAAGCGACTTACAAATGAGGAGAATAGAAGCCATCTATTGTAATCTATCAATATTGGGTGGATTTGTGGAATTGAGAAATGGAATTGTTTGCTTAGTTTGCATTTAACTGTAGTATGTAATAATGCTTTACATAATTATTGTATGCTTTAGTAATTAAGCTATTCATCTTTGATTCAAATTTATTAAGTGTTAATAACTGTCAAATGTCGCATTAGAACACATCCTGCTTTTACCACAAGGGGCAAAGCATTTCAGACCTTTTTATTTATAAATAAACCTGTTGAATGTAAAATGCAGGCAGATCCTTGTTGTGTTTCGTGTAATTGTGCGTTGAAGTAAACAAACTGCATTCCAGCGTAATAATCGGCTGCCTCAAGTATAGAGATTAGTTTATTTTTAATTACATCGTACGCCTTTTTTTCCAGCACCTGTCAAAGTGCATTGAGCCCTATATGAGCTCTTCATTATCATAAAGAATGCTTTAAAGGTTCTATAATAACAGTTCTGTTCATATTGTCCTGTAGAACGCTTTTATTCTAAAATGGTTCTTTGTGTTTTAGGGTTATTTATTCCCGCCATCTGGAATTGGCAAACAAAAATCCTTTCAAAGCCACCTTTTTGTTGATGTTTCTGGAACTACACAGATTGTCAGCACAATCTCAATAGTCAGGTATACGTTTCTTAAAACGCCTATGAATGTTAACTTTCAAACTGTAACTGGTGTCCCATCAATCATTCTTTTTTCTCTTTTCAATTTTTTTTTTCACAGAACATAGCTTAAGTGTGACCAGCTCTTTTCATTTAAATACATTCCTCTCTTATTCTTGTCTAAACAAGTAAGTGACAGATTTATGACCATATTGTAAAAGTTTTAAATTATTATTAAACGCCTTTAACGCGTTGCAAGGGCTCACATACTGTCACAATGGTTTCTTTTGGCTATTTAACTTAAATTATTTCACATAAACAAATGGAAGAAATACACGGTGAGTGTCATACCCCACAACTCTGTTACACTGATTTTTTTAGTTTTTCTATATTGTATTTTATTTCTTTGTGTATTTAGTCATGTTCAATGTCAATTATCAGTTATAAATGTAAAATAACTGTCAGAGCACTGACGTTTTTATTAATTTCTCATCAATATAAAAGGTACATAGGTACATATTTGAAGAGTTCAGATGCAAAAGCCTCTAAATGCCATTTGAAATTTTCTTCTTTAATGATGATTTTTATCAAACTTGTATATTTAAGTTCAGTTATTTCACTTAAATGGCAATGATAATTACCTATTAATTGTTATTTAAGTGAAATTACTGAACTTAAATATACAAGTTTGATAAAAATCATCATTAAAGATGAAAATTTCAAATGGCATTTAGAGGCTTTTGCATCTGAACTCTTCATTTATTTATTCACATAGGTACATATTTATTTATTCACATGAGTTGCAATAAATATTTATTTATGTAACAACACCACTAGAGACTACCTTATAATAGTAATAAATAATAATAACAAGTGTCAAACGATTAATCGCGACCAAAATAAAAGTTTGTGTTTATATGTGGGTGCACTGTGTATAATTATTTTGTATATATAAATACACAACGCATTCTCACCCCAAGGCGTCACCTTTGACAATGCCTCAATATTTGACGTTTTAGGCGCCCTTTAGCGTCACTTACATGACGCGATCCTACGGCGTCATCTAACTGACGCTAAAGGAAAGCGTCTGTTAGAGGACGCGGTTAGGTTTAGGTGTGGGGTGGGGGTAGGGTACACGCGATCCTAGGGCGTCATCTCACTGACGCTAAAGGGCGCCTAAAGCGTCAGATATTGAAGCATGTCCAAATGCTTCCCAAGGCGTCAGTTAAGTGACGCCTTGGGTGTGAGAATGGGCTGAAATACACACACATGCTTGAATATATTTAAGAAATATTTTCATGTATATACTGTATATAGATATAATTTATATTATATATATATAAATATAAGTATTTTATATATTAATATTCTTTTTTTCTTAAACATACATGCATGTGTGTGCATATATATATATATATATATATATATATATATACATGCAAAATAATTATACACAGTGCACCCACACATATTAAACACAAACTTTTATTTTGGATGTGATTAATCGTGATTAATCATTTGACAGCCCTAATAATAATAAACTTTAAAAAAAATCTATATTTTCAAAGCATTGTTCTTTATGGTACTAATAAAAAGGGTAATATTTAGCATAAAAAGCACATTTTTTTTTCTCAAGAGTTTACTATTCTGCTTTGTTATTATAATTAATAATAATAATAATAATAACAATATACACCTCTGTTAATAAGTGAGATGTTTACAGTTTTCACAAAGAGCTACAACATTGTACCTTAGGCCATAGTTAGTGAATGGTGGCATGTTTTCCTTCCGTATTCTGTAGTCAGCATTTCCAGCATCTGTGATTAGTGATGTGAGCAGTGAAAGAAAACAAGGGGAGCGGCGGCTGGGGTACAATAAAGCCGTGCTAATGGGGAGCCAGGTAAACCTCTACTGAACATCTCATTAGTGAAGAGGGGGATCAGACAGAGAAGTGAAAGCTCTTTAAACAGGGCAGCTCTTACACACACTCTCTCCCTTTCTGTGTTTCTTTCTCTGTGTCTTTTTCATTGGCCTAGATCTCTTCACTCTGAGCTTGAATAAAACACAACCCCAGTGTCTTAAACAATTACATCACTTGAGGGTGTGACATTACAATGAGGCTCTATATTGTGAAAGAATTACAGCTCACTAAATAAAAAAGTGGCCAAATTGTTTTGTATGTATTTATTATTATTTATTCACAGATATTAAACAGAATGCAAATATAGGCCAATATAACTTATCCACCCAATTCAGTCATTAAAGCGTCGTAAAAAAACAGAGGTGAAGGTCCCAAAGTTGTTGTTAACAGATTTTAAGCATTGTAAATGTCATTTAAATAAACAAAAATGGTCACATTTCATCAGTAAATGGTGTTGAATTATATTTAAAAGTAGACTAACTGTGTGCAAATAGCCTAATTATTTTGAGGGGAAAACAATAAGGCGATGAAAGGTTAACACAAAAATTAGATGAACACTTTCAATGTGACAAAGCATAATTTTAGTTTGATTAAAACGGTTCCATGTTGATTGGGACTTTTTTTGTCATTGAGATGGGGGTGGCGGTGGGTGTCCCAGTCAACCAGAATTCACCCTATAAAATGTTTCATTCGCGCGGCGCATTGCATGCATGCATAATGCAATATAGCCAGAAATGCTTTAAACACGTTTTAGGTTTTTATGGCACTCCATCGAAGTCATTTAGCACATTCTGCCTTGGTCTGTCGCTGTAGCCCCGGGCCTCTGGCGCTTGGCCGGCCGTCGTGTCATCACACCAACTGGGTTTTTGATGAGAACCTGACCCCAGCGCCTCATCTCTCACCACTGTCTCATTGCTTTTATTTACATCTGTCTTTAGCATTCTAATTACGCACTTTATTGCTTTAGCCTGGAGGAGTCCACGGAAGCAACGACGGGACGTTTGCGTTTTTAACTAATAATAAGTCCCACCCACGGGCTGACAGCACATACCTAATTATGGAGGACATATAGTGATAAGAATCACATTACCTAATAGTATTGACAATGTGCGAGTAATACAGGGACTTTCAGGGGGTCAACTATTTATAAGGGAAATCTAAAGCTCATTATAAAAAGACAAATTTGTGGGCTTTTAAAAGTTTTAGTGAAATGCGTGTTATATATAATATGACAATGTCTTACAAATAGCGAACAGAAATCGCGTTATTGTGTTTATCAGCGGTTTAAAATGCTATATATATATATATATATATATATTTTTTTTTTTTTTTTTATTTATTTATTTTTAGAACATCCTCCATCAACCACCACGAATTAGCCTATAAAAAAATGAATGCAATTCGTGATTTAGATTCAAAATATTTTTTTTCAAACCAGCATGTCGGTTTTATTGCATGTAGCCTAACTTAATTCACCTGCCTGAACCTAATTGCCCTATGGTTTTGTGATCTCCTCATTGTTTTGCTTAACATTATAGGCTAGATTAGGTTATTTCCCGTCACTATCTCGTTGAGTACAGCGCGTAAGACCTACACTAACATAACTTTCAAATTGGAAACAATGGTGCATCCATCCTGCTGCTCAGGAAACCATACATCATTTAGTTAAGAGGAAGAGAAAACTTTTAAACGGTCCTTCACGCTTTGCAGAATTTTATAAAATAGCATCAATACCAGGGCGCAGAGTCTTTTAATGAGCTCTCAACTTTAAAGACTTGAAGGATATTAACAAGCTGCTTGACAAATGGTGCTTAGAAGCACATTAAAGACGCGGCTAATGGGGCGCATAATGACGGCTAATTTTCGATCAGATATAAATTAGAGCCCCCAACAGTTATTTGCCTTAAGGACTTTATGTAAATGATTCTGTTCTGTATAAACTGAGGAGAGAGAGAGAGAGAGAGAGAGAGAGAGAGAGAGAGAGGAGAGAGAGAGAGAGAGAGGGGAGAGGGGGGATTGGGGGGCAGTCCTTGCGGGTATGATGAATAGATCTGCAGCGGAGCACGGCTGTCAAACCTCAATGAACACACACATCCAGCAGACAGCTCTACCACCTTCTCATTATTGCCAAATGCGCGATCTAACTGCGACTTGCTCATTTGGAACGGCGCAACAGTGTCTGAGAATAAGAGAGCGCAACGTGCTGTGCGTTAACGCCGAAATGAATTTCATGACGTGCAGGAAGAAACCCAGAACTGGGCGAGAAACATACAGGCTCATCCAAGGGTCTTAAATATTTAATCACCATAGGCCTCTTTTGAAGACACAAATTTCAATAGTATATGTCACAATCTCTACTTACAGCGTAATAATACTAAACTGAGTTTGCTGGGAAGTAAGAATGGTGTTCAGTTGTTGTGTGCATTTCTTCGTTAGTCATCTTGGAAAATTGGATAAAGGCTATAGTATAGCTGGCAGATTGGCAGATCTGCCATTATCTACATAGTATATACTATAATATATACATTCACATATATATATAGCATCTGCCAGCTGAAGTTATTGAGTTGTTTGATAGAATAAGATTTATATTGTGGAACTATTAGCGATTTTGGCGTTTATCACGTTTATTACATTTCGATTATAACAGCCTATAGCCTATAGTTTTCTTGTAATAGCTTGTGTGCTTAAATATTTATTTGGACATCTCTTTTAATTGTTTAGCATGTGTTAAAATATAATACGCTTTATAATGAACACAAGTTAACGTAAAGACAGGTAAAAACTTAAATTCTGCAAGTCTGGAAATAACTGACGTTTCGTTGTTGTTTTTTTTCAGAGCAAAATTGATAATTATGAAAACAGTTTGGTTAAATATTGTGAGACAAGACATGCCTTTTTATAAATGACCATTTAACTGTTATTTATCATTTTTGTATTGTTGTTATTTTTTATTTTTAATCATTTAATCATTTCAAAGGTCTGAACTATAGTTTTACAATTCTAGATTTAGTATTCGTATTATCATCATGACAATTATTGTTTTCCACATGTAATTAATTATGCGCACAACTGTATGTCGCCTTTGGCACGAGTGTGTGTGTGAGAGAGAATAGTTCAAGACATGGTGAACTTAATGGTTCAAATAGCCTTTACTTGCAATTTGTTTTGTTGGAGGTGTTTTACGATTATTACACCTCTGTGAAAAATGTGGGGGCATTTAGCCAAACTATTTAATTGAAAATGTATTTCCTTATATTTCCCCCAGTTAAATGAACGAAATTCTTAGAATTATGCCACTAATATAAATACTGCCCTTGAAATAGAAAAAAAAAAGAAAATCAAAATTCAATGGACATCAGTGACAATAGAATAAATGTTCAAGCGCTAAATAAGGGGCTCCAACACGTCAGAGGCCTGTGGTTTGTCTTAACGTGCTTTGATGGCAAACACTTGGGGTAAATGTACAGTTAAAATATTCTATTCGCAGGTCCCCAGGCGGAGCACCGACAGTCCCTGGCTTCATTAAAATTTCATCACTATCCCTATGAAAGGGGGGAAATGTTCAGGGGAAAGAGATAGAAAACAGAAGACCTAATTATAACAAAGGAAAACAGCGCTGCCCTTTCGTTGTGACCACCATGGTTTCTAAAGCATGAGAATCACATGTATGTGATACCGCTAACAGGTCAGTGTCCCATCTTGGATCAGTCTATTAAAGGAAGGTAGAATAAAATGACAATATAATGACAATATAAATTTAAGCGCACCCGTACCTCCCAGACTGATTTGGTTAAAAAAGGAATAAAATCCGATCGATATTTTTCGCACCTATCTAAAAGTTCAAGAGCAAGTGAATCTGATTGCTTGGAATCATTTCCATTCCCGACAAGCCTCTCCACGTGCAGCCCTCCATGACCGACTGTAATTAACAGCTCCAGTTAATGATTACTTACTTAGTAGTAATTATCTGATTTTCATAATTCCATGTGTAATTTAATAATTCGTTCGTATCATCGTGTTAAGCGATCAGCTCGTTTAGGATAACTGATTTTTTTTCCTTTGAAGCAGGTTAGAATTGATGATAACTGTTGGGTCTATTTAGTCAGAGGGTAAAAAAAAAATATCCATGGCACAAATTGAATGCTGTTATGATTGTCATAAGGCTTTCATAAAAATAATTGCGGATTTAATGAAATATTTTGGAAAATAACTCTATAATAGTCTACGTAACATTATGGAGGTTTGGGCAAAGAAATACGAATTTTAGTTCAACGATTATTAGATTAAAAAAGTCATATTAAGTCAAACTTGCTCATGGTTCAAATGTGTTGAATGTTATTTAAAAAATAATTAAATCTACCAAAAAATACAATTCTGCTAAAATATATTACGTTCATGTTTTTTTTAAAAGAACAAAACGAAATGCAAATTGCGTTCGTCATCTGTTAAATCCCTTTGAAAATCGTCAGGAAACATCAATGGCGAAGCCTCCTCTATTCAGGCGGCTGTCCGTGGTGCTGAAAGCAATTGCTACGCCTAGAATGCCATGACATGAGCGGCGCTACTGAGATGACACTCCCGTCTGTGTTTTATTTATTTATTTATTTTCCTTTTTCATACGGCCTAACAGTGAACTGAGTCAGTCTTCAAAGGGCTGCCTATGTCGGCAGAAGAACGAGAACCATCGACTGTGGATTTAAATGGAGCCCGGCACGTTGGCAGGCGAGGTGTTTTTCTGGCGGCCTGACATCTGGCAGCGCTGTGCTCGAGGGACCTCCCCAGATCTCTATAGACTTCATGATTAGACTCTAATAGAATATTAGCATTTGCTCTCAGGTAGGCTTCTAAGGGTTGTGGATGCTAGCAGAAGCAGCAGCAAGGCGTTCGTGAATAGTACACCAAGCGTAGCTCTACAGCTCAAGATGTCAAGACGTCTTTTTTAAGCAAACAGCAAGAATATAAACTAACCTGTCTCGCAACAGAAATAAGAAAAAAAGACACGTGTAATCCACATATTGATCGGCAAACATTTACATATTATTTCTAACACATAGTCCACGTGTGTACGTTGAAAGCGTTTAGGCCTTTGAATATAAATGAACCCATTGAGAACGTTCCATAAAATGTTAAAATTTTGTTCTTTAATGAAACACATAGTTCAATTCAATTATCAAATACTAACTTAAATATACATTGATGTAATAAATTAATCCGACAATTAAACCTAAAGCAACAGACATTACAGTTACCGCAGCTAAAACAGCAATACAGCAAATACCTGTACGGATATGTCATGTGTATGTCCAAATGAGATATTTACATTTTTTTTTACGTGAATGCTTCCAGGAAACTCATCTTTTTCATTAAGAAAACATTAGTAAACATGGTGAATTTAACAAGCAACGACTCCATAACAGTACGCGTATATTTATACAAATAAATAAGCAGATAACATACATGAAAATAATTTCAAAGAAAATGTTCTCATATATCTCTCGATTGTGCCTTCTCGAAACAACGAAAGAAACAAATTAAAAGTGGCCTGTTTCAAGCAGTTTCCCCATTTGCAGAGGGCCACGTTTTCCTTGTTGTCTCAATATGATTTTCTCAAGCAAAAACGTGGAGGGAATCCCAATAAATATGTAATGAAGTAAACATTACCTCACATGATAAATAGTTCATAAGAAACATAGCCAGAGCGCAGGCGTATTGCAACAGATATTTGGCGGAACAAATCCCATTCCTAAAAACAATTGAGCCTCACCTCGTGTTCAGTATATCCAGTATTTTCTATTTTAATAACTAAGAGGTCAGTTGTAGCAAATGGACGTCTTTTTAAAATATAAAATATATGGATATTCTCATCGCCAATTGCCTAATTGTAGGCTATGTTTATCATTATTAAAATCACAGAAGTGGAATTAAGAAGACGACAGACAAAATTATGCATGTAACAGCTAAATCAATCATTTACAAGGAGCTGTTGGTTATTATCTAATAATGTTGCAGAATCGTTCGTGGAATTGATTCATAATTCCTTTTTTTCTAATGAATGAACCCTGAATTAACACCAATTTGAAGCGTGACATACTGAGAAATAAATATTTCAAATGGAAAGCATTGACAAGACACTGTCAACCTTTTGACCTGAAGTTTTCCCCCCTTAGGGTTGATCAGTTTATAATTACTGGTGTTGTGTGTAGCTTGATACAGAACACTTTCTGGTAAATGACTAAAATATTTCACTATTTCGCTTCAGGCAGTCTGTCTGATTGAGGCTTAAAGAGTCACGCTCCTCTGCTATAGAAAGTGTGCTGGAATAAGTGAGGAAAAACGAATGGTCTTACTTGATCAGTCAAACGATCCTTTAAATGATTCCACATCCCCTTTGCGTAATACGTGACAGTGATTTGGTATTTTCAAATGTCTCTTTTGAATGTCATGGTTCAATGCACAAGTTATTGATGATTGAAAAAGGTGTGAGATAAGAAATATTTTACAAATCGTCTCTAAACAGTTCTAGGAGTCTCTCGACACGTCGTCGCGCTGGTCTTCTGCTCGAGCTAGACGCAGGCCGAGTATTTCATGCGTTTTTGTTTCTGCCTCTGGTTGCAAAACCAAACTCGCACAACGTTCTTTTTGAGGTCCAGCTTCTCTGCGATTGCTGCGATTTTCTCTGAGGATGGACGAGGCTGAATAGCGAAATAAGCTTCGAGGGACCTTTTCTCGGGGGCCGCAATGGAGGTCCGCTTCCTCTTCTTCTCGGCCCCATTGAAGAGCTCGGGTTTGTTCAGCTTCTCCCGGTGAGACTTTTCCGCCTCCTCCAGCCAGGCTTGCAGGATGGGCTTCAGGGCGATCATGTTGTTGTGGGACAACGTGAGAGATTCAAACCGGCAGATGGTACTCTGGCTTAAAGAGCCTACGCCAGGAATCTTCAGGTTGGCCAGCGCTGACCCTACATCCGCTTGGGTCACGCCGAGTTTGATCCGACGCTGTTTAAAGCGCTCAGCGAATGCCTCCAAGTCTCTGGGATCTGCATCCACGTCGCTCATGCAGCCCATGTGGGATTGCAGCCCATGGGCGTGAGCCATGTTGATGGCAGCTTGGTGCATGTGGTTCATGCCTGCCATGTGGGCAGGGTGCGCAGGCGTGGAGACCACCGAGCCGTCTGGCCCGGCCATGGCTCCAGCAAGTGCCAGTCCCGGGGTGATGTGGTCCAGCAGGTCGCCCTCCAGTCCCTGATGCGGCTGGTGATGGTGGTGGTGGTGGTGGTGGTGGTGATGGCTTCCGAGAGCTGACGGGTGCGAGATGGGCACGGACGACGAGGAAGACGAGGAGGTGCACGGAAGCGTGTTCATGGTGTGGTAGGTTGCGTCCGGCTTGTAGGGGCTGTGATGAGGAGGGTGATGATGGCTTTTGGTCTGCGAGACTATATCCACCGCCGCCAGAGCTTCCGCGCGGGCCAACAAACTCTCATCCAATCCGCCGAATATATTGCTCTGCAATTGCAAATAGAATGCACACATAACTGTCAGCAGGGAATTTGCGCTCCACTCCGAGCTTTTAAAACATTTCCAGCATTAAAAAAAAAAAAAAAAAAAAAAAAATCCTAAAAAAGAACACACAAAACAAGACACATGCAACATCCCAGGTCATAAAAATTAATACCGAAGGCAAACCCGGCTGAATACATAAGTTGGGGGGGGAAATGGAGGTGTTGGGTGATTTGCTGTGCAGGCATGAAAAAAACATCAAGCAGAAAAAGTGGGCTGTCAAAATGTGCCTTTAAGCGGTGATTATGCAGAATACGTACCGGTGGGGTTGGGAGACATGCTCGGCGCATCGCCTCGGAGCTGCCGCCGCCGCTGCTGATCGTGTTGCTGTGTCTGGACGACGAACAGGACGAGGTTGCGTTGGAAGTCAAAGTGGAAGAGGACGAGGAATGCAAACTGGAGTATTTGGCCTCGGCCAAACTGGTGTGGGTCATGGCGAAAGCCTGCTTGCTGTTCAGAGACATCATCATCATATTTGCGATCGAGTCTTGGCGAGTTCCTTTTAATAAGTTAAGACTCCGCCTTCTTCGACTGGAGTTCAAGCCCAGTCACTGCGCGGAAGCCTGCAACGAACGTGGAGAGGATGATGCACCAAGTCTCTAGATAGCTCATCTAGTGATGCCTAATGCTCTCAGAGAACGCTCTCCTGGTCGCTCCGTTGCGTGCCGTGGCTTGAGATGTGTCGCGAGCACCAGTAAGCCATGCAACCTGTCGGTAAACTCCTTCAAAGATCACGTCAACTCTATTAAAACGCTCCACAGATTTTTCCTCCGCCCTCACAAAATATCGTACATTTGTCACAGCGGAATCTGATGCCTTTGGTGAGTTTGTCTTTACTCACGTTTTTAGAACGAGTGCAAAAAAGTTTCTCCTCTTTTCTCTTCGCACAAATCTCCAAAACGACGTTGTTCAAAACAATATCGCTCGTTAACCTTTATCCCGAATCTTGTTGAATTTGATTATGGGATAAAGGTGACAGTCGACTACATTCAATGCTGCGGGGACTCGATCTGTCTGTGCTCCAAGGCGAAGGGCAGGCTGAGTCTCTCTCTCTCTCTGCCTCTCTCTCTCTCTCTCGCTCGCTCGCCCATTCTCTCACTCCCTCTCCTCTCACACACTCTCTCGGCTGTACCTGAAAAACCTTTCATGATTTATTATTCTTCATTAGCCACAGCGCCGCTGGGGACTCTGCGCATGGGCAGTTGCAATGACTGAAGCTGGTATTGTATGATTCTCCAATAAAGTTATTGTGGAAACCACAATGGTAAATTTAATAAATTCAACGCAGAACTGTATTCTAAAATCAAACATTTTATATTTCAACGTCCATGTTCAACAATAAGACCAAGTATATTAAGAAATGTATCTGCACGTTGTCCTTTATGTTGCACAGACTTGCGTGTGTAATTAACTTTCACTGTGAATCAAATTATTCGAAAGATTATATTATTATTATATTATTATTATTATTATTATTATTATTATTATTTTATTACGCAAGTAGCCGCTTTGATCTCAGAGAAACGTGGGTGAATATGAAGAAATCACCACAGACAGCCTCATCATCTGCTGTCCCTGTTGGGTGAAATAAATCAAAGTAAAACGCACGACTATCATTCTATTATAGCGAGGTAATTTAATACCGACAAGCATTAAACAAATGATCGGATTTAGAAATATTGAATTTAAATTTAATTTGTGTATTTGTTCCAGAACCATTCACTAATTAACCTGCTTTGATTTTATTTAGAAAATATACTGCTGACGAATTTATTAGTTTTCCTGGTTATTGAAATAATAAATATGAAAACCATCTGAGTTACTATAGAGCGTGTATTATGAATATGATGTCTCAACAGAATATGAAGTATTTCATTAATGACACTAAAAAGCAGATTTTTTACAACTCTTTAGGATTTAATTGCAAACCCAATACAATTATATACTCGTCGCAGCGGGCTATTATCATATCTTCGTTCTAATTAGACTACTTCATCAGTGATTTAATTAAAAACCTTTAATCATGTTCTAATTAACAAGGCAAGTCTAATTTGTTTAATCTATTCGAGTCCACTCCACTGGATGGGGTAATTGATGCATCACAGCGACCGATAGCCTCCCGTGTAAAAGTGCACAGCTAACACCAGATCCAAATTTCAATTTAAACTAAACATATTTTAATGCATGCAATTATCATTTCTTATTTTCAAAATTTTTATAAATGACAATGCATAGTTTAACAATAATGAGTTAATATATGTCGCATATGCCACATGCGCAACCTTAAAATAATTATTATTTGGAGATTATTTGACTTGTTTACGTAAGTGTAGCCCATATAGTGAATATGCCAGTATGAATCCTTAGAAATGGCTTAAAGGGTTGTATTTCATTACATTTATAGTAATTTGGAAATTAAATTAAAGAATGCGCTGCATCTGGTCTCTGTTGGGGAAAACGCACCGTTACACGTTGCCTATAACAATAAATAACGTATGACAATAACTTAAGTCGTTCTCAATAAATCAGACTAGAATTAATATATCAGAGGACAATGTAAAAAGAGAAAAGTGTCATATATATATATATATATATATATATATGCCACGGATTCTTATGTACAGTATGTGTGTCGACATGAAGTTTGTCAACGTGAAATTTGTCCCATGGCAATGACAAAATAGCCGATGGTGCAGCACTCAGAAGTACGGTATACCTCTCCAAAGGGAGGGCCACCCCACGCGCTTGCTCAGGAGACTTCAAGGCCCAATCAATGTCTCCTTGTATATACCCAAAGACTGATTTATGATGAAACTTTAACGAAATCATTTATATTTCACCACCCCTAAATCGGCAAATGAAATTTTCATCCACAATGAAGCACACAAAAGTATATCTAACGTCAAATAAATCAATTGGGCTACGCTCTGAGGCGATTGAGTTTGAGGAGTAGTTTTTGCTCACTGTAGAGTATTTATCAGGGCGATTTAAGTGCTCAGCTTTAATAAATCAGGTTGGATCTACGGCCAGTTACAAACATTGCCGGTAAGTTAAAGATTGTGTCTTAAGAACTAGTGGACCAATATACCTTTTTATCTAATTGACTTAAAATAATAGTGATGAGTCTTGAATATTTTTTTTTTTTTTTTTTTTAATGAGATGACTAACTTCTAGACCAAACAGTTTATGCAACCGGCAACAGCATTTTAATAAAACATAACTTCAGTAGCCTACCAGTCGCCACATGTGCGTTGTTTGGACATGCGCGTGCAGTGCGCCCTCTGTAAACAATCTACAATAATAAATCGATTTGAAATTCCATTGCATACAAGTAATCATTGACGTTTAGCCTTTTAACATAAAAATATACATATCACTTTTATTTATTTATTTATTTTAGGAATTTCTTCAACCACCTTCCTTTTTTTTTTTTTTTTTTTTTTTTTTTTTTTGTGTGTGTGTCTCTTTGATGATATTGTGCTTCAATTTGTATTACCAGACAGGTGCTTTTAGCAGCTAGGTTTGTAAAGATTTTTCTCCTCCTTCAAAAGCCAGTGTCCGCATACTCATACATTTTTATTTTCCACACTAAGAAAGGGTGCTCTCATAGGAATTCTGACTAAAATTGAGCTTCATAGACATTTTCTTTTACATATAAATAACAGTGCACCAGTAGCAGCAACCCAAAACAGGAGGAGGGGGAAAAAAAATAACAGCCAGACTTGATGTACAGTAGCTCAGGTGACTTGTTTGCTTTTTTTGACGTTCATCAAAATCAAGGTATGCCGCTGTGGAGCTTGTGTGCTTTACACAAAGACATTCTCATGAGCATCCCTCAGGAGCCGATCACGTTAACAATCCCAATTACATCCGGACCACCAGAGACAGCTGTTTTAATACCCACCGCTCCTTTGTGCCACCAACACAGTCACTGCAGCTTGCTCGAAGAACACAGGGACAAAGGATGCATCACCGGAATGTAAGAGGGAAAGAGAAAGCTTGAGATAAAGTAAAGGGGAGATAAAGAGTAAAAAGAAACATTGGGTATGCGCCATGCATGTGGGAGTGTGCAGGATATTTAGAGAGAGAGAGAGAGAGAGAGAGAGAGAGAGAGAGAGAGAGAGAGAGAGAGAGACAGAAAGAGAGGTGGTGGTGGTGGGGGGGATCAAGAATGTGTGCATGAGGAGAACACTCAGAGAATGTGTTTTTGTGTGTGAGAGAGTAAGAAAGAGAGACAATTCTCTTGTTATTTTCTCTTCTCGGAAGCTGGAGTTAAATTCGCAGCAACCTTTCTCAGTATTGCTGTTGACACTCACTAGGGGGATGCAAAAAGGGCATGGCTTTAGTAATTATCTCCAAAAAAAGCAAACATTAGACCTACCTCTGTCCTTTTCACCACAGATTTTTAATATTTGAAACGGAAAAGGCAATGGTAATACATTTCCACACAAACTGGAGGCTTTGAGAATGATATATTACTTCCTCAAATGTAAGTAAAACCAGGTAGTTTGAGTTTGAGAGACAGGACGTCATCTAAGATTACATGCCTAAAAAATGTTCCTTTGACGCCTGTAACTACCAGTCTAGCAAAGCCAGAGTCTCGATTTCTGTAATGTTCATCTACTCTAAGACTTCAGGGCAGAGCAGGAGAAGGTCAATCCTCATAATGATGTCACATACCTCTAGGTCCTCCAAATCAATATACTGTAGAGGGGTTCACTGCACCTGTCATTGCATCAAATAAGGCACTGGTAAAGAATTGGCTTTGTATCGGTCTCACTGGATGATATGAAAAATATCAACTTCCCTTTTGGCATTATTCATTATTTAATTGTAAATCTAGGAGTTCAAGCCACCTAATACCATAATAAATAAATCGATGAGATACATGTATGTAATTTCTGTATTCTTCATTTTTTTATTATTATTTATTATTATACACTCACCTAAAGGATTATTAGGAACACCTGTTAAATTTCTCATTAATGCAATTATCTAATCAACCAATCACACGGCAGTTGCTTCAATGCATTTAGGGGTGTGGTCCTGGTCAAGACAATCTCCTGAACTCCAAACTGAATGTCAGAATGGGAAAGAAAGGTGATTTAAGCAAATTTGAGCGTGGTGTGGTTGTTGGTGCCAGATGGGCCGGTTTGAGTATTTCACAATCTGCTCAGTTACTGGGATTTTCACGCACAACCATTTCTAGGGTTTACAAAGAATGGTGTGAAAAGGGAAAAACATCCAGTATGTGGCAGTCCAGTGTGCGAAAATGCCTTGTTGATGCTAAAGGTCAGAGAAGAATGAGCCGACTGATTCAAGCTGATAGAAGAGCAACTTTGACTGAATTAGCCACTCGTTACAACCAAAGTATGCAGCAAGTATGCTTCTGTTGAGACATTCAGATGGTAGAGTTAGAATTTGACGTAAACAGAATGAGAACATGGATCCATAATGCCTTGTTACCACTGTGCAGGGTGGTGGTGGTGTAATGGTGTGGGGGATGTTTTCTTGGCACACTTTAGCCCCCTTAGTGCCAGTTGGGCATCGTTTAAATGCCACAGCCTACCTGAGCATTGTTTCTGACCATGTCCATCCCTTTATGGCCACCATGTACCCATCCTCTGATTGCTACTTCCAGCAGGATGATGCACCATGTCACAAAGCTCGAATCATTTCAAATTGGTTTCTTGAACATGACAATGAGTTCACTGTACTAAAATGGCCCCCACATTCACCAGATCTCAACCCAATAGAGCATCGTTGGATCCCTGGATGTGCATCCCACAAATCTCTATCAACTGCAAGATGCTATCCTATCAATCTGGACCAACATTTTTAAAAATTGCTTTCAGCACCTTGTTAAATCAATGCCACATAGAATTAAGGCAGTTCTGAAGGCGAAAGGGGGTCAATGGTGTTCCGAAAAAATCCTTCAGGTGAATATATATCTGGTATCATGAATGTGCAGGTATGTCAGCTGTTTTCCTTATGATTGCTCATGGATGCTTCTGAATTCAATCCAATACAGCTGAAAATTCTCTCTTCCTCTCTCATTAATCTGAGTGTACCAGGTAATAACATATAGCATGTCATGGGTTGTCTAATGTATGATGCTAATTGACCCCCTTTCCGCCTCTTTTTCACACGAATGAAAAGGTTTTCCCCATCCTCTTATGGAGCGTGTCACTATCTGATCCTACAAATTAAAGAGCTCTCACTTGTCACACTGTCACTGCATGCAGGCTCCCACTCATCAGCCATAATTATCATTTCCCCCTCTTCATCCAATCGCCTGCCAAACACGCTATTTAAACTTACACTGAGGAGCAACATGCCTGTATTTGTGTGACATGATTTTGAGAAGTACCTTATGTTATGGTATCTGAGAATTTGCAGAGATTCTGACTTTTTAAGGGGTGTCTAACTGTTTCTAGCGTGTAAATTAAAACATTCAAGTTCCTGACATCTATGTAATGGATGTCAAAATCAGGTAGGACCCAATATTTTGATATCTTTGGTTATAGCTGATCGTGGTAGGGTTGTATCTTTTAATATTTTTATGCTTGAAAATATTCAAATTCAGGTGATACATTTTGCACACAAGTTTACTGGTCAATTACAGGTCTTTTTGTTGTTGTTGTTCATTTTTGCTACAGTCATATGACTCACTTACAGTATGTTTCTCCCTCACATCTCATTATGTGTGATAAACCTCATCTTTGTAACAAAGTGCTTGGTTTCTTAGTCATTGAAACATCAGACAACAGTGTGCATTCTGACAGTTCCCCTCCCATACTACTTCTCGGAAAATGAAAATTAAACATTTATTAAGATGCCAGTTAGGTGAGCAGAACTATACAAAAATGCATTGAGCCTGTTTCATTGTTGGGACAGAGAGTAGGATTTCATAAGATAAAAACTTTAACAGCTTGTTTTACAATACAGCGCACTCACCAACAGGGTCAACCTCAATGAATGTGATGCGGTATTAATGATTTAAGGTCATACTTTATTTCAGATGCAGTACTTTATTATTGTCATCATAGTCAATAAATGGAGAATTTTCCTCAAGTTCATGTGTGTTGGATAAGCAAGTAATTGTTGAGTTCGTGCATTGATACTCAATGACGTGTGAGTTTGTTCATTGCCCAGGATGTCCAAACAGAGATGCTAATTAGGCCCAATCATAACAATGCATGGACTCTTATTATACGTGACACTTTACCTGCTGACTTTGTGTGAGTAACTTTCTAATGTATGCACTGTACCCTTGCTATTGACAAAAATGCCTGGGCCTGATCAAAGCACAGTATTCAGTGGATTTGTCAGGGCCATGAAGACAGGGTCTGTAACACTAATGATCTTCAAACGCTTCCCCATTGCACCAGGAGCTGCATGACTTCCAGGCAAGTCCCCCCTCCACCCCCAAGAGAAGCCTTAATTGTGCTTGGCTTGTGGGGTGACAGGTGTCAGAGGGCCCCCTCCTCATCCAGCTCATCCCTCTGAACAGAGGGCCGAGTTTTTTGCGTCCCTCCATAAGCTCATTATTAGCATGATACTATTATTCAAATTTCGATTCAAAATTATTTGTATAGCGCTTTTCACAATACATATTGTTTCAGCTTTATAGGAAGTGCATTTCAGAAATGTAGGCCTACATAGAAAAAATTAAGTTAGTTAATTATGTATTAATTTAAGGCATAACCTATCGTCGCCGTTGAATCGTCTCTTCACAGGCGTTTAGTCATCTAATCGCAGGTGTTGGGGCATCTGAAGTCTCCGTGAGAGGCTGGATACAAACCGGAGCTGATGAACGCTATTTACCTCAAGACTAACGTCCCGAGAAAACAGCAGAAAAGCAGATGGGAAATAATTAGCATAGCTGCTGTTCATAATATTAACGCATTCGATCTGAGCTACGCTATCTCACGAACAAGTGATTAAAAAGTGTCACTTGTACGAATTCGTACGATTTGTCCAAACCCATGTGATGGGTAGGTTTAGGCGCGGGGTCAGGGGTAGGTCATTCGTACGAATTTATACGAATTGTCCAATTCGTAAAATATGTACGATTTAGCAAAAACGTAGGTCATACGAATTGTTACGAATTAGCCACCTCGTAAAATTCGTACAAATTCTCATGGGATCGGGTTGGATCTGAGTCAGCAGTAGTATAAAAGGTAAGCATTATGTGAATGCTTGGTTAAAGAGATGCGTCTTTAATCTAGTTGTAACCTGGGGCAGCGAACAATATCAGGAAGGCTATTCCATAGTTTAGGAGCTAAATGTGAGAACGCTCTCCCTCTTTTAATGGACTTAGATATCCTAGGATTGACCAGAAGCCTCAAATTTGGTGATCTTAAAGAACGCAATAGATTGTAGGGTGATAGAAGGTCCATTGAATACACAGGAGCTAAACCATTTAGAGCTTTATAGTAGTACTTTTTTAATTGATACGGAAGTTAATAGGTAACCAGTGTAGAGATGATAAAATTGATGTTATATGATCATATTTTCTTGACCTAGTAAGAACTCTAGCAGTTTATTTACTCTACTTGTTTATTGCAGATGCAGGACAACCAGCTAATAAAGCATTACAGTAATCTAGTCCCGACGTCATGCATGAAACAACTTTTCTGCATCAGAAACAGATAGCATGTTATGTAGCTCAGTTCTGTTTTTAAGATGGAAAAAGGCTGCTCTTGTAACATATGAAATATGATTTTCGAAAGATAAGTTGCGGTCTAGTATAACACCCAGGTCTTTTACTGCAGTGGATAAAGTAACAGGACATCCTTCTGAATTAAAGTTGTATTGTAAAAGGTTTTGTTGGCAGTTTTTTTGGACCAAGTAATACCTCCGTTTTATCCAGCGCAGTCTCATCCCAAGACGTCATGTAACTGACGTCTTGGGACGTCTTTTGACGCTACGTCAACATCCGCCATTTTAGGGTACCCTTTAACGTCGGTCAGATGACTTTATCGGATCCTAACCCTGCCCCAGAAACCTACCCCGTCACCTAACTAACGTTAAAGGGTACCATAAAACGGTTGATGTTGACGTATGGTCAAAAGATTGTGTTATTTTATGCTGAATTTAATAGCAGGAAATTACACGTCATCCAGCATTTTATATCTTTAAGGCACTCTGTCAGTTATAAGTTATAGTGTTTTTATCTGGTCGTGATGAAATATATAATTGAGTGTCATTGGCATAACAGTGGAAATTAATTCCATGTCTTCTTATAATATCACCAAGTGGCAGAGGGCCTAACACCGATCCTTGTGGCACTCCATAGTCTACTGACGTTATCTTCTATTTTTCACGATTTAAACAGACAAAATGGTAACAGTCTGATACAGTGAGTGTGATCTTAATACCTGTCCTTGAACACCCATGTAATTTTGTAGCGATCCAAGAGTATTTTATGATCTATAGTGTCGAACGCAACGCTAAGATCGAGTAGAACTAAGTATTGAGATAAAGCCTTGGTCAGAAGCTAAAAGTAAATCATTTGTAATTTTAACTGAAATCCTGACTTAAATTTTTTATAGATGTAATTTTCTTGCAAGAAAGAGCACAATTGAGCAGACACGTTTTCTAATATTTTAGACATAAATGGAAGATTTGAAATGGGTCTGTATTTGCTAGGTTATTTGGATCTAATTGTGGTTTCATAATGGGAGATTTTATTACTGCCTATAGCTTGAATATTCTTGGAACATGACCTAAAAATAAAGACGAGTTAATAATATTGAGAAGAGGCTCTCCCACTACAGGTAACAGTTCTTTCAGTAGTTTAGTGGTAATCTAATAAACATGTTGTTGGTTTAGATGCAATGATACGTTTATTTAGCTCTTCCTGTCCTAGTTGTAAAGCGGTGTAGTTTTTCTTTCTTTCGATGTTATGGCTGATGACTGAAAAAAATGGCTGATTTTCAAATTCTATAATCTATATTTTTCCAAAAAAAAAAAAAAATCAGTTGTTTTAAATACCTAATTTAGAATTCACATAATTATAATGCACAGTACGTTTTATTACTGTATATTATGCAGCCCGTTCTCATCCTTTAACGTCATATAGAGCGCTATATGACAAAACGGCGCTATACTACGCACATGGCACCCGTTATTGTTAATATAACACGCGAACCCAAGACGTTATAAATCCTTTAGCGTGAATATGACACGTACACCCTACCCCACACCTAAACTTAGCCCTCACAGCACGTGTTATATTAACGATAACGGGTGCCTTTAGCGTAGTATAGCGCCGTTTTGTCATATAGCGCTCTATATGACGTTAAAGGATGAGAATGCGTTGATATTATGATGTTCGGTATGTCTAAATTCATTCATACAAAAATATTCATTTTGAGGCAAAAAGTTTAACTGTTCTTAAAATATTAATATTTTTAAAGTTGAAGTTTAAGTGAGCATTATTATAATTTAAATACTATTATAGTTTGCATTAATATCGTAATAAAAATGTCTGTGTTTTTTGTTTTTCTATTTTTCTTTCTTTTTTTCAGCAAAGGTAAATGTAAAAATAATTATATATTGTATGTTGTATTGGGTTACCAATATAGTGTGCATCCCTACACATAAAATATCTGAAATGACAAAGGTTCTTGTAACTGTATAGTGATTAAATATATACAGATAACAAGGCACAGTGTGATGTGTTCGAAAGACCAACACTGTCTGCTGCACATTTCTTCAAAGCCTTACCACAGCTGGTCTGAATCTCATGGGCTGGCATCCAGTGTAGTGGTGAATAGGAGATTAACGATAACGAGCATCTGATAGCTAGCATCGCTTTAAACCTGGAGATGGTGCCCTTACCCTCGATTCATTTGGAGATAAAGAGAGAGAGAGAGCAGGGGGAGGGAGTAACCTTTCCCAGCCAAGGTCCACGTGGACAGTGTGTGTACAGTGAGGAGAGGAGTTTGTCTTACATATCCAGCTTGTCATCAGCTACACAATCCGTGGAGGGCTGCCATCAGTACCACATACTGAATAAACATGAATATAACATGAGCTTTTGCTTATGTAACATTTAGGGGTCACAGTGTGTCTGTCGGGATAAAGAGACGGACAGAGAAACGACAGAGGAGATTTTGACTCAAGGATTCTCTGAACAAATGTTTGAATTATTTAAAAAATACATATATTTTACAAGGATTATAGGAAACTCGAGAGAGGAACTGAGCATTAATACAAACAAATATGAGCTATGCAACCTGTAATTGGTTTACACAAAATAAGATATTTTGAAAGAGGATATCTTGATGTGATCTAATTGATTGATTGATTGATTGATTGATTGATTGATTGATTGATTGATGTAGTGATGCATGCAATGGAAGTATTTAATTCATAATATACTAACTTCCCTCTAGCTCAAAGAGCAGTGCGTGGCACTAGCCAAGGTCAAGGGTTTGATTCCCTTGCTTAAACTGATCAAATGTGTACTTTAATCCAATGGAAGTAAGCATCTGCCAAATGTATATATGTCATGTAAATCACTTTCAGAATATTGGCTTTTGTGTTCGGAAGAACAAAGTAATACAGGTTTGAAATGACACGGAGGTGAGTAAATGATAACATATTTTTCCTTTTGGGGTGAGCCCACTCCTAAATGGTTCTTTTTAGAACCATTTTTTGGTAAAAGGTTCTATTGGCCAAGTATGGAACCCCAGGATTCTATATAGAACCCAGAGGAACCCTTTTTTAAGAGTGTATAGAACCTTTTAGGGGTTCCAAATATGTAGCTCTGATAGAACATATATAGAACCTTTTCTTCTAAGAGTGCATGGAATAACTGATAAGACTTTAAAGCATAGAAATGATATAATTCTCTTTCAATTCTAAGTACCTAATCCATATGAACAGCTAAATCTGAAAAACATCAACAAGGCTTCCAAAACGGGCTTGCGCCTGCGCGTAATGAACCTGTGTAAAAGGTTCTGTCAACTCCCAGATCTGGTCGTCTCCCAATCTGGCAGCAGAATTGACGAGATGAGATAATTAGCGACTCTCCCTCTCCATGACTCTTTTCTGTTGGGGCTCTGCGAGACTATTTGGCATTGCGCATCTCCGTAACGGGCTTGTTTAAGTCTGTTCTGAAAGCCCCTTCGCCAACCCCCAGCGGAGGGCAGCTCGCGAGACCCCGTCGCGCTTTGAGGACCACTTTGGAGCTTTAATCCACTCCAAATGTGCTGATAATTCTCGTTGCCAGGCCACTCTTCTCTCTTGCCTGGTGTCACAAGAGTGGTCTCACGAGATCCGATCAGCCAATGATAACAAAGTAGCCAGATGTCTAGTGCTGGCACAGTCCCAGAAGCCAGGCAGCGGTACGCGGCAGCATCCGCCATGGGCCCGAGATCAAAGCTACCTGAGATTACTTATGGGCACAAAATATGTGTTGCTTATTCTACAGCTCCCATTAATAACAATCTGGGCGAATTTGTATTTCTAATTAACTCTTTCTTTTGGGTGCAGAAGTGCTGTAGGTTTATCAGGGCCTCCACAGATTTTTCTTCTTTTTTTTTTTTTTTCCACAATGTGAGCAAAAAGCAGGAAGACCCAGAAGTCGGATGTTGCACTTTCTGAAGAAGCAACATCAGCCGATGGTGCATTTTTTTTCTCCCCTGTTTTAAACAACAAACAAACAAAACAGAGATCAAACAACCCTGATTATTAATGACACCATGTTTTCATTTTATTTGCCCTGCTAATATATTCACCTTAAAATATTAATGTCTAATAGATAGATGCTGATAGTTTCAGCAGTGATTTTATATGTTTGTTTCAGTCAACTTCAATGTCTATTGTATTAAATATATATATATATATATATATATACAGTATATATATTAGGCCTCAATCACAGTCTTCGTGTCATCTCACCCATGCAGCTCTAATAAATCCGTAATCGAAGTTGCATTATTGTCAATGGATAAACTAACTTTGTTGAACTTGTACAAATATATATATATATATATATATATTTCAAAAGTTTTATTTAGTCTTTCACGATACCCTAGTCACAGTAATACACGCACAAGTCAGGGAAAGAATAAAGGTCTTTATAATGCAAAAGGAGATAAATAGTCAAAACTACAGGGAACTTACTCAAACTGAGGGCTTAAATCAAAAGAGCTGACAAGATAATATGAGAACACAGGTGAACGGGATTATTAATCAAACAAACTGAGAAACTGGGTCAAATGACAAACATAGGGAAAACAGAACATATACATGTAACATCCCATATATGTGTCATTTTTTACATTTTAATATGCAACATTATGTGAGCGAGGCAATTGTCAATGTTGCCGGTGTGTTACTGTAATACAATGGGAATTTTATTTTTAATTTGTTTTTAATGTTGCGGCATATTTCATGAGTAATCTCCAATCTTGTCTGGAATATAATGCTATCCTATCATTGCACTCAGAACCAGAGAATTAAGAAGATCAGACCAGTTATTTTTGATTGATCAACTTTGTGCTGGAAATATTTTTTTTAATCATTTATGATTGTATCAGTTCTTAATATTTTAAGAGATGTATATTCTAGTCTAATTCTAATGCTCTTTAATGTAATGTTGTTTGTTTTATGTTGTTACATTTCTTTTATAACTGAAGTGCTGTGCATACACACACAGTAGGCTTGTGCGTTCACTTTTAAGTCATGAAATATTGGAGTAACATGTTACAAATTTTCATAATACCTGATTAATGATTGTAAACGGGTTGATCTATTTAGGTGAAGTATCAGATATTAACTGTCCATCAATAAAACACAACGATTCCATGTATACGGTCTACAACGGACGTTAAGCTACTGTTTGAAGCTTCTGATTTTCGAATGCGGAAGAGTGATAAAATGCCTATTCTTCAAACTATGAGCACTTTTGGCCCTGTTGACTTTAAATGTACACTCATAGAAATACACTTTTCACTGTCTCACTGCTTAGTTTCTCACTAACAATATTCAGCAGTATTTCATCGGAAATGTTCACAATATCATCTCATAATGTCTTGTTTATAAATCATTCAGTGATTTAAATGACGAAAGGACATTTACAATTATATACTTTTAATTGTCCTGAAGTCAATGTTTTTTTTTTTTTTTTTTCCTCTCTTAATGCTTGAAATAAGTGTTTCATGTTTCATTCTATGACATAAAATACAGCAGTAATTTTTTAATAAATTTTTCTTGTCTTGAAAAAGGCAGTTGCTAACAAGAGGCTGAAGGATATTAAAAGTCATCCCTTTAAATAGGTTGACTTCTCACCAGTTTGTTTTTATAACCCTATTGTGCTCATAATTGTGTTCATGATCACAAACTTCCAGGGAACGTATTTTAATTTACAAAGTTAAAGAGCTGTCAGAGACTGTTTAGCTTTTCTTATGTCAATTGTATTTGGCTTCAAAAATCAAATTAGCGAAAATTAGTATGATGATTATAATGTGTAAAAATCATAAACTTTTGTTGGTCACAGAGATTGCTTTCTGCAATAACCCAATAGGCAATGGATTTTTTTTGAGGGAACTTCTGGGTTCACAACTTTTGCATAAGTTTACAAAACAGTTTGGAAGTAAAATACTGTCACGGTTTGGTACAGGAGTGCAGGCAGAAGGAACAGGAGGAGTCCAGATGAACACGAAGATACTAATTTATTTCAAAATACAGGCAGGAAGACAGGGTTTCACAGAGTAACATTCAACATCGACCGACCAGGACTGGATAAAACAGAGGGAACTAAATACATAGATGAATCAAACATAACGAGGTGCAAACAGGTGAGACAGATGAAACAGGAATGTGAACGGGAGGCTGATGAGGGAGTGAGTTCAGGTGTGCAGACGAGAGGATCATGGGAAGTGTAGTGCTGATGACAAGACAGACGGTGCAGACGAGGACTGTGACAAATACATTGTACATTGATACATTTACTTACTGTACATAGATAACAACTATAAGAGTCCTAACTTATCTTAAAGATTAAAAACAAAATGTTAAAAAGTTTGTATAAATCAATTTACTAAACAATTATTTCAACCAATTAAATCTCATAACCAAAAATTACATAAATCCGTTTGTGGTGTTGTTGGGCCTGTTATAAAAATTGCAATGATTTATTGCAAGTATAAATTCAATAAATCAATTATTGATTCATTGAAAAATTGCAAGTGTTTATTTGGGGTTTAAAACTTGTTTGAACAAAGTTTGTTTGTATCACTATTAAATGTATCATGTATATGATGTTTGAGATGAGATGTTTGAGGCCAACATTTCAAAGATTTGAATAAAATAATCTTTGCTCTCCACATATACAGTCTATGTAAATGAACACACTTCTCTTATACTGCTATGGGTACATCTATGCCAGAACCTTCAGTTCTCCAGTCGCTTCTGAATTATTTTGAAGTTGAACATTTGTTTTTCTTCCATTGTCAGTGTTTCTTTCAACCAGCTCTAAGAAGTTGTTGTTTTCTCCTTTAGGCCCTGGACTACTTTTATTGAGTTCATCCACTTATTCCATCTCATGTGCACTATTCAGTTTGTAAATATTTAGAATAGAGCACTGCCTTTAAGGAAGAGAAACAAAACCGGCTCTGCATCATGTTTTGGGAAGGCAATTGTTGCTTCCTTTTTCGCTCACAGAAGTATGCGGCCTATTTTATCTCCAAGAATCTCATGCATATTTCTCTGTCTACTTTTAAGTCCATTGTTTAATGTACAGATGTTATGCATTTGGAGGTGATGTACCACATGCACTCGGTAATTTATTAATTATTAAGCATCGAAAGTATTGCTTCATGTCCATGGCTGATGGGAGGGAGTCCCTCCTCCCTCCTAGTTATGAATAAGAAAAAGAATAACTAAGTGGCTGTGTTGATGTGCGAATCATGCAGGTTCCCATCTAGATGAGCAAGGCATCTCTTGACATGCTGTCTTTGCTCAGTGAGGAAGTAGTGAGGGTTGGCTCTCTTGATTAGATCTAGTTAGCAGGCTTTAAATATTAATACCGTTCAATTCTATAGGTGAGATCAAAACCGATGGAGAACATAGATGGCGAACAGATTGTTGAAGTGATTGATTAGAGATGAAATGCATATCAAGGAGTACGTTAAGCCTTGAACCCAACAGTCATCTTCCATTTGAAAACATAAACCTCAGAGTGACTGACAGCAAACATGAAGAGTTTTTCTAGGCACATTTACTAACAACCCATTGTTGATATGTGACATTCTTATTGTGGATGGTTCATTGAATCATTGATTTAACTTTGCTCATAAGCAAATGCAAAACACAGTTGTCGCAGGTAATGTTACTGTCAAATAACATGAGGATACGTAAGGTTTCGAATATTATTACGTTGAACCTTTTATTGGCCATAGCACTGCTTTGTCAATGCACAAATGTATTAACATATAGCCTGCTCTAGTTTGGCACCATAGCATTCATGTGCATTAGAAACATGCTTTGAACTTTTTAAAGTTCTCATGTAATTTAAAAAAAATAAATAAATAAAAAAACAAAGAATTACTGCCATGCAGAAACTCTGGAAACACCAACCGTTCATCACTCTTAAAACAGCTTCCTCTTCTGCTGCTTGGACGTGGACTGTTATTAATGTGTGCTGAATAATTTATCAGAATAAAATTACCATGGTCTCTTTTTGCCAAGATCTTTGCTAACAATTAAAATGGATTACATATACAGTATTTCAGCTGTGCAAAGTATTGTTTTGAAATTTTAAGATTTCTTTATCATCCTTGTTATCTCTTTCTTACAGTGTACACACCCCAGAGATTGGAGTTCCTCTTCCCCGGTATGCTCTTTGCCTGCTGGGAAGGGTTGTGGTCTTCCCCTGACCCTAACCATGATGAACAGCTTATGGATAATGGATGAACCACTATGTGTGCTGAACTCCCTCCAAGCAGTCCATAATGGGCTATTCCCTCTTTAAACATTGCCTGAACTTGTGGGTTTGAAAAGTACAAGGTTTGTCAGTTAGAATCACTTCACATTAACTCACCCAGTCTATATGAAACTGTCATTTTACCAGATCTTAATATGTAAAAAAAGAAAGCAAAAGTTTTAGATTTTTTCTTATTGTATGCCATAAATATTCATAACAGAGAATGCATTCTCAGTGGATTTAACATGAATGAGCACTATCTAGTAAGGGTCATAAGCGTGAGTTTGTTTTTTCAGCAAATGTGAATCTGTCCGCCCTCCCTCAGAAAAAAAAAAAACTGGAATATTCTCCGACCCCAGTCATATTCCATGTGGACAACTGTCCACATCTCAATGACGAGGCCAACAATTGGCAGTAATTGGCACGTTGCCTCGGATGTCCTCAGAGAGATCTGAGTTTGAGAGCGACGGGCTGCCCTTTCCACCAATTAGAGCGCTGCCCCCAAGGGGGCATTGACTGAGGGGGGCCTATGGTGTGGCTTGATCCGGTTGTTTGTGGAGTTGCTTCCTCCTCATCTTCCTCCTCTGACATCTCAAAGTTGGGAGACTTCAGTACGAGACCTCTACGCCACCTCCTCTGTCTATCTGTTCCTCTGCTCTTGAGCTGTCAGCGCACACTATCACATCCACTATCTGAGGTCCTTTAAAACTAAACCACTGACAGACTCCCCGTTGCTCTCTTTCTCTCTCTCTCTCCAGCAGCCTTACATGGATGTTTCCTCATTGACTGTTGGGCTTAAAGCCCATTTAAATTCAACATGAATCTTGAATTAAGGAGTCTTTATAGTGAGAAGGACAATGGGGGTGTTTGTTCTTGTGTACTTTGTTACATGCATAGTGAAGAGCTTCAAGCACTCAGGCACTTCAAAAAGCTTCTGTGAAGAGCCACTTGTCACACAAGGGCCTCTTGAGAAAATTAACGTTTATTCACAATTTGTGTGCATGGAGATTAGTGAATAAGATCACATGTCCGGTGTGTAGCGGGTGACATCAATTACATGATTCAAAATGAACTGTCGGTATTAGTTAGCGTTAGCCTTATAATTGATTTAAACTAATCCTGAAATTAAGTCAGGGTTACAGGTGCATATTTCTAATGGCACTTTTCCATTGCCAGTACCAGCTCGACTCGACTCCACTCGGCTCGACTCAGTTCGCTTTTCGTTTCGTTTTCCATTGCAGACAGTACCGCCACAAATAGTACCCGGTCGTCATAGCGACACCTTTCGTTCCTCGTTGCCCTATCAATCTCTCGCAGGATCCTCTCTTCGGCCACCAAACAAAGGAAAGTCTGCACCTCCTCGTTTGACCACGGCGTAGTCTTCCGAGTTGCCATAATAATAGTAGTTAGTTTAGTAACTATCTTTGGCAAAACTATTTGAAAAAATAGTGGGGTTGGTGACGATTCTCTCTGACCAATCAGGAGTCGGCATTGTTCTCACGTGACATTTTAGTATCATCTTAGCTCGCCTTAGCGGTGGTACTAAAAAGTACCCGAAAGCAGGAACAGGTACAACTTTTACACAGTGGAAAACCAAACAAAGGCGAGCCGTGTCGAGCTGGTACTGTGCGGTGGAAAAGCGCCATAACAGTGGTCAGTGAAAGCTTTTGGAAAGAAATAAAAACAGGGAATGGAAAGGTAATCCTTTTCTTGTGCATTTGTATGATTGGGTAACGTTTACTTGTATTTTATTTTAAACTACAATTCAGAGAATATTTGTATTCATTCACCCCCTCCAAAAAAAATGAAAATGATTATTTACTTACCCTCATGTTGTTTCAGATCAATGTGACTTTATTCTTCCCAAATTGGGGCAAGAGGAGAAATGTAAAGAATGCAGCAACATTTGGAAAAACTATTTTTCCAACATTTGGTGAGAAGGGTATTGGAGAAAACATCAGACTGTCAAAAACACTGATGTTCCCAATCAGTACGGTACGTCTGACTACATCGAATGTGAACGAACTGAAAGGGAACAAGGTTTACATACATAACCGAGACAATATCCATAGCAGATGTGCACACCCATGCACAGTTCCCATGCACATCACTTACAACATATCTAAGCACACACACACACTATAAGATAATCGGACCAATTCTCCCCTTCCGACATTCTTCGGTAAAGTCTCAATTATCTTGTTAGTTCTACAGATTATTTTATCAGATTTTCCTGTGGCGTTTAGAGCAATTGAATCTGCATTTATAAGAATCACATATCTCAAATCATAAACATCCAACATGTTTGCGATCAGAAATCCTGTTGAGTGGGAGGAACCCCGAAGACAAACGCGCGCACACTGTAGATTGTCTCGTGGACCGAAATGAAATCCAATCAGAAAGCGAGCTGACGCAAGACGGAAGCAAAACAACGACTTGATCCAAATGTTTTTCTTTTTTCTCCCTGGCAAATTTTCTGTAAAAAGCACTCCCGACATAGTATTACGTTCTTTCCCGTCGTCCAACATGTTTGTATACTCTAAATGCACGTTTGACCACGAGAGATTTCGAGAGATTTCTTGTGTTCACAGTCTGGACTTTGGTTGTTTGTGAATTAAATGAAATGATGTTTTATTAACAAAGTTCGGGAGAAGAACATTCAGATAATTAACAAGGGTGGAGAGCACTCAGCAATCACGATTAAAGCGTGTGTATATAGACTCAGCAGTCTCACCTCATTTCTCTGACAGTTTAGCAGCGTCCCTCTACCACCCCTTCTCCACTCTTCTAGTCCTAAACCACTTTACACACATACTCTGGGTTCGAGACGAATTCAGAGGTCGGAGCCCTCCCCCGGGACAGCACGCCAAACACGCATTATACTTTATTCCCTTTAATTGTATGTGAGTGTGAACTCTTGAAATAGTGTGTGGCAGTGTGCTGTCTTGGTCATATCACGGCACTCCACACACTATAGGTACAAAACTGTTAAATCTATTTTTTTTTATTTTTTTTTTTTGTGGTCACGTTTTGAAAATTTGGATAGGATTTTAAAAAATCTCTTAGCCTGGGGTAGCCTTTATCAGACTAAATGGCATGTGATGTTTATTTTATTGTATGTTCTCCAAGTATCCATTGCTCATTGTTCCATCCTTCAGGTGATTTTGTCATTAGGAAGATGCATGGAAGTTTCAATTCAGACAGTAGGTATTTCCATAGGTCTACCTCTTCCAAATTGAGATGTAAATTTAGCATGAATGTGTCTACAAATATATACAAAATTTAAAAAAAATAAAATCCACCCAATTGTCCTCACAACCAACAACAGTGACTCCAAAAGGCAGAATTCAAGGTTCCACAGGTTGACAGGCAAGTAATAAGACGGCTCTTTCTCCTTTGCAAGGACCCTCACAAAGGGGACCCAGCTAATATGCTGTCTGGCCCCAGGGCCTGTGGGAGCATGGCTGGATTATTATGTTAATGTGAAGGCCTCCTGCCCTCGCCCTCTATCCCAGCTGGCTCTGCTGTCGTTAGGAAGTGCTTTGCTCTGACAGAGGAGTAATATGCTTCCTGATTGAAAGGGCAAAAGATTGAGCATTAAAAAGAGAGAAAGAGGTCATGCTGATAAGCATATGATAAAAGCACCATTGTGTGCCGATACCTCAGAGAGCCGGACAGATTCTGTAGTTCCTGTAGATTTGGGGTGAATATGTGAATATGTATTAGGGTGTAAGGTGAGGTAGGATAGGTTTTAATTACCCATGCCATTGAAATGTCGGGCAGACTGTGAATGTCTATGTGATTGTTTTGCCCATTTTGTTCTGTATTTTACGTGGTTGAACACTTCCCACAAAATCGAATTGTTTTATTAAAATACTGTACCTTGCCCACACTGCAGACTAATCTCGCTGACACCAAAGAAATAGGAAGAAAAAAAAATTCCCCCTCAAAAAACTTCAAACCTTTAAGCACAGAGATCCAGGAAGCTCAGCCTTATAGTGCAGTAATTGTGTAAATATGTCAGACAAACAGAATATGACATCTTCTTGTCTCCTTTTAAAATGCATGTCTTTTCATCTCCCCTCATCAGAAGCAAACACGCCGGCATTATATCTACACATTTTATCATGCATTTATGCTGCTGGTGTTCTTTTTTGGTTTGTTTACTTTTTTAATCGATTTTCTCTGTTTTCTCTGTTTTTTATAGGCCCAAGTACGCTTCCTTTTCATGTTTGAATCACAGTAAGCTTTTTCTGTGGGAATGCAAGCATGTTTATAGCATTCCACTATTTTTCAGGGTGACTGTACACCACTGCTAAAGAGATGAAGGATGTCAGTGGGTAATTGCTGAGGTAAATACTTAGCTGTGACTGTCAGGAAAAATAAAATAAAAACAAAAGGCTGCAAGTAGGTTGTGGTGCTCAAAAGGCACAGTTGCATTTAGTGATTTTTATTTATTTATTTATTTTTTTCCTGTGGCAAAGTAGGTCTGATGCACCATCTAAAAGCTGCTAGCAAGATAATGCAGAAACCACAGGCACTTATGTGTTGTCCTGCAGGCAAATAATTGTTGTGCATTTAAATATTTGCTTACTGCGGATTTATAATTTTTACAGAGTCCACAAAACATAGTAAAGACTGTGACAGAATCAAGTTTTAATGTTATCATTATGTTAAATTGAAACGATTTTTTTTTCTAAAGGCATGTTATAGATGTCGATTTAGATTGTGGTAATGTATGCCTGTGTTTGTCTTCAACTTTTTTATTTCAGATCTCAAAAATGCCATCTCAAAATCTAATCAACAACTGATGCATAGAACCAAGTAACTGTCCCACTTTTGTTCTTTTTTTTTTGATAATCCATGACAATCCATTATCCATCATAATACGGAAGTAAACATCTTGTACTTGTTTTATCATGACTTTAAAATCAAGGACCATTGATAGCACATAAAAATGCCGACATGAAAAATGGATATGGAGACTTTCAAAAAAGTTTATTCACCTCATATTTATGGAAAATATAAGAGTTTTTTGAAAAGTTATTTTAGGACTGTTAAAGTGTTAACTTGATTTGCTTTTTAACAATATTTATTGTAAAATGTGCTTTAAAAATAAAGCTGAACTGAACTAAAATGTTTCTCTTTAGTTTTACAACTGTAATAGTGTAGCCTGGATGCCAGCCCGAACCCCGGCCACAACATTTTTTTTTTGGTCGGGAAGTTCAGTCTGGACTAGATCCATTGAGGAGTAATTATGATCGGTTCAGAAATCATTGGGCCAATCAAATTGCCAGGACAGACTTTATACAATGATGGACAGATGATCTACAGTTACGTAATCGTCATGTTATCAAAGAGCGCTTGGGTTGAAGTGGTTTCCCTCAAAGATGACTACACCTGGAGAATTGAGATGTATAGATTCAGCTATCACGTCTGATGTAAAAAAAAAAATCGACAGCGCATAAATTTTAAAGATGAACAGAAAACTACGGAGCCCCCCTAGTCCCACTTTGGCAAAAAAAAAATAATTATAACTATCTTGTGGCCTCAAGATAGTAACTCATGGTCTCAAGATAGTAACTCGTGGCCTCAAGATACTAACTCGTGGCCTCAAGATACTAACTCGCGGCCTCAAGATAGTAACTCGTGGCCTCAAGATAGTAACTCGTGGCCTCAAGATACTAACTCGTGGCCTCAAGATACTAACTCGTGGCCTCAAGATAGTAACTCGTGGCTTCAAGATACTAACTCGTGGCCTCAAGATAGTAACTCGTGGCCTCAAGATAGTAACTAGTGGCCTCAAGATACTAACTCGTGGCCTCAAGATAGTAACTCGTGGCCTCAAGATAGTAACTCGTGGCCTCAAGATACTAACTCGTGGCCTCAAGATAGAGTTAGTATCTTGAGGCCACGAGTTACTATCTTGAGGCCACGCGATAGTATCTTGAGGCCATGAGTTACTATCTTGAGCCCAAAAGTTAGTATCTTGTGGCCACGAGTTAGTATCTTGAGGCCACGAGTTAGTATCTTGAGGCCACAAGATAGTTATAGTTAATTTTTTTTTGCCAAAGTGGGACTAGGGGGGCTCCGTAGAAAACTGCAATCAAGGCATTTTTTTCGATCAGAAAGATGTGTTTGCCGTCCTTCCTACGGGATTCGGCAAAAGTTTAATTTATCAGCTGCCCAGACAGAAACATAGTGTCAGCCCAGATCCGGCCCATATCCGGTACACACTGTTTCCACACGGCCCAGATGTGAGCCAACACTATTTTGCTTGTCTGGGTGGCTTCGATGTTCGCTAAGAATAGGATGCAATGAAAACCCTGTGGTTGTTGTGGTTTCTCCTTTGGTCACACTCATGGAGGACCAAGTAAAAGAAGCAACACTCATTATTTTACTACTTCTTCCAGCAAGCGTGTAGTTGAGTTCTGGTTCTGTTGACAACTATGTGTAGCTCAACATAGGTCACTTACTGTGTTGGTCTGATTGGTTGTAGGGCTATACAAATGAGTGCAAAAGTTTTGTTGTTGTTGTTGTTGTTGTTGTTGTTGTTGTTGTTGTTGTTGTTGTTGTTGGGTTCCTATGGAGCAGTATCAGACTCACATTCTGATATGAGTATGACGAAGTCAGACTAGTAATGCTAGATATTTATATATAGATATATAGATATTTTAAAACTTTTTCTTTTATTTTTACAATTCACTTTCAATTCAGACAGGAGCTTGTTTCAGAGATGAGGATGTCTGACAGCTCAGCTCAGTATTATTCCTGACAAACCCACTAACAGAGCTCAATAAAGTGGGGAGCACAAGACAGGTCGGAAAGATTCCTTAGCTGGAATGCAGAATTTATTATTTTACAACCATCCATGTAAGCGTTATAATATGATTCCAGTGGTCATTGCTTTATTTTGATTGAAGATTGACATAGAAAATAAGATCAACCCTTTAAGGTTGTTAATATCACTATAACTCAATAACCTGAAATGCAAACCAGGCTCATTGGTAAACATACCTGTGGTGACATTATTGCAAAATGATATTACATTGCTTCTTGCATGTTTTGGATCACTTTATCAGTGAAATGTCCTGGGAACTGTTCTAAAAGCATGTTAAGATTTAACCGAAACAGATGAACATGAGTCTGGAAATGTTTTATAATGTTGATTGTTGTATGTATAGCAGCAGGAAGTGGCACTAAAAAGTTAATGCTCTATTGCATTTGAAAATATCATAGCACCTATTCCAAACCAAACTGACAGTGTTAACAAAAAAACAAACGTGAGATAAAATGTATTGCTGAAGCAGCCATGCCATTAGTTTGCTAAGGGACTCGTACCTGGGCACTCCACTTTGCTAAGTGCAAGGCTGTGCTTCTACTGAGTAAGTTTACTACACAATTATTACAAAATTATTACAAAAGCCATTCATATTGAACTGGTTATGTGATACAAACATCAAAAATGTATTTGTTTGTAAGCATTTTGAGGTATTGTGCAAGGAACTGCGCAAAAATAAGCCTTTATTTCAGAAATAGTTCACCAAAAAATGAAAATATTGTCATCATTTTCTCATCCTTATGTTGTTCCAAACTTGTATGAGTTTCTTTCTTCTGTTGAATATAAAACAAAATATTAAAAATAATGTCGGTAATCAAACAGAAAAATAAATAAATAAATAAATAATATGAAGTCAATGGGGTCCATCAACTGTTTGGTTACTGACATTCTTCAAAATATATTCTTTTGTGCAGCAAAAGAAATAAGTTAATAAAGGTTTGAAACAATTTGAGGGTGTCTAAATGATGACAGACTTTAAATTTTAAGTGAACTATTCCTTTAATCAATAACATGCCCCGTGAGTATAATTTGTGTGAAAAGAAATAAAAGTTGTTGGTGTTTTACTGCCACTAATGTTCATTTCTTCTGGACAGTGCTGTGAATTGTATACATACTGTAGGTACAATTTTGCAAAAATATGGGTAGATGCACTTTCTTCCAATGACACTTGACAGTTTCTCATCAAAATGCTGTGAAAATGTGGAAAAAAGTTTTGGGGGAACTTTACATCTATCTCCTCTTCTGCAAACACAGCTATCCAGAACTTTAAAACAACATACTGAGGCACAGTCGGCTCCCAGGTGGTGCTCTCCAAGCTTCTGGACTCAGACTTGGACATGAACATGCTTCCTGACGGCTAGCCTGATGAAACGCGGAGACCGCCCGGTTTGCTCAGGGCATTAAAGATAGAGCACGTCGACATGGTCGGCCAACCCAGCCCAACGTATCTGCAAACCAGGCCTGACATTCTCCCCAGTAATCAAGAGGGTCCGGGCTACAGGGTCAATAATTCATACTGAGTGCAATCCAATTGGGATAGAGGAAGAGAGGTAAGAGAGGGTCCTCGGCTCCACACACAGTCATCTTTGTTACATAGCTTGACCACTGCAGAGCCAAGTTCCATGCAGCTCCATATGTCTACTGCTTTATTAAAGGGCATACATGTAGCAGCTTCCAGTCAGCTCAGGCCAGCCCTGCTTGTTCATTCTGGGATGCTCCTCTGATCATCTTGAGATGTTCCTCTCATTGATCCCCATCATGGTTATTAATAGCCGTTGCCAGTTCCTCACTAAGATGGTAGTGACATCAAACCACAACTTGTTCTACTCTGAATCTCAAGGGTGGGCCACATGTTCTTTTTAGTGGTTATGATACTTGCGCTTCTGAGGGGATTGGTGTAAATTATAGAGTTGTATAGGAGCTGTAAAAAAATTCAGTAGTCAAAAATGATTGTTCTAAAGTGGCGTAGGAGTGATGCAATATATAATATTTAATATACAGTATGTCACAGTACATTTCAGTTGGTACGACTGAATGGTCTGCACTCTGATCACTCCTCCTGTGTGTTTCAAACATTCATGGAATTGTGGTCCCAAAAAGTAACCCTTTCACATGATGATCTTAAAAAAAGTCCATCAAATGACATTTTGACACAGGTGTTTATGAATGTCCATTTTGGAAATTGAGGAGACAAACACACATAGGAACCTGGAAGTGTGTTAATGGAATTAGAAATGTCACATGACTCTATTTTTCCTGACCTTCACAGTGAGGTGTGAGTTATATTGTACCATTACATTATAGAATTCAGTTTTCACACCAGAGTAAAAAATACATAAATAATACTACAACGAGGTAGTTATTTATAAATGTAAAATATAAAAAAAAAGTTGCAATCAAAATTACTCAACCCCTGGAGAGTTTTTCTAAAATACATTAAAAATTGTATTTATAACTATTTAGTGGCAAAGTAAAAGTGATAATGTCAGTATACAATGTTATGCTTTTCTATTATAGTATTTTTTTTTTTTGTAATACAGTTATCTCATAATATTTTAACCCCTATTCAGCGCTGCTGTTTTTAAGCCACGTATTTGTAATATGCTACACAATTTTGTTAAAACAGAATTAAGCCTTTGGAAAGTATAACAAAACTGAATTAGCTTGTGCAGTTACACATGAATACAATTATTGTGCTCAAGTTGAGTAACACATATGGCCAAGTCAAAAGAGCCCTTACAAAAGCTGTACAAATTGTTTTATTACATTAGAAAGTCCAAGGCTACAAGATTTCCAAAACACTAAATGTTCCTAGAGACCAAGCTGGCAGCCTTATTCATAAGTAAAAAAAAAAAAAAACAATTGTTGTACCAAAAAATCTTTGAGGCCATTGAAGAATATCATTATCATTAAAGGGATAGTTCACTTTGAAATTATGTTTGAAATTAAATTATGTGATATGTTTTAGCTTACCTCAAGGGCATTCAAGATGTAGGTGTCTTTGTTTCCACAGTATTTTCAATTTTGATATTTTTAGGTCAAACTGTTCTTGTCTGTCAGTCATATAATGGAGGGATATGGGGTCCTCCTCAAAGAGTATGCACAGAGAAGTCCAAATTAAACATGATTTAATGACTCGTAAATGTAAGTACACATTGATGGCCTAAGACACAAAACGAGAGGTTTGTGTGAGAAAACGAACAGTACTTATATTCTATTTACCTCTTGTAATCACGTACTCTGAGGGTGAGGGTGCTTCTGTCTGTGCAAGTGCCGGCAAGCACCAAAGGCTGACTTGAATGTACTAAAATTAATTTGGATAGACCTGTTGAGTTCTGGAAAAATGTTTTTGGGTGATGGCACGAAACTGGTACTTTTAAAAAAAAGTTTTTATGAGCAGAAGAACGTGGAGGCAGTATAGTCTTATGGGGGTGCTTTGCTTTTGCAGGAAGTGGTAATATTGACTGTGAAGGACATCAGGATAGCCATTCCCTCATCCAAATCTACTTAAATGGTTCATTCACCCAAAAATGAAAATTCTGTCAGTATTTACTCACCTTCATGTTGTTCCAACCCCGTAAGACTTTCATTCATCTTCGGAACACGAATCAAGATATTTTTGATTAAATCTGAGAGCTGGATCACTCCTCCATAGGCTTCTAAGGGATTGAAACTTGCCGACCCAGAAAAGCTATTAAAGACATTGTTAAAATAGTCCAAGTGACAGTGGCTCAATCTTAAGTTTATCATATCATAATTTTCCTTGTTGGGTGAAATAACCTTTTAAGCCTGGAAAGAGACAAAATGTCCAGGGTGCTCAGGGAGTTCAAAAAGGTATTAGAAGGTCGGGAGTCGGGTCTTTGGGGTCGGGAGTTCAATGTCATGTAGAAAAGGAAATTTCCCTGGTACCCTGAAGAAGGCTGTTTGTGCCGCTACACGTGGGTTGTATTTCCCCCCACATGTTTTAACCTTTTTTTTCTATCATGATATAGCCAGTCTAATAAAGGCTTTTTAATTTTCCAAAGAAGAGTGCCTTGGATTTCCTTTTCTACATAACATTGTAAGCCTGTTTCAGGGATCGTAAATAGACAACATAGAATGTTCTTGAGTGGCCTGTACAGTCTTCAGATTTAAATCTCATTGAAAAGTTTGGTGGAATTTGAAGAAAGTATCGGTAATGTGAAAACCAAAGATTCTCAGTCATCTGGAAGCTTTTTTCAAGTGAGGAATGGGCCTAGATTTCTGTATAGCGGTGACCAAAGCTTCTAAGCACTTACAGGCAGTGTTTATTGGAGGTTATAAAGAAGAAGAGATACTGCAAAAAAAATGACTTTTGGTTGTATAGTTTTGAACACAAATGTTTAGAGCTAACTGGATTTTTTTTTTTTCATTTCTCATCAACTTTACCAACTCAGAATCACTCAAATGTGTATTAATAAACTTTCTATAATAGTTGATGCATTTGCTGAATTGATTCCATAAAATGTTGTTCATTTTGCCGCCTGTTCTAGCAAAACTTCTACACGCAGAACTTAGACAATATTACTCCGCCCAGGCGAGCAACCACCAAGAAAAGGTGTTAACACCAATTCTCGCCCAGGACAACTGGAAGCTGCCAGGGACTGAAAGATGCTGGGCGTCACTTGCATACCTATGGCAGTCGGTCTAAGCAGAATGGCTGAGAGTAAGAGACCCGCTGTTTTGAATGTCATTCAGCCGTACATGTTTGAATTGGAATATATAAATAGTCTCTGATCAGACCCAGATGACGAAGAGACTCCGGCAAAATAAACACAAATGAGAATGGACCAGGACATCTTGGGATGGTTATTTGATACATTTATGTACTTATAGAGTTGTAATCGCGTAATCACTCTTTGAAATTATGGATGTGCAACACACACACACACAAACACAAACACTAAAGTTGGCGCAATTTTTTGAAACTACATAAGTTACACATACTGTGATAAACTTTGTGTCGTTACACACTATACAAACAAGGTTTAAATTATACTGTATACACACAGCCATCCTATGACGACTACAACTTTAGATGCATTTGTTGTTAAATTGGCTGACATCAAGTGAAATGACTATTTGCTCAAAAATCATAAAATAAACTTACTGGAGGTGACGTTGGATCGCAAACAGTAGACGACGATCCACAGTTGAGGATTAACTTTGAAGCAAGACCTGCTTTGAATTGGCCCTCGTTCACAAGACAGTTAGTCAGAAAATGATTCAACATAAACATAAACTCAAACATAAACTTCCAAAATACAATAGACCCACTCTGTTTTCAGTGGCTCTGATGTCGGAAATAAGTGAAAACTACTATGTATGTCATTATTACATCCCATCCCACAACAGAACATTTTTGTTTCCAAGAGACATTACCAGCTGTCGTTGAAACAATGGAGGATGGTGTACAAATCGAAGAGGGCGGGGTCAATGCCACAACCACACTGTCAATCAACCCCGTTGCTCAATTCTAGGTCACAAAGTGCTGGATCTTAGAACAGCTCGTTCTGAGACAGTGCATATGATTTATTGAGATTGTAAAAAAAAAAAAAAATAAATAAATAAAAATTATCATTCTAGGGTGGTTTTGCTCACACACTGCCAACTCACATTTATGTTCAAACATAAATGCATTATAGGTGCGCTTTAAGATCTTGCAGTGTCAATTCATATCCTTCAAATGCAAAATTATATCTAACAAATGCGATGTTCTCACAACCGTACTTTTTATCTCAAAGTGTGACGTTGTATATCACAGTTTTTCGACTTGACTTTAATTCTTAAAAATACACAAAAAAATCCTCGCTATTGCAAATCTCTTTGTATATCACAATGCAACATTTCACAGTTGTGATTATTTCTTGAGATTACGACTTTATATCTCACAATGTGGCTTAATATCTTCCAATGTGAATTCATATCCTACAAATGCAATATTATATCTGACAAATGCGATGTTCATACAACTGCACTTTAACTCACAGTGTGACTTCATATCACATGATTGTGACTTATATCCAGTATATCTCACAAATTAGACTATTTCTCACAATTGCTACTTAATTTCTAGTAATTGTGATTTTATTTCTCATAACGGTGTCTTTATATCTCATAATGCTTCTTTATCCCTTTTTTTTCCTGAGGCGTCCAAAGACTTCAATACCTCAATTAAATAAACATTTAAATCCGGTACATTATGAAAGAGATCTGTCAAAAGTCCTGCAAAATGTGGGCCACACAGTTGACTTTCCCACCATCTTGAATAATTAAACAAATTCTGTACATCATAAGCACCACTATTAACTAGTTATAGGCACCTGCAGTGCTAGGAAGACCTATCTTCAGCTCGTAATGTCCATCATAATCAAAAGGCTATGTAAAAATACGTCTCATGAACGACAATCCTGTTATTAGCTGTCATCGCAGAAGGGAATCTATGTTCAAATAAGAGCTTTCTAATAACTGCGCAGGTGACTGATATCTCTCCCTCTCAAGGGAGGAGGGGGATGGCAGCAGGGAAGCGGAAGGGTGAAAAATCGACACGCGACGGAATGCAGATATTGCTCTACCCTAGCGTCGCCCCCCATTCGTCACTGTCTCGCAGCCCGGCCCTCATTAAGTGGCCACAGCGTAAGCCATGACTTAATTTCCTTAAGAGGACCAGACACCTGATTCAATTGTACACCTATTATAGAAGGGCAAGGGCGTCGAATTGGGCAAACAGCCACGGCTGTGAGAAGTTGTGATGAATGATCACGTGCCGTCTGTAACGCAAGTAGCAATTCGCTATATTAAATGCTGTGGACATAATTTCCCGACGAGTGATTCATGCCGAGTGCCATTCGTGAGCCCGACCCCCCTAGAGGCTACGGGGAAGTTAGTGAGGTTAGTTCCAGTCACCCGCTGGTCCCCTCATCTCTGGCCTCCTTCTACACATTTCAGTCTCAGTGGGGATGGATGAGAGATGTCTGTGGAAAACTGGGGTGATCCATTCACTCAGAGCCAGCACGGAGAGATCATGACTATCTAGTGTTGGATGATTCCAACTCTCTGGCTCTCTTGGAAAAGTCGCATCTTGAATTTAATTCCATTTTAAAGCACATACGCACGTAGACATCATTAAGAACATGTATTATGTAAAGGCCCTCTACGAATTGTGTCCAGTTAGGAAAATGAGATCCTGATCCTCACCTTCATGTCATGCCATGTTTCTGGAACACAAAATAAGCTATCAGGGTTTGTTTTTTTCTCCATACAGCATTATAATAATTCAAGTCAAGGTGGACCAAAACAACTTTGGACTTGATGAAAGAATGTATACATATACATATCAACACATTCTCATTCCAAGACGTCATCTAACTGACGCTTTTGACCATACGTCAACATCCAATGTTTTAGGGTACCCTTTAACATCAGTTAGATGACGATCCTAGGGCGTCATCCAATTGACGCTTTATCTTTAGCTGGGTTAGGGTTGGGATTAGATAGCGTCATTTAACTGACGTTAAAGGGTACCCTAAAATGTTGGATGTTGACGTATGGTCAAAAGCGTCAGTTATACAAATACACACACACACACACACACTTGTATTTATATATAAATTCTTTCTGACTAGTCCAAAGTTGTTCAATTAGTCTACTTGAATATGCCTTCAGGAAAACCACTGACTCAACAATTATTAAACATAAATGTAAAATGTAATTTAAATTAATATAATATGTGAATATGATCATATTAACAAACATCAAATAAAAAAGAACAATTAGAAAACCATCTAACCCCAACCTGACAGGGAATGTTGTTAATGAATCAGAAAAGAAAGAAATTGCCCCAACAGAACATTTGTCTGTATCGTGTTGCTGAACTGCATGTAATTGTTCTATGACTTTCATCTGTTTGGTTGGAGCTTATTTGATACCAGATGTGGATGGAAAAACAATACACAAAAGGGGTTATTTATCCATTTGTTTATTTATTTTTACCAGGAGCATCATAGCAATTACCCAAAGTTATCCTTTGTGAAGTTTGGTTTTCATCTCCCCACAGTCTAATTTGATCGAAAAAATAGACTGCCAACACTGAGTATACCAGGCCTTGGCAACCTCAAAGGTGTTGGTAGGATTTGCAAAAGTGAAATATTACAAACCTCATCAACTGGCCTCAAGAGCATGCACACACACAATCTATATATATTTCACTCATTCAGACCCACACTTTCTCCCCTTGGTTTCATTCATCCATCATAGCAGTTCTGTGTAACTCTGTGTTGAACATTATTTTTAGCATCAATTGTTTGCACCAGCCACCCACCACCAGCCAGATTCACACATAAACTGATCTATAGACCAATCCCCTGTGTCCTGACCCTCTGTAGAGGGATCAAACAGAGGAGGACACACACAGACACACACACACACACACATTCACACACAAACACAGGCTTTTTGAAGAACTCGGTGAGGCCCCCCTATGGGTGGGCTACTGGCACTCTCTCAAACAGTCTCACTACAGTAGGGGCGGAGTGTGTCTCATCTGCTTTTGCACAGAGCCATCAATCATCCTACAATCACCAATGGGTTCAATCTTCTATCTCGAAAACAATCGTGTGGTGTATGCGTGCCGTTGACAGTGTGCGACACTTTTGGAATTGTACAATGAGGTACAATTCACACAGATACTTTGATTCAGAAACACATGGCCTGAAAGGTTTATAATTCTCAATTGCAACTTTTTTCTCATTCTTGCCGTTGTGTCCTTTTTCTTTCAGTTACTACTATGTGATAATGTACATCTAGCAGTTGTGACTAGTGCTGACAAAGTTCCATTTGTTTTAGCAATTGCATTTTTTTTTCTTGCAGCAACAACTTTTCTCACTTTGTGACAATCCTGTATTTTGAAATTCTGACTTTATTTCTCGTGATTACAATGTTTTATCGATTTTATATCTCATAATTTGTTTTACTCTAAAGTAGAAACGTTTTTTTTGTACACATCAACTAACTAGATCTCGCACGTGTGATTGTTTCTCATAATGTTTACTTTCTTACAATTGTGCTTTATATATTTAACAGATATTGTATTTCTTATTTAAACTTTATCTTGCAATTGTTTTTTTTTTTGTTTGTTTTGTTTTGTTTACTCTGAGGCGTAAACAGGTGAACAAGTTCCATATATGCATGATGGTCATTAATAGCAAATCTTCAGAAAGTGCTTTTAATTTAGTCCATGTTTGTATTCAGCATGTTTCGTTTTGTGAGGTGAAGTGGGTAGTTTTGACCCTACAAATCATTTCAGTCAAGTTTTGGGTGTATAAATGCACCGTTTTGGGCAATCAGAGCAAGCAGAATCACTTTTTGTGGTGCACTTTGTTCTTATGCACTCCAAACTCTTTTCTTTACAAGCTGTGGTGACAAGACCAACTTAAAGCAGAGTAATGATCTGGGTATGGTGTACTTGGCAGGCTGCTGTCACTTTACATAAGAATAGTCACTTTATCTACACGTGTCTGGATGCACATCCATGTGAAAGATGGACAAGTAAAAGTTAAGTTGATCGAACAAGATCTATCTATGATCTGATGTCTGAAGTTTACACCCAACAACAAAGCCTCTAAACAATGAAAGTGTGTAGAAACACACAATATCATAAAAAAGTAAATAAAATTAAAAAACCGTCTCAGAAAACAACGCTGGTCCCGTTTGATCAACATAATTAAATAACACTTTATTTTGATGGTCCCCTTTGAACATTCTGTTGACTATACGCAACTTTGCAACATGTCAACTAACTCTCATTAGAGTATAGCCTCTCTCCTTACACTTTATTTTGATGCTCCCCAACAGACATGACTGTAACTTTTCAAGAAGATACATTTGAAATTATTCTAGCTCTGGCTGACCCTATAGTCTTCTCTAATGGGAGATAGTAGACATGTAGGTGCAAAGTTATTTATAGACTAGACAGAATGTTCAAAAGGGACATTCATAATAATGTGAAACCCAATTAAATATTGCTTTTACCACAGAGTGAAAACAGCAAAAAGAGTGCGGACACTTTAGAAAAAAAACTGTTGGTCACTGTCACAGTGAACCACTGTGACTAAAGACTCTTATTTTGCGTCACCTAACTGACGCCTTGGGAAGCATTTGGACATGCTTCAATATCTGACGCTTTAGGCGCCCTTTAGCGTCAGTTAGATGACGACGTTAGGATCGCGTGTACCCTACCCCCACCCCACACCTAAACCTAACCGCGTCCTCTAACTGACGCTTTCCTTTAGCGTCAGTTAGATGACGCCGTAGGATCGCGTCATGTAAGTGACGCTAAAGGGCGCCTAAAACGTCAAATATTGAAGCATGGTCAAAGGTGACGCCTTGGGGTGAGAATGCGTTGTTCATACATGAATTGTTATTAACTAAATATGTAATTGTGGATTAATTCCATAGTAACTCATAAGTAACTAATATTGTTAATTAATTATTACCAGAATGAGCAACAGTCTTGTATTTCAACTTCTAGATAATATGACAGGTACACTAATATGCATTAATACATGATTACTTAGTTAATTGTTAGTGCAAATTCATGTGCAAATTACTACAATTACAAAATGACTAGTTAATAATGATGTGCCCCAACAAGTAAAGTCATAACATAATGATACTTTTGCAAATCATTAGCTAATGATTCATTAAAGCAGACAACTGGAAGTTGAAGTGGATAGTGTAACGGCCACCTAAAGTTGAGAAGTGTTGGTGACATGTTAATACGCCTTTAAGATAGCTACGTCTATTGCGTACGTTATTGTATGCGTGCTGTTAATGTGAGCGCGCACGCACGCTCAGTAGAGTGAAGACGGTTGCGAAGAGAGATGACCGCTCTATCGCTGGCTGTTATTTTGTTGTATTGTGTTTTGCTTCCACTTTGTTTTTGTGACGTTTTGCAGTGTTAATTTCCCTGTTGGCATCTTTCAACATGTATGTGAACAGTGTGCCTAACTAGGGAAGGGCCGCAATAAATCACTCGTGGAACTAACGTTTCCAGTTCGTTTCCACTGTTTTTTTCCTTGTCTTCATCTGGGCAGATTTAAAACTCTTGCAGACGTTACAATAGCTTTGACTAATTGTGGGAATTAACACATTAATTTACACTATTAGTTAATAAAATATGTTATTAAGGATTTACATATACATACAGTGGAAGTCAATGGTTACCGACGTTTATTAAAATAATTTAAAAAAAAATCATACATGTTTGGAACAACATGAGGATGAGTAGCTGACATGATGACAAAATTGACATTTTGGGTGGTCTCTCAAACTGTGTGCTTCTTTTTTCAGTGTTTACTTCGAGTTAGACACAGTACCATATGTATATGTAGAGCTATGAATGTTTGCTACATAATCTGTGCATCAATGCCTGTGTGCAATGTGTGTGCTCCTCTCTCTTATGTAATCTCTTTATCAAGTAATCAAACAAGGGGAGGAGGGTTTGTGTTAAGAGGCAGGCTTGGTGAAATGGAGACAGTCTCTACACATGTAATCCCTGTCATTAAATTTAAGCAATCTTTTTTATTAATGAATATTTCAGGAGTTATTGCAAGGCAGCTTCTCATTTGATGTTCCTTTCCTTTCGTTTTTTTTTAATCCCCCCTCTCACAAGCGAATAATTCTTTTAATGATTTAATTAATAGCATTGTATCTACAGATGAAAGGCTTATACTTAATCAGCCAAAATGGTTTGAACTAAGAATAAGCCCTGCCTGTCAATTATGTGCATTGTAAAGTCCCAGTGTTCTCCCTAAACTAACATGAGCCGTAAGACTTCCATTCTTAATTGAGGGTTAATAAATAAATGTGATTAGAGTAATCCCACAGCTTGGCTGTTGAAAGCTTGAAGGGAGATCGTCTGGCTGCTCGTCTGGCTCAGTGTTTGTTTTACTGCCCTGGCGGTTTTCTCTGTGCTTTTGCCACAGCGCCAGATGATTACTCTCCAGTATTTGCCAGGTACTGTTTTATTTACCTGAAGCGCTGCTACATTTTGACGACTGCCATGTGTTTTATGCCCTGCGATGCCTTTGCAGGGCTCCACCATGTGTGTGTGTGTGCAAAAGGTAATGTGTATAGGTGTGCCCATACCACAGTTACCACACACATACGTGAAAGTGTGCAGGGACTACCCCGGTCTAGGAGCTGTGTGCATTAATTATTGATAACTGAAGAAAAAAAAAAAGAGATTGGTGGCAATCTAATGAAATTATCAACGTTGCTGAATTAATGATGAACGAGAATAAGAAAAGCCGGGGTTCTCTGGAGCCGGCGAGCTTATTAGCTATGCAGTCTCATCCCATCCTCTTTTGGAGCAGGCAGGCACTGGGGCTCTTTCCTTCTCTTCCATAGGACCTCGCTCTGGACTCCACTCAAACTTTCTCCAAAACTTCCTGTTGCCCTCACCTAAGACTCCACCACTATTTGCGTGGAAATCCTGTGGTTTTAGTTTTTTTTTTGTTTTTTTTTTTACTATTGAGGAATACTAACCTGATTCTGGAATCTTCAGTGGTCCAGGACAACACATTTTTCCTCTTTTCTTTACATATCTTCATTCTTTCCTTTGCTCGGTGGCCTCCTCTGAGAGTGTTACAGATTCTGTGCATTCAAATTTAGTGGTCTTCTTTGTTCATCAAGTTGGGATTTGAGTGAGAGAAGAGAATATGCACGGCATCATGGTATATCCAGTCTGAGGCCGAGGATCATAGAACCAGGTACAGTATGAGATTAATAGCAGCTTGTGGATCACAACTGTGTTTTGAGTCTACAGAGTAAAAGTAACTGACCAGACCCTGTTCATTATGTCATGTTGCATCAATTTCTGTGGTGTCGCATCATGATCTCATGAGATTTCATCCAAACTTTGAGCTCGCATAGACTTGTTACTGTCCGCTTGAATTCATTCACTGTCTTTGAAATCGTTCTCATCATGGCTTCATTTGAAGTTTTTAATAAAGGTAGACATGATTTGTCCCCTCATTTTAAAGTGATGCAACAGAGTCATTGTTCGTAGACTGAAACGTTAACTTTGACTTCTGGAGTATTGATACTTCCCTTTAGAGCTTGTCTAGTCGGTCGTTCCTTCACAGGCCTTATTTATTTATTTATAGACAGTATTACATACTGAGATTATGTTTTGCTTGGAAAAGGGTCTTTTAAATTAATATATCAAGGTAAAATGGAAATAGAAAACTGATTATAAAAAAATATATATTTATTTTTTAATTCAGAGTATTGCTCTTTTCATACCATTTTTCCTTTTTTTTTTTAGAATGTTTTGAATTTAGAATTGGCGTCAATGCACTCAAGATGCAAATTTGCGTCAGCAAAAATACAGGCTGATAAAGCATTCCTAGGTTGCACAGACAAATTGTAGACAATGCAATTTAATCTGGAAGATGGTAATCTGATTGTGAGGGATTCAATGATTTAATAAAAATGCAACACACTATCATGAAAACAGACTGTCTCTGTCATCAAAATTCGAAGAGAAAGCTGTGAGGTCACAGGTGTAATGTCATCATTGAAGTCTGCTTTCCACTTCCTTATGGTTCCCTTCTATGAATTGACTGGATTGATCCACGTACAAATAAGGTTTGTCCTCAAAGGACTCCCATCAATACATTGACTTCTTTTATGGGGGCCATCAAACAACCATTATGGGTGTCACGAGGGCGTCCCCTCGGGGAGATTGCCGCCAGTGACGGATGAGAGGGGCGGGGACGCTGTCTTGTGCCGGAGGCCCCGGTATGGGGGATTTGTTCAAATGTGTCACCAAACCTAATGACAATAACTACCTTATTTACTTTCATGTAAATAGGAGGATTTCTAAGGGATTTCATGCATTTTGTGAGCAATAAAAGACTAAATAAGTATAGGATTCTTTAAAAAAAAGGTTTTAAATGTAAGACAATGTTATTTGCTGTTACAAAAGAGTTACACACACAAGATTAAAGAAAGAATATTTGGTAACACTTTACAATACGGGTGCACTAATATGCATTAATTCATGCTTAACTAATGCACAGATAATCACGAGTTAATGTATAACTCATGAAGAACTAAACCATTAATTAATGATTACATCAGCAACTAATAAAGAGTCTATATGATTCATAGATTAAGTAATACATGAATTGCTAATAATTCAATGTGTCATCGTGTATTAATTCCTTAATAACATATTTTATTAACTAATAGTGTAAATTAATGTGTTAATTGAGTCAAAGCTATGCACTTCAACTTCAAGTTGTGCTTTAATTAATCATTAGCTTATCATTTGTAAAGGTATCATAAAGTTATGACTTTACTTGTTGGGGTACATCATTATTAACTAGTCATTTAGTAATTGTAGTAATTTGCACATGAATTTGCACTAACAATTAAGTAATTAATCATATATTAATGCATATTAGTGTACCTGTCATATTATCTGGAAGTTGAAATACAAGGCTTTGGCTCATTCTGGTAATTAACATATTAATTAACACTATTAGTTTAAAAATGAGTTATTATGGAATTAATCCACAATTACATATTTAATTAATAACAATTCTTGTATGAACTAATACATTAACATTACAGACTCTTAATTAGTTCCTAATGTGGTAATCATTAATGAATAGCTTAAATAATCATTAGTTACACATTAATTCAGTATTATCTGTGCATTCACCCGTATTGTAAAGTGTTACTGAATATTTTATACTCCATGCGATACTTGAAGAAAATAACACAAACAAACAAGCAAGACAAGAAGTGCAGAAGTAAATGAGAGGTTTAAATGTGAGCACGTGCAATTATCTTCTTTTGGCAGACAAAAGCTATAAGCCATTATGAAAACTGTTGGGCTCGTATTTCTTTTCATGTACATGCAACGCCTTTGAGATCTCAAGGCCCTCGGAATACAAACAAATACATGATTCCGTCACACCCACATCACTGTTCTAATGTCAAAAGTACAGGGCGCTCGATTACACAATTTTAATATTCATGTCTGCAATCCCCAGGCTAATTAATATGCACTATTTTAAGTCTAATTGTTGAAGAAAACTCTGTTTTATGTTGCTGCAATGGTAATAACAAATGATCGACGCATAAAATTTGCATATATTTTCCAGGCTGAGAGAATATCTGATCATTGTGCCACAGAGAATTGCTTTAAGTTCGGAAGTTAATTTCATTATCTCCGCCTCCCTATTTAAGTGTGCACTCTACAATAATTGAAAAACAGAATAAAAGATTAGATTTTACTGGGTGACGGGCACTAATGGCAAGTGATGGAATGTTAGTGTTACAAGAGAGGGGAACAATTACGGAGAAGTGTTTAAGTGTTGCCATCGCTGGATCTGTTTCTTGGAATGCCAGACATTCTTGAATGGACTGATGCCAGGGTCATAATGACTAGGTTAATAATCTGATACTGAATGAACATTAACGAGACAAGGCATTAAAGATGATGAAACTAATATGGCATTTACAGTATTTGTACAATGAGAAAATATGAGTTCATAGAATAATAGATTCTTTACTGTTAAGCATGCCATGGGTGTCATACCTTCAGCGCACACTTATTTGGGAAAATCACAGTGGAGCATTCTGGGAGCCACTTATCCTGGCGCACCTTGTTGTTAGGGCTCTATCGCTGCTGTGTTTCCTCATAAAAAAAAGAAGGGTAAAAAACAGTGTTGCTTTGTTGTCAGGCTCTTCACACGCATAACACATATTCATGTGGACGCGTTTAAGCGTTTTTCTGCTAGCATAAGCATGCAGTGTTGTCGCTCCAAACTGACTTTTTCAGTTTTTAACAGTTTGCATCTTGCCTACTCTGCTATCTTATGTCTCTGAGTGTCATGCACTGAAACGATGTTTTTTTCTTCAAATAACCTTTTTATACTGGGTGAAAAATCTCAGGTTAACATTTTATGTGAGAAAAACAGCCTGCCTTTTTTTGTGCTGCTGCTGATTCAGGTGATATCAGGTTTGTGGTAGCCAAGTGGAATTTAGTATATAATGTGACTCTGTGTGACTGTGAGACTCTGAGGTATAAGCAAAGAATGTGTATGTATTTTGTTTTAAATCTAGCACCTAGAGTCTAAAACTTAAACTAATGTTTCTACCATAATGTAATGCCAATGATGGTAAACATCACCCAGTAAAATCTAATCTTTTATTCTGTTTTTCAGTTAGAGTGCACACTTAAATATGGGGGAGATAATACACTACCGTTCAAAAGTTTGGAGTCAGTAAGATTTATTTTTCTTCTCTCTCTCTTTTTTTAAGAAATACTTTTATTCAGCATAAATGCTGCTCTTTTAATCTTTCTATTCATCAAAGAATCCTGAAAAACAGTTTTCACAAAATTTTCACAAAAATATTAAGCAGCACAACCGTGATATGCACCAAATCAGCATATCATAATCATCTCTGAAGCATTATGTGACACTGAAGACTGGAGTAATGATGCTGGAAATTCAGCATTGCCATCAGAGTAAAGTAGATATGAGGCTTGAGTGATTAATTGCTAAATAACTTTTTAATTTGAATATTTTAAAAAGTAATTTAGGCCTGTGATTGCAAAGCTGCCATCAGTCCTCATTGTCATGCAATACTTTATAAATCTTTCTAAAATGCTGATTTCGAGCTCAGGACGTTTTAAAGAAAATCTTTTTATGGTGAACAAGTTAAATGAAAACTTGCTAAAAGTTTTTATATTGTTTCAAAAAGGCAATTAGAGCCCACATGGTGTGTCTTTTACAGAATATTCATAACCAAAAAAAAAGACAGCTCACATGTGTCTACAGATCTGTCTCCACACAAGGGTCATTGATCTCACGCTGACCACAGATCCATGAAACTTCCCAAGCCCTAATTGTGTCTTTGTCAGAACTGCCAATAGAGCTTGAGAAGTGTAAAGTGTGATTTCACTGAACCCAAGGGAAGAAGACTCTATTCACAAGCCAACAAGACTTTCCTTCTGCTGTTCTGGGGTGTGTTTCCCAAAACATTGTTAGCCAAACTAGGTCGCAAGTTTGTCGTTATATGCATAGTTCAACGAGTCTGTGTTTCCCGAAACCATCGTTCCAACGAACATGTGGACTCAATAAATCCTTACAAATTGCAAAATAAGCAAGCTGATACATACGGTACAATCCATATCTTTTATTTCAAATACAAACGTCATTTAAGCTACATCGTTTAGTTTGTCTAGAGATTTAAAGCAGAGTTTCTGAAGAGTGTGCATGTGCGAATGTGCTCTTGAAGGCTACATAAGAAAGAGCTCATGTTTGAATCTGGAAATAAAGCAAAACAACTGAGAAAATTGAGATTAGTCCTCAGATGCCATGTCCATAACTTATAGTAAAAATGTAGCATTAATTCAAACTCAAACTGATTGATAAAAAAAAAAAAAAAGTTATTATGCATCAACTTTATGACATAATTAACCAACGTGGTTGAACGACAAATTTGTGACAGTACGGTTTTGAGAAACAGTCGGGACTAGCTAGTTGATATCTTCAACGATGCTTCGTACTATGGTAGTTAAGCAGCAAGTTATGTCGTTGTATGGGAAACGCACCCCTGACATATGCTCATTAGGATTTATGCTCTAAAGCTGAAATAGCCTACTCAATTTGACAAGACAGCGCATGACAAAAAGGCACCACAGATGCAACAATGTTCTTGATTTTTTACTATATCATTCACTTTAAATGCATTATATTTGATTGACACTTATTTTCTACATATCTGAGGTGTTATGCCTGGAACTTACATCTGATTTTTTGTATTCAAATACATGTTGAGGTCTAAAACTGAAGCCAGTACACTGGAGCGCAGGCTGAAGCTGTATGTAGGGCTATTTGTAATGCATCCCCATTGTAACAGCTTCATAAATTATCTTAATTAAGAATACCACCTAGAGCTCTATCCTATTGATCAGCCAGACAGAACTTCATCAAATCTAAGGTTGCCTAGTCAAAAAATCTGCATGTGCCTTCATTCAATGGCATCTCTGAGAATTTGCGCATTTTGTGAAGTTTCTTGTTTTTCCAACATCACTGTGTTTTGTATTTTTAATTCTCTGGTCTTTTTGATGGCTTGTTGCTCTTCATGTGGTGCCAATAGGCTGTGGGTTTTAAAAGGAGATATCCTTTCAGGGAATGGCGTGTATAAATATTTTGCCATTGATGAATACGTTAGGCCCCAGACATTCCCACTCTTCTTCTTTGATGGTTGACTACCGAGCCCCATGTGATGTCATAGTGGCAGGACTTGGGGCCCAAGGCGAAATGTCTACACACTTGAGCGGGATGAATTTTACTCCCAACGATGGCCTCTCTGTTCAATTTTGCATCACTGTTTACACTTTATACCACATTTCCAGTCCATGGAGTGCACACGCAGTTTGTTTGAGGTCATGCCACAATGCGAGTCAAGTTTTAGTATTTGAAATTAGTTTTACTATAACTATGTTTAACAAACTGCACTTTCAAAAAGAGTTTCTAGCAGTTTCGGTTTCACTTTATTTGGATGGTCCCTTTAACACATTCAGTTGACTATAAGTAACGTTGCACCTAGAGTGTTAGTAGTATAAGTAGACTGGTAGGGTTAGGGTTAGAATAATTGCAAAGTTAGTAAGTAGATTGTCTTTTGGAAGAGTATCACAATAAAGAGTTAGCAGATATTAAGCAGACAGTCTACTAATACTCTAATGAGAGTTAGTTGACATGTAGTTGTTCGAAAGGGACCATCAAATTAAAGTGTTACCAAAGTTTTGGATTTTTGATATCACAGTTTAACTAAAAAGCAACTTAACGGTGTTGGTTTTGGGTGTTGACCAATAGAAAAATGTTTGAGAAAATAAAGTCCAAGTAAATATGTCCACTAATAATGTCCATACACACATAACATTTGGATAAAATCTTATCAACTCTTTTGCCGAGACTAATTTCAAAGCTAGTCTTTTATGCTTTCTAAATACAATTAAAAGTAAATAAAAGTGATTTAATGAAATAAAAACTTTACACAATCTGCATAATTTTAATAATGAAAAATGATACAATTAATATTGAAATGGTTTATGTTGCTCTATCTTTATTTTGTCACCGTTTTAAACATTAAAAAATGTTGTTGTTTTTTTATGAAGGATTTTTATAGTTTAATATTAAAGAACAAGGGTTAAATATGTGAAACCGTTTTAAAAAACATTTAAATTAATTTTCATTTCACTAAAATGAAAAGATGCAAATCTGTTACTGTTAATACAAATCGGTGACATAAAATTGCTAAAGAAAGTTAAAGAAACATCATTAAAGTGTTAGTTCCACCAGAACTGAAAATTATGTAATTAATGACTCACCCTCATATTGTTCCAAACCCGTAATGCGAGACAGATCAGGCAGATCAATTTTTGTTCTTATTCGGTCTGGTTATTACCGTTTACGGCAGAACCGGTTCCCTATTGGCACGGCGTTTCGGTACCCAATACTGTAAAAATGAATATGCTTTATCAAATCAATAAAATTGTGGCAACAGATTACAAGCAATAATATTTATTAAATTGAACAAATTAGAATTGAGTAATAGTTAATCAAATTAACATTCTAATTAATTCTAATTTGTACAATTTAATTAATAATATTGCTTGTAATATGTTGCCACAATTTTATTGATTAGATAAAGCATATTATTTTTTTCAGTGAACCCTATCCATAATGCATCCGTCTGCGTATTCAGTACCTTCGTTTATATTTTCAAAAAAATAGTGATTGGTGAAATTAATTGGTGATTTTTTTTTTTTTTTTTTTTTTGAGTTTGATTGGTGAAATCAAACGCACTGGCACTGATCTGTGATTGGTCTGTGCATTTGGCGGGTTTGAAAGGGTGAGAACTAGTGCTCCTCCTACAATGACGTAAAAAGACGATTTGGTAACACTTTATTTCGATAGTCCACTGTAGACATTTTTACTAACTATAAGTAACTTTTCAACTACATGTCAACTAACTGTCATTAGAGGATTAGTAGACTGTCAGCTTAATATCTGCTAACACTTTATTTTGTTGGTCCCCCAACAGACATTCAACTGACTATAAGTAACTTTGCGACTAGTAAGTAAACTTATTCTCCTAACCCGAACCCTAACACCTAACCATAACCTAACAGTCTACTGACAGTCTACTATAATATACTACTACTCTAATGAGAGTTAGTTGAAGTGTAGTTGAAAAGTTACTTATAATTAGTAGAACGTCTAAAGTGACTATCGAAATAAAGTGTAACCGACGATTTTTGCGTCATTGTAGGAGGAAGTGAAAAAGGTAAATAGCAGATTTTTCTCGTCTCAGGGGAAAATGAGAGAGTGTTGCACGACCATTAAATAGTATGATTGGATTTCTAACAATGGAAATCTTAATGCAAATGGGTGTAGTGTCCCTTTAAACTTTATGTTCAAAGAATATCATCAAAGAATCTTGAAAAACAGTTGTCACAATATATATATATATATTAAGCAGCACAATGTGGTTTTAAAACAATAAAAGCACACAAGACAGGCATTGCGAAACTTATTCATCTTGTTTACTCGTCACTATAGGTCCTCTTACGCATTATATTAGAATTCATCACGTCAGATACAACATCAACAGCTCTCACTCACTTTGCAAAATGGTAGTCCTAACTCCAAACTGTTTTAACACTGATAATAAGAAATATTGTTAGATATGTTGCATCATGTGACACTGAAAGCATCATGTGACACTGAAGACTGGAGTAATGATGCTGAAAATTCAGCTTTGCCATCACAGAAATAAATGACATTTTAAAATCTAATAAATTAGAAAACAGTTAAATAGTTAAAAATATTTCACAATATAAAACACACGACTGACCCTCATTGGTTCTCGCATGCCAAGCAAGCAATGAGCTTCTGTTTTCCACAATAAGGTGTGCATTGATGAATGTTTACAGTATGTTATAAAGTGATTGAGTCTCTTCAGAAAATTTGGACTGAACCGCTTAATTCATATGGATAAGTTTTTACGATCTCTTTATGAACGTTTTGAAAGGAAAGAAAGCCCTCAGGTAACATAAAAATATCTTCATTTGTGTTTTGAAGATGAAGGAACATCTTACAAATGTGGAAAGTTTTTGGTGAACTATCCCTTTAAACAGGTGATATTAAGGACATTTCAGACTTGAACATTTCAGATGTGAATTTATATTGATTTAATACAAAACATTCATGATACTTTCAACTCTGTACTCCTTAATCTATTTTAGAAGAGCATAAAAAACATTTCTTGCTCCATGATATTTTGCATATTTTGACATCACCGCAGGCCGTTACCCTCCCGCACAAATAAGAGACTGTTTATCCTGTTAAACAGGAAAGGAAGTTGGAGCAGTTCCTTAAAAAAATCAAGACCCACAGTCTGCCTTTCACATAGCCTGAAACTTACACTTTTTAATTGCTAATGTTTAATTGATACGGACAAAGATGATTACTTATTTGAAATGTGCACAATACCGGAGTTACATTTACTGATGTGTGAGAAATCTTTGGCTTTTCTGTTGTATATTGATTCACCTTTTTTGCAATAGCTGTCAAGAACCTTTTCTCTGTTTTTGAAAAATATTTTAGACGTTAGCACGATCAAACAAAGGTTAGTCCACATATATAGTATACAGAGTGAGAGAGGGAGAGAGAGAGAGCGAGAGAGCTGGTGTGAGCTGAGCTATCAAACCTGTGTCCTGGTTTCCTTGATAGATAATGATCTCTTGAAACAGTGTGGTAGTATGATTTTTTTTTCTCAACGCATTCTTTTTTTGTGTTTCAGTAACAGTGCAGAGATGAAAGCAGGTTCCTGGCTTAGGCACCACTAGACATCTGACTGAGGCAGGTGTTAGATATGCTGATGACTGGCGGAGACTAAAGACAATACAAATTTGAAGTGAAAACGCTACTGGCACGCCTCTTCTGTTCTTAACACATGAAGCCCCCATGACAATCAATTATTCATCCTATTGTACATGCCTGTATGTGTGAGTGTGCTGAAACATACACATAGAGTACACTATCGCATGGTGATTTGGGAATGTGCTTGTCTCGTGGCGGGCGCAAACGTGTTTTAGAGCGTGCATATCAAAGTGTGTACGTACTCGCACACACATTAAGGCTGTTACCCCTATTTCACAGAGAGAAGGTGGCTGTTTAGCACTGAGCCCCACGATTGTTCCATACAGGCTCGCCAACTTGTGTGCAAAGCCCCGCACTAGTGTTCTTTTAATGATAGGATCAGGGGGGAGATTTGGTGGCTAAAGTGCAGCTTCAGTTATTTGAGAGAAAGAGAAAGGAAGACAGCGGGTGGGTCGTGCGTGTGTTGGGGAAGGGGGGTTCGAGATTCTGTGCACTGGGGGTGCTTTTCAAAGAAACGCAGGCTCGAAGCCATTGGGAGACTCCTTTGACTTTAATCTTTTTGCGCGCCTTTGAAAATTATAGCCGAGGACTGCGCCTTGCTTCATTAAGAGACATGTTTCGCTCCTTCTTGTGTAGTTTCAGCCAGGATTTTTGCACTTGGTGCTTATTTTGCTCCCCTCACCCCAACACACGTGCACTCTTGTTAGAGCCCACCTCATGTTAAAGGCCACTCACTCTTGAAGTGTTGTATGCAAATATACTCGTTCATTCTAATTGGCCTGCTTTAATCCCTTTCCTGTACGGTTGACCTCTGACTTGGTCATATGAAAGATGCAGTTTTTGCTCACCTGTCATTTCATGACTGGGTAATTTGCATTTCTCTAGAATCTGCCAGACATTTTCAAACTCATCGTTGGACCAGAGCGTGGTTTTCAAAGTACTATTTGTGTGACTAAACAGCAAAAGGTCTTTTCACAAAAAAATCTTAAGCCAATGGATGGATGGATGGATGGATGGATAGATGGGTGGATAGATGGATGAATGAATGGATGGATGGTGGGTGGATGGATGGATGGACGGGTGGATGGATGGATAGATAGATGGGTGGATGGATGGATGGATGGATGGATGGATGGATTGGTGGCTGGCTGGCTGGCTGGCTGGGTGGGTGGATGGATGGATGAATGGATGGGTGGATGGGTGGGTGGGTGGATGGATGGGTGAATGGGTGGGTTGTTGTTTGTGGGTGGATGGATGGATGGATGGATGGATGGATGGATGGATGGATGGGTGGGTGGATGGATGGGTGGATGGATGGATGGATGGATGGATGGGTGGATGGGTGGATGGATGGGTGGCTGGCTGGCTGGCTGGCTGGCTGGCTGGCTGGGTGGGTGGATGGATGGATGGATGGATGGATGGATGGATGGGTGGATGGATGGGTGAATGGGTGGGTTGGTGTTTGTGGGTGGATGGATGGATGGATGGATGGATGGATGGATGAATGGGTGGATGGATGGATGTTCAAAGCAGGTTTGGGGAAGGGAAATCATCTCTAATAATACAAATGATACTCATTAATGAATTCTTCTAAAGCAATTGGAATCAGCAGATTAGTTTCATAAAATGTACATATAAAATGTACATATACACAATAATATGGTTTGCTGCCATTTTGTAATACTAGTTAAATTTTACAACACTGTGTTTATTCAGCATAGAACAACAAACAATCCACTGAAACCCACTTTTCACAGAGAAGAAAGGAATATAACAAAAAAAACTGAATTTGCTCGAATCACATGAATGACCTATTTCACTTTCAGAACAGTGATTTTCGCCCAAAGCCAGCGAGTTTCCAGATATGATGGAAGTTGCGTAAACCCACCCAATCAGATTAGAGCTTGCCAGATTGAGAAAGTATTTTCAAGTTTTTACTTTAATATTCATTAGACGTTCAGTATCAGATGCATCAGTCTCTCCCACAAGCCAAAAGGAATCATATTACGCTTAGGCACTCTTTAGCGTCAGTTAGATGACGCCCTAGGATCGCGTGTACCCTACCCCCACCCCAGACCTAAACCTAACCGCGTCCTCTAACTGACGCTTTCCTTTAGCGTCAGTAAGATGACGCCGTAGGATCGCATCATGTAAGTGACGCTAAAGGGCGCCTAAAACGTCAAATATTGAAGCATGGTCAAAGGTGACGCCTTGGGGTGAGAATGCGTTGCACTCTCAGACTAATACATTGAGATGGTGTTTCCCATTTTTGTCTGTTAAAGGCCAATAGACAGTCGCCACTAAGATGATGATTAGCGTCTCCAGAAGAGACAACAATGCTAACAGGGTGCTTTTTTTGAGCTGTGTTTTAAGAGGACATACTTCAAGGACACAATGCTGTCTGCTGAGAAACAATATGTATAGTGAGAAACATGTCTCACCTTGCTACAATTTGAGCCCAAGAGCTCCAAATGAGTGCTGACAGAAGCAAGGCGGGCAGGAGCAGGATCTTTCACGGGGGATTTTTCTCTTCACCGTCACTTTCTAAGACACTTGTCGCAAGTTTGCCAGCCAGGCACCCCCTTAAAATGTGAAACACAAAAGGAAGAAAATGTTCTGCTGACAGGCAGGAAGTGTGAGGAAACAACATAGCAGTGCTCATAAAACAGACATTATTGTCCGTATAATTTGAATTCTACAATATTTAACGTGTTCCTTCTTTGAAATTAAACAAGTATTTGATATCTAAATGAATGAAATTCAATGTGAAGTAATTTGCACAATAATACTATGGGCGAATGCAAGGCCATATGCCATCAAATATGCCAGTCAAATTCAGATTTGGCTCCATTCCGGTATACGCCGCTCTCTCTTCACACTACAGTCAACAAATGATTTTTCTTTTCTTTTTCAATGGCTATTTCACTTTGGAATGCATCACAATAAGGTATAGCAACCTGTCACAACATCCATTTCATGCTGACTTTACATTTTTTCAGACACTAATGTACATCAACTCAACATTTAAATATAGTGCAGCTAATGCGACATAGTTCAAGTCAAGAAGCCAATAAAAATATTCAACCTCATCTCTTAAGATTAAATTGATGTGGTAAGTGTCTGGATGATAACACCAGTAACACAAATGACACAATGAAATCATTTCTAATGCAAACCCTCATCTCAGAGTTTAAAGAGAGTGGACTCTCACCAGACATACAAATATAAAAAGATAGAAAGAAAAGGAGAGTCTCCAGTATGTTTACATTCAACAAACAAAGCAGTGGGACGTCTCTTTGATCCATCAATCCCTAAGCAAAGCTCGGCTTGGGAGTTTGAATACAGTGACAAATTCACACAGAAATAAGGCTTTATCAACACTGGCACTCTTCACAAGTACAGACTTTCTTTTGTGGTTGGAGTGATGCCACCAATTACAGCTGAGTGAAGGTAGAGTACAAACATGGTTGTGTTGTGACTTAAGAGGCTTTCTTTCTTTTATTTTCTTTGTATTTTATCTACATTAGTGGTATAGAAAGAATCTCCATATTGTGAATGAGCTCTTGCACAAATACCCAGTACCTAAGGGGAATTAGTGTAGTTTAACAAAAATATGTATGAGAAAATTTGATTTAGGCCTAATCTTGTTTTCGAAAGCCCTCAACCCTCGAAATACAATTTAAAGATTATTCGTGCAAGAGTTTCACAATATCAATAAATTAACAATTCTGGAACTGACATTTGTTTATATGGCCTATGTCAATGGAGTATTCTCATACATTTCATTTTTTTTTTTTTAATTTACTACTGTCCTTTAAAGGTGCTGTATGCGATTTTTACACACGGAGACTTTCAACGCAATGGCGAAATAATCAAACAACATGCTGGAAACTTATGTAAACTCCTACTGCAGGTACAATAATAGCCTACTTTTATCAGCTTGACGTTGAACTAATGTTCTGTGCTCGTACCATGATAATGTTACAATAAACTGCATTTAGCCGACATGTGATGTTATAAGCCATTTCACTAACTATTTTCGTGTATCTTTCACAATCAGCAATGTCAACACAGGTGAATGTATAATATGATAACGAAAACGGATAGTGAACTAAACTGAACAGTTTCAGTGTATCAGTAAGATCGTAGGAAGTAACATTACTGTACTGAACGTGTCTGGAAATGTGTATTATAAACAATATGATAGTAGTGGGATGAGTGACGTTAGTCAGTAGATCTTGTAAATAAAAAAAGTTACATCCTGCACAGACTTTTTGTTATCCTGGAACATTCTTTTGTATTCATGTCATGTTTCATGTAGTTTACCTTGCTATTTCACTAGAGTTTACTTTGTTGATCCGCGTTTTCGATCAGATTCACGTTTTGCCTGACGAGCTTGGGCAGATAAAACTTTTTTGTTTTTATATTTATGTGGAGTTTGTGTTGGAGTCTGTGTTGTGCTGGAGGCAGGATGTTTTGGGCTGTTATCAGACTCCATGTCGTCAGCTGAAGTGCCGTTGGTCGCATGGTTGATTGTATAGAGACTGGATAGAGACATGGTTGACTGGATAGAGAGGCTCGGGAGCGCGCATGCACGTCACATCTGATGGATTTTGCAGGAAATCCGACCCGGAGACCTTACTTATAAATATGAATATTGGCCTTCAGAGGTAATAGAAAAACCCGAAAAGTGGATCATTGCAATGTGTGATTACAACCCCTTCAAACACAGGCAATAAAAAAAGGATTCATTTTATAAAAAAAGTTACATATAGAACCTTTAAGCATGTTTGATGCAATGCACAGTTCAACAACTTCATTAATTGCACACCATTGTTCATGAGTTTAAAGAGAATCTTGAATATATGTGCTTTTGTGCTGTCAATTTCCCTGCTACCAGACTGTGCAGCCTGCAATAGAATATCATTTTAGAGGCACAGTTGGTAATCTTACTAAAATAGATTATATTAAACATTTCGCTAATCTCTCTGACACTCCACTTTACACTTTAAATAATTTGTGTCAAAGAATTTCAGGAGATTTATTCTAGATTTTTGTCCTCCACTAAAGGTAATTTTTATGCTTTATTTACACATTATAATGGTTTTGATTTCAGTTTTGGTCACCAGGCCACTTTAAAAAAAAAATCTGAAGGTTTTTGGGGTTTATTACATGGATGTTACATTCTTTGTCTACATACTTTATACAACTAATAGCAGAATCTGAAGGACATACCTGCAGAATTTCTCTTTGGAAACACATTACAGTCTTAAAAAGAGTAATCACTGACAGTACAGAATTTGCAAATTAATTTAATAATTATTTAATTCAATCAGTGGAGGAGCTTGCTCAAAATTTTGAAACAGTAAAACTATCACAAGCTAATATAACAGACTTTTTTCAATCATTTTATATTAAGGAAGTTGACCGAGAGAAAGTTGCTAAAACCATTAATAAATCAAATCATTCAAAGGCAAAGGATTAGTTTGGGTTGGATATTGCTGTTAATAAAACACACATCTCCACTTTGATTAAACCAATAACACATCTGAAAAACCTCTCCATTAGAGTTGGTAAATTTCCACAAACCTGGAAAACAGCAGTTATAACGCCAATTTTGAAGGTTGGTGCACCAGTCCAGTAAGCAATTAAAGACCAATCTTTGTTCTACCAGTTCTCTCAAAGATTCTGGAAAATGTGTTGCAGAACAACTGGTTGACCACCTTGAAAATAATTTACTTATCCTAAACAATTTGCATTTAGGCCAGAGTAGTCAACTGGCCAACCGCTACCTTTCTGAAAACATCAAGTCTTCATTAGATAAGGGTAATGTTGTTGGACCAGTGGTCATAGATCTTGAACAGGCTTTTGATACTGTGAATCATGAAGCGCTTTTGAACAAACTAAGTACTTTTAATTTTTCTGAGCAAGCAACTGGTTTGCATCCCATCTCGAATCAAGAGAGCAGCATGTAAAAATCAATGCTGAATATTCAACCCCCCCGAAAATCTACAATGGTAATTCCACAAGGCTTGTGTTGTAAGGTTCAATATGTAGGGAAGGAACAGGACAGGGTCGGCTTGGGAGACTGTGGGTTTTATTCCAAAATAAATGAAAGGTACAAAGAAAAGTTGTGCACACAACACTGCAGCAACTTAGTCCATAAAGGTCCATCCAGACTTCGCTAGACCATGCCCCACTTGCCACATACCCCCACCGCCCGACGGCTCCCTGGCCTGCAGCCTCCCCCCTCCTCCTGGAGAGGAAATCGACCACAGCCATCTGTGCACCTGGCCTGTGGACCACCTGGAACTTAAAAGGCTATAAAGCTAGATACCAACGGGTGATCCGCACGTTGGTATCCTTCATGCGGTGGAGCCACTGGAGGGGTGCGTGGTCCGTACAGAGGGTGAATTCCCATCCCAGGAGACAGTAGAGGAGAGTGAGGATGGCCCATCTGATGGCTAAACATTCCTTTTCAATGGTGCTGTACTTAGTCTCTCTCTTGGAGAGCTTGCAACTAATGTACAGCATCGGCCGCTCCTCACCCTCTATCTCCTGGGACAGGACCGCTCCCAGCCCCCTGTCCGACACATCAGTCTGCAACAAGAACGGGAGAGAAAAATCAGGAGAATGAAACAGTGGGCCGCCACATCGAGCAGCCTTTACTTGGGTGAAGGCCTGCTGACACTACTCCGTCCACTGGACCAGGTCTGGTGCTTCCTTTTTAGTGAGATCAGTCAGCAGGCTGGGGAGGTCCGAATAATTAGGCACAAACCTTTGACATCCTGCCAGCCCCAGGAACTGTCTCACCTCCTTTTTGGTCTTGGGCCTCGGCCAAGTTGCAACGGCTGTTGTCTTATCAATTTGGGGATGCACCTGCCAGTGACCCAAGTGGAAGCCCAGATATCTGACCTTTACCCGGCCAACCGCTTCTTTGGGTTGGCCGTGAGCCCAGGCAGTCTCAGCGCTCTCAAGACAGCACGCACATGCTCCATATGATGCTACAAGTCATTACTATAGATGACGACATCATCCAAGTAGGCAATGGCATATGCATCATGGGCCTGGAGAGTTTGGTCCATGAGGTGCTGAAACGTGGCTGGAGCCCGGAACGGAATGTAACGAATTGGTGTAACCCAAACTGTGTGGTAAATGCTGTTTTTTTTTTAGACAAAGGCGATAAGGGGATCTGCCAGTATCCTTTCGTTAAGTCTAGTGTCGAATAAAAGTGAGCGGTGCCCAGCCGATCAAGCAGTTCATCATTGGAAGTTCTGCATTGGACATGCATCGAACTTCGACACAGCATTAACTTTGTGGTAATCCACACAGAAACGAACGAGCCGTCAGTTCTAGGCACTAAAGCCATCGGGCTCGCCTAGTTACTGTGTGATTCTTCTATTACGCCCATGTCGAACATCGACTCTAATTCCACCTAAACCACTTTCTTTTTGTTTTCAGGTCACCTAGAGGGCAGACAGCGTATGACTATGCACGGATCTGTCTCAACATGGTGCTGAATAAGACCGGGGGGCGAGAAGCAATCTGGGACGCTGAAAGAGGATCTCCTCCAAGGGCTTGTGCGAGTGATTGCGCTTTAATATTTGCTTTTGACCCGGGATCCTCTTCCGCACTAATCACCATTGCCAGCATTACGGAGTCCTCCTCAATCCATTTTTTAAGGAGGTTGAGGTGGTCAATTTGACATGCCCCATTCCTATCCATTCAAACATTGCCTACTCGCTGTGTGACCTCAAAGGGACCTTGCCACTTTGCGAGTAATTTAGAACTCGACGTAGGGAGCAATAAAAGGACTTTATCTCCCAGTGAAAATTCTCTCAGTTTTATAACTGGGTCTGTCTGTCCTGAGCCTGTAACAAATTCTCCATTGAAAGCCACCCCAAGGTGTGGAGTTTTGTTCTCAGGTCCATAACATTGACACTGCATTTCATTACGATAAAATTCTGTATCAAATTTTATTGACAAGACAGGTAGTTTGTTCAGGCATGAGGGAATTACAAACCTGCACACATATATTCAAATTCTTAATGTGCAGGTGAACGCCATCAGCGTTTATCACAGGTTCGCGTCTGTTTAGAGACATTCATATACATTTTTACCTTACATTTTTACCTCTGATAAAATGGCTCACTCGCACTCTAGCTCCGCTTTTGATCGCACTGATCAAATATTTTGTATAGCAGCATGACGTGTTTTTGAGTTGGGATGAAGTATGACATGTCTGCTCTATAGTGGAGGGGAGGTCGAACAAAATTTGACACTGAATTTGACAAAATCGTCTATTTTATTGAGTGCCGCATCTTGAGTAAACTCGACCGTGAAGTCTAGAGGGTTAAGACCATCTTCCTGCTAGCTATTTCGTCCCTCAAAAGAGTCGGAGACCTTCAGTCCCTTTCAGTTTCCCCCATTTGCCTTGAGTTTCCACCGGGGATGGCATTCTTATACCCAAAACAGGGATACGTCCCTAAGGTGCCCACCATGAATCCGAAGCCTATTGTGCTGCAGGCTTTCTGTCCTCCTCCATTTACCTCTTCGGACCAGGAAAAGCTGAACCTCTTGGGTCCAGTGCGGGCTCTGGACACTTATGTTCATTGGACTTCTCCATGAAAAAGATCTGATCAGTTATTTGTCTACTTTGGATCACCCAAGAAAGGTCTTCCTGCTTCTAAACAGACAGCTAGCAAGTGGATAGTCAAGGCTCTTTCGCTTGCTTGCGAGTCTTCTGACCGGCCATACCCTTTGGTGGTCAGAGCTCCCTCTACAAGGAGTATGGGGCCTCTAAAGCCTTATTATTTGGGGTTTCTCTCCAATACGTTTGTGATGCGGCGGGCTGGTCCTCACCACTCACATTTGTGAGGTTTTACAGCTTGGACCTCATCCTGCTCAAGGGTCTCAGGTGCTTAGTGCTTAGCTGATGACAGGCTCACACTAAGGCACTTGAAAGTTTGGCGATTTGGGTATTCTTGTTCCCAAAGCGTCATCAACGTATCGCGAGTTCCCTCGATAGGAAACATCTCAGGTTATGACTGTAACCATAGTTCCCTGAGATAGGGAATGAGACGATGCATCCCTGTAATTAACCTGGTCCGGCAATTTCGAAGCTTATGCCGGTTGCACCGAATGCGCTTTTATCTCTTCCTGGTCATGACGTCACCCGCCCGTGATGCTCATTATTTCCACTGGACTAGTTGACATAGATGCTTCAGACGTATTCACGCTGGAGGTGTTCCCAAAGTGTCATCGGCACATCGTCTCGTTCCCTATCTCAGGGAACAATGGTTATAGTCATAACCTGATACGTTTTCCACAGAAGCTTTTAAATTTGATGATTAAGATATTTTTGAGGCACTGTGATATGCATTTCCTTGACTTAAGTTTACAACATCTGAACATGACGACACGTGAGGCATTGGTGTAAGAGTATGTGTGTATGTATATGTGTTTGGTAGGGGGTTGCTGGGGACAGAAGAACTGTTCAAGTAATGAGGCCTTTTATAAGCTTTAATTTGTGGACCTCCCCTGGGGCAGTCTGAGGCAGTCTCTCTCTCTCTCTCTCTCTCTCTCTCTCTCTCTCTCTCTCTCTCTCTCTCTCTCTCTCTCTCTCTCAATGATACAGTCTGTTTTATTTGCTGTTTAAATAGTATTTTACAATTATGCCTTTATCAATGGGCATGAGTAGTAGCTATAAGTTACTTTCTTATCAATAAAAAGATTATGTGCTCAGCCCTGCTTCAGTTTAGAGACCCCTTGGTATTGATCACAACATTTTGTATGTGTTTATAAAATGATGGATTTGTGCTGTACAAATATGCTAAAGTAAATCATTATCATAATACTGCATTTTATATGTACTGCTATAGGTAGTTTTTTTTTTTTTTTTTTTTTTTTTTCCTTCAGAGGACATGGAATTTAAAAAGCTGAGAGGTGTTTACTGCCCCATTTGACAGTTTTGGCACCTGATAAAATGATCCATGCTCGAGGATAATGATGACTGACAGCTCATCATGGACAGAAGTGACACCAGGTCACATTTTGTTACCTACACCATGCAGTTCAAAGAACATATATTTCGAAACCTGATGTGTAAGGTGTTTGATGCTTGGTAACCATTCTGATCCTGTTAAAATTGTGGAAATGTGTTTAGCTGTTTGGCTTTTCTTGTAAAGTTGTCCAAAGATAAGACTCAAACTCTCATTGTTGATGGTGAGATTAGAGAGCTCGGCCATGGTTTCAAGTCTGAGACAGAAGGCCCGTTTCTGGCTGACATTAAAGAGTGGCCCAAAGACCTATTTCTGTCTAAACAAGCCAAAAGAAAATTCTATTCAGAGTTTCACAGTATTGATTCTTTGTAGAACAGTACTGTCAGAGTGAAATATAAAGCAAGAAATGCAGCTCCTACAAGGCAAATCATTAAACCATTTTGGCCTCATTTTATGTTTAAGTTCATGAGATTGAGGACCTGTTGCTACTAAATTCCTGCTATTGTCAATACTTAAAAAAATTCTGTAGGGCATGTAGACAAAATACCTTGATTAAAGCATCTCAAGCATCTTGATTAAAGCTCTCTCTTCTCTCTCGATCACTTCTTTGAGGTGTAGCGCTCCTGGGATGATGTGAAAAGATGCTTTATTCTGTTCATCACCTGTTTCCCACTACTCCTGTTTCTCTCCGATCTCCTCACGCTGTCTATCTGCAATACGTTTACGGGGATGGATCCACAAGGGGGAGAAGACAGCACAATTTGTAAGTAGAAAATATTGGTTTGCCTCATCGCCTGTGGTTATGTATTATCCATTCTGGGTTCTTTTTTTTTTTTTTGGTTCGATTTTCTCTTTTTTTCCCCCCACATCTTTTTATGTTTGCACGTCACTTGTACATCACACGTTTGAGAAATTCCAGTGCGCTTAGCTCCAGGCACCCTGAGTGCAAAGACTTACATAACTTTCTGATGTGTTTTGCAGAGGCAGGCAATGGGGCAACATTGAGAAATGTGCCAAGACCATCAGTAGGCAACCTTCACCTATTCAGAAAAGAACAGGGGTTAGAAGCTGATGTTATTGCGAATATATAGCCTATAATGGTCATTGGTGTAATTAAATAATAAATATAAGTTAGTTATCAAATCACACAATTTGCATTTATTACAATAAAAGTTTTGTGAAAGCGGTGTTTTAAAACATTACTTTCTGACTTCGTCAAAATGGCCTGCTCCACTAAATGTCCCATTGGCAGTTTTGAAGCATCCTGCAGTGTGTTAGGATTTAAGTGTTTTCTTTCTTAAGTGTCTTAATTATGGTTCAACACTCTGGTTTTAGAGCATGCTAACTTTCGACACAAAGTCTCTTGTAAACTATCTTTACAAAGTTTGGCGTCTAAGATATTTTAATGTTGTTGGGGGCATAAGTATTGTGTGCTTGCTGTAACCGTCTGGTCTGCTGTACGCTTCACGGGACGAAATAGTAACTAAGAAGATATTTGTATTGAATCTATACAATACTTAGGAACACACATAGGGAAACATAGGAGGAATTACAAACCAATAAACATACGAGAACCGACCAATGACTGAACATAACAGGCAGTTTAAATAAGATGAACAAAATGACTGACAGGTTAAAATTAAGGAGATAATCAGTAACCAAAACTAAACAGAGCAGATAAACAGGAACTAAGGGAAACAAAGGTTACCAGGTTTCAGTGTCACGTGTTTCTGCAGAAATCATTCTAATATGCCGATTTATTGGTCAAGAAACATTTTTAATTATTAATGTTGAAAACATTAGAGCTGCTTAAAATTATTGTGGAAAACATAGGCCTAATTCTTTTTTTCTTTTTTTTTCTTTTTTTGTGATTCTGAAAGGAACAGAGTTTATTTGAAATAGAATTGTAACATTGTACTTGTTTTATAATGTATTCTTGTCAAATAAAAGCATTAATTTCTTTTAAAAATCTTACCGTTCTGAAACTTTTGAACAGTAGGTATACTGAGCCATAGCCATTTAGTCAAATAACAAAGCCTTTGTTTTTAACAGTGCTATAAATGTTCAGTTTCACCTGTAAATAAAAGCATGCCCTAGCCATGTTGCTATATCCTTTCTCCAAAATTCCCTCCTTTAAGCAAAACAGAGGCAGCCTGCAGACAGGGAACGAGGGCGAACAATATGTTTTGACCTTAAGTACAGCCCCCCAGTTTGTCTTTTGGCACTCGCCCCGCCTTGCCAGAGCCTTCTGAGAATCAATAGCAGAGTGACACAATACAAACGAGCAATGACCGCGCATGCATCACACACACACACACACACACACACACGTGGAGAAGGAATGTTTTTAGGTTAGGGATGCTATGGCTCCTTGAAACGGAGCGTGTCACACAATACAGCTATAAGACTACAGGCATTAGCACAAATGAGGCAGCTAAGCTTTAATTATTTTCGCCCGGTGTGGCTCTCCGTGGCTCAGCGGTCAGCTCTGAGCCTCTGACTATTGTTTACTCAAAAGCGCTTATTAGTCCGGCCTTGGGGGTGCTTGCATCCCCCACTCCCACTGCACTCCATCTACTGTGGCAAAATTGCGTTAATTTACCCAGCGAGAATATTAACTATATTATATCAAATAAATGCCACCGACAATTCGCTAGCCAGAGCTGTGACTTCATTTTAATTGATTTCCTTTCATTCTTTCTGCCCACGTTGATTTGGTTTCCTCTGATAGAATGTTTATTAAAAGCATTACATAAAGAAATATATAACTGTATTATTGCTCGTCAGTGGCAAAGACTCGTTGTTATTAGATCTTGATTTATAGGTATGAATGATCCCTCTAAAAATCCTGCACCATAATCATGAAATTGTTTAACGGGTCAATTTCAGTATGTATTGTATTTATGTTTATGTATATGAAATGTATTTATTTATGTTAATATATATGTATATAGCAGAGAAGGAAACTTAAAAAAAATAGCACTGAACAGAAACCGACCAAAAGAGCAGGCTTAATTTTAAAAGGTTTAAAAAAAGGATAGAAGAGAGAGAGAGAGACAGACAGACAAATTAAGTCAATTCTACAAATCATCCTTTTATTTTTTAGGACCACCGTTATAGACTACATAAACTGGACACACACAAATATATGTTAGAGAAAGAAAAAGACTGAAGGTGAGAAAATGTAAAAGTTGAAGGTGCTATGTTTCCAACCCGATCGTAATCCGTACGTTTTTTTACGAGGTGACTAATTCGAACAAATTCATGTGACTTAACCCATACGAATTCATACGATTTTTTTTTCTCTAAATCGTACATATTTTACTGAGTTGCCCAATTCCTACGAATGACCTACCCCTGACCTCGCCCCTAAACCTACCCATCACTGGGGTTTAGAGAAAGTGTACAAAATTCGTACGAATTAGCCATCTCCTACTAACTCATACGAATCCATATACGAATTGGTCGTGAGGTGTTTCTGCCTTTATCACAATCCATAGATCATACAGCACGTTATATACATTACATCCTCAGACTCACTCAAACACATGCTCCCAACCTCCACTCACATGTCCCCTTATGGCCTTAGGGGAAGAAGAAAAGGGGTGGTGGGGAGTGTAATCACTCATTCAGGGGTCTAGTGTAGTAGAATACAGTGGATTGGCTGCACTGAGGCACTCTCCTCTCCCAGCCTCCCTCTATCTTTCCCCACTGGTGGGACGCCTCCCAACATTCCCCATCAAAGCCATCCTTTACTCCAGCTACCAGAGGATGACAGGGGGACAAGCTCTTTGTTTCTCTCTTCTGGGCCAAGCATAGTTGCCTGTAGATAGGGCAAATGGGGATCATCAAGAGCTGCACAAAACATTTTATTTGATTCAGGCAAAATTAATGTACTTCATGTTGAAGGCTTTATGTGCACTCAATAATATGTGTAATTCTATTCATCTCCAAATTACACAGGCATTTTCAATCCTGGACATTTTGTGTGGACATTCAGCTGATGATCTGAATCTGGTGCATTAAACAAGTGAAACATACAAAATATGAAAAGCAGGATTGAAAAAAAGTTTAATGGAACCACAAGTTTGATATATTGTGGTTTAATAATAATTTCTTCCAGAAAAGTGCAAATGTGGATAGCTGAAGAAAATGAGCACATTTGTATCTACTCAACTTTGTGAAATAATATATTATTCTATCATCTATCATCGGTTATAGAGATACACATATATTTGGTAACTCTGATTTCAGTGGACTGCTGTAGACTTTATCCATTTCAACTTTAAGAAGTGCCATTAAAAGTTTTACCTAAATCAGCCACGAATCACAAAAATAATATTGTTCAGTTGCATATGAGAGGCCAGGTACAGTCTTTAAGTGTAGAAGTCATGAGTTAACTTTTTTACATGAACAATACTTGACTTAAATCTCTCAGGGGTTATTAGATTTAAAAGATATGTTCATACCTGACAACTTAAACCTCCAACGTTTATTTCGATACAATTTAATTAAAATCCTAATACTATGGGTGGCATCATATTTACTAATTAAGTCACAGCTTAATGTCGCAAAAGAGGAAGCCAACATAGGGAATTGAGCAGTTGCGGGGCCCATCTTTTGCCATTAGGTTTAGCTGTTCTCTGAGAGCTGTCAACAGAAGGAGCATTGAGCTGCCAAGCCTCTCTCTGACTGTTCACTCGCCTGCAGCACGCCCCAAGCTCCTCTTTGACTCAAAGTGCTCATTTCTCTTCTGTTCCCTTCCTTCTTGTGTTCCACTAACACAGAGTGGGGCTGCCTCTCATTTTGTGTCACCGAGCGTGTGACACTGTGTGTGTGTGTGTGTTGCATGTTTTTTATGGGATTGGCATCAATAAGAAGACAAGTGTGTGATGCATTTGTGTATCATGTGATGTAAATCACTGAACACTTTTCGCGTTCCTGTGGGGGTTTCAAGAAATGTGAGCGTTCTCTGCATGAACAGGACCATGTACTGCATGATAAGTGCTCAGGGTTCAAAAAGTACAATAGGAGTTCTTTGCATTTATCAGACTGTGGGGGTACTTTCTTGCAGATTATGAAGTTTAATATTTGGCTTGTTAGACTTTGGACATTAAATTAAATTCATAAAAAATAATAATAATAACAATAAAAAAAACTTGATTACAACTTTTGTATAAAGATCCTTTTTCATTAAAATGTAAATTCGTTTTTATTTTTGTCCTGATTGACGCGATAACTCTATTGACATTTAAAGTCTCATTAAATGATGATGTTCTTGAATTATTTTGGAAGTTTTACCTTTTTGACTCGAATGTTCCCTGTCACAACGCATTCTCATCCTAGGGTGTCATCTAAATGACACTTTTGACCATGCCTCTATATCCGACGCACATGGCAACCTTTAGCATCAGTTAGATGATGCTCATCCTCATCCTAGGTCGTCATCTAACTGACGCTTTTGACCATGCGTCTAAATCCGACGCACATGGCAACCTTTAGGATCAGTTAGATGATGCCTTGGGATGAGAATGGGCTGCCTGTTACGCGAACATCCTCACCAGCGCTGCACTGACCTTGCACTGACAGCGCTGCACTGACTTTAAAGAGCGCAGCGCAAACCATACATACATGCAAATAAATGTACAATATAGAAACCCCTACTTCCTTACAAAGTATGGTTCTCTACTGAAGTTTCTGAGTTTTAATTATGGAGAATTCCATAATTAAAACAATCATCCCACTTCTTTACGTCAGTGAATCGTTAGCCGCAAGATGCGTGATTAAACAACAGGTGGCGGTAATGGCAAAAAAAATTAGTTTGTAATCTAACAGGAAGAATATCCTTGCATCGCGCTGATTCGCGCAGGCTCGACAAACGCAATGTAGCTGTTGCTCGCGCTACACCGCTACTTGCTGCAAAAAGTAGTTAGTTACTGGAAAAGCTACACTGTTTGAAAAGCAACTGAGCTACTGCCAAGCTACTGAAAAATGTAGTTAAGTTAGTAGCGTCGCTTCTTGTAGTTAACTACTCCCCAACACTGGAAACATGTTATATGTGCACATGTTATATATGCACCACCACCCCTCCAAACCCCCCTTATTTGTGTGAAGTCTGCTTATGTGTGTGTGACGGGTTTCCCTGACTCTAAGCCAATGCCTATGTCCTGGAGTGCTGTAGTCCACTACTGCCATGGAGCTAAAGCCTGCCACCACGGCTGTCCCGGAGCTTGTGCCCCTGCCCAGTCCATCCTAGAGCCCAGAGTAGTTACTGCCTGATTAGTGGTTGGTGGATCCAGTTCCACCCTAGTCCCCACCATTAAAGGTGCCATCTAACATAATAAATCAAATCCTACTCCATATTCCATAACAGATGGGGGCAGTATACCTCCAGAAAATGACTTGTGCTCCTAGCATCGCGCATGTTATTCAAATCATTTGACATGATAGTAAAAGGTTGGAAGACCGCAGTTTCACGTAGAGCATTTGGAGATTTTTAGAGATCAGAGACTCAATGAACAACATCTCAATGCTAAATGATGAAGACCGCTTTATAGACGCCTGTCTCAAAAACAAGCTGGTGCATTTCGACTATATGGGAAAATAAAAGCTTGGGCAATTATTTGAAGTTTATGGTAGGCCTATTCGTTTTGTTCATATTACACTTTTATTGTTAGTGAATTAATTTGACAGACAGCATTTGCTGATGTTGATCAAGCTAGCGCCGTGAATTCACCGTGAGACACACGCAATTGACACTTAGCAAGCAGGTTAGTTAAGCTCTCAGATTCTGTCAATTTTAGTACGCAATTCAAAGAATAAATACCGTTTTGGCGCTTGTACATGTTACACCACAGATCCCTAGCGCACGTGAACCGATCGTCTCTACTAGCTAATGGAAAAAGGACATGAACTCTGTTGAAAGATACAGTATGCTACAACTTACCAAAATGTATTCCTCATGCATAATGTCGACCAATCATTTTTTGAACTCTTCCCTGAACTGAAATGTAGTAGTGGGCTGTATTTCCACACGACTGACATCAGGTTCAAGTACACACACACACAAGCCGGCGCGAGCGCGACTCACTCGGCTATTGCAGTTTGGCTGGTGGTAACCTTGCCCGCCCGCATTCCGCCTCCCATGGCCTGAACTGGTATTACGACACCTGCCAGGCCGGGCCTAGTAATTTAGCATGCTAATTCAGGTTAATATCTCGGCAGCACTATAACTTGTCAGTTATTTAATGACATCATTGCACTTATTTCTTCTCATTCTTTTGATGTGTCTAGCTCATCCAGAGTCCTTACTCCTCCATTCTTCCCATCCTCTCCACTGGCCCTGTTCAGTCACCTGGATCCCCTGTCTCCACTGGTGTTACCCAGCTCCTCGGCTTTACTCTTTGACTCTGCCTCGGACCTCCTGATCCCCAGCTTGGCACGATGATGTGGATTTCCCTGCTTCATATCAAGCCTCCAAGCCCATGACTCCACCAGGCATTTCCTTCCCTCTGGCTCGCTTTTCATCAGTCAGTCCCCAGGTTCCGTCCGGACCGTAAGTGAAGGCTCTACTTTGGCTCCGACCTCTGACGGCTCCACCATGGGGTTTTCCTCTGCCAGCTTCTCCCCGGGTCCTGTCCGTCACCAGCTCTGTGCCAACCTCCAGTACTCACACGTCCCAATGAATATGGACAGTTTACAGCACAATGACGTGACTTCTAGGAGGGAGTTGTAATGTCAAGCATATGTGTATATGTATATTTATAACTTTGGTTTCTATGGTTACCTATAATACCTAAAAATCTTTGCAAAAACACTGGAGCAAGTTGTTTTCAACCAGATCTCTGCCTTTCTTTCACAGAACAACCTCCTAGACAACAACCAGTCTGGTTTCAAAAGTGATCACTCAACTGAGACTGCCCTGCTCTCGGTTATTGACGCTCCGAGACTGGAAAGAGCAGCGAGCAAATCTTCAGTTCTCACCCAGCTAGATCTGTCTGCTGCCTTGACACAATTAACAACCAGATCCTCTTGTCAATACTAAAGACAAAGGGCATCTCGGGAACCTCAGTACAATGGTTCAAGTCTAACCTCTCAGGTACTGTAGGTGGAGAGGTGTCTAAGTCACAACAGATCTGCTTGTGGTCCCAAAAAACCCAACACTACACCACAACTTCTCCATTCAGCTATGTTCGTCATCCATAACTCCATCAAGGTCAGTCAGGAACCTTGGAGTTGTGATTGATGATCATTTGAACTTCACAGACCACATTGCTAGAACTGCCCGGTACTGCAGATTTCCCTTATACAACACTGCAAATCTCACAACTCACAGAGAAGGCGCAGGCATGAGGTCTCGTCCACCACTCGCTGATGTTAAGCTAGCTGTGGAAACAGCTGTGAAGCACAATTTACTCAGTGTAGTACAGGTCCTCCAGCGAATTTTCACTCACCATACTCTTCCATGCAAATCTCAGGGACGTCAATTGCTCCATAATCTGGCTAGAGTTAGACACTTATCTCTCCCAGTTGCTGACTTCTTTTTAGCTTTTCCCTTTCTCCTCCAGCCCGTCTTTCTCCTTGCCCAAACCCAAATCTCTCTCTCCTTGTCCCACCCGAATAACTCGATGGCCGAGCCCCTCTTCCCTCGCACTCCTCGCGCTCCTCTTGTTTTTCCTCTATCCTCTCCTTCCCCCTCATGTTTGAATGTAATGCCTTTTTATTTTCCCCTCAATCAAGGCATTCTCCAATCGCTGTTCCACTCACTTTCCTCCTGCACCTGTTCTCAATCTTTCATAATCATCTCCGTCATTGCCCGGTATAGACCTTATGCACCAGAGAAACGTGGGCGCCGTCATCTTTACAATATTGTCTTTGAACTTCCGGTATCGCGGTAGCTCTGTATATTTCTATGGCATCGCTGTCGAGGAGTAATTAGCTGGTGAAGGGGATTTACTTATTGTAGAGTTAACAAAAGTTATCATGAACATTGTAATGTTTATCATAAGCATTGTAAAGCAGATGTCTTAACAAATGTCGACCAAGAAATTATTTACGAGCAGTTCTTTCATACCTATGCAAGATCGCTGTGAAAATACAGACCGGAAGTCAAAAGACAACCGCGCTGAAAAGGGGCGGGGCTACATAAGGTCTATGCCCGGACCTGAAGTCTTCACGGGTCTCCCACAAAAGAACTCCCCATAGGAAACTCCGGCCAGAATTAAAAGTTCCACCGTAAAGGTTCCGCCTCCATTATCGTCATCAGTGACACACTGTCAAATCTCTGCAACTGATCCAGAATGCTGCAGCTAGAGTGGTCTCTAACAAACTGACGAGAGCACACGTCACACCTCTCCTCACAAAACTGCACTGATTGCCAATTGTCGCTCGCATCAAATTCAAGGCACTGATGCTTGCCTAAAAACAACCACTGGCTCTGCTCCCTTTTACCTTAACTTATTATTCCAGACTTTCTTGCCATCCAGAGGCTTGCGTTCTGCAAGTGAACGTCGTCTCATGGTGCCATCTTAAAGAGGCATAACATCACCTTCACGGAGCCTCACCTTTACGAAACACTCCCTGCTGGTAGAATGACCTGCCTAACTCAACCCGAGATGCTGAGTCGTTGCCATTTTCAAGAAAAGGCTGACGTTTAAACGATTTAACGATTTAAACGATGCCCAAATGCACTCAAAAAAATGATTCATTGGATGAACTCAATTAAGTTGTGGGCAGGATTTCCATCCAATAAATATATGTAGTCCCAACTCAAATTGAGTACATCCATTCAACAGAATTTAAATGAGTTAGCCTAACTTATTTTTATCAAATACTTACAACAGTATGTAATTGAGTTCTCCTAACTAAATTTTACCAAATACAGCTGAAATAAAATAATTACATTAACTAAATGAAATTGATTTTCATTTGACCAACTCAAACTTACTTAATTATTGGAAATTATCATCAATTAAACATATAAATCATTTTTCATTTGATCCATTAACATACACGTGAGACAAAACTGGTTTTTTATTTTTATTTTATTTTTTATTGAAATACATTTACATTTGAACTTCATTTCCTTAGAACCCCTCCAATCAAAAAATGTTTTTTTTTTCCTGTTGGATGTTTGAGTTTCACCATGGTGAATGATGCCAAATAGAATGAACTTGACTCCACAACTCCAACGTCCTCAGGCTCCTGATCCCCATCACTTCCGGTCACATGACTGTGGTTGCTAGGTCCCTTTCTGCATCCTCGGTCGCCAGTGCCTGAACACCACAAACACAGAAAACACAGCAAGTGTTAAATAAAGATGGACATAGAAATAAGGTGACATAAAGTGATGCAGGGCTCCACAGGTGATGGCATCAGACACAAAAATACATATAGAAAAGCATTTGTCCATTATCAACAGCACAACTTCATCCCCAGGCCAACAGAACTCTAAACAATCTCCCCACTCCAAGCACACACACTCACACTCCCCCCTAAATTCAAAAAACATGTACGATCACTTGTCTACAGCAGTACATAAGAACACCTCTGTAGGGCTGCTTAGGGCTGGGCGATTTGGCCTAAAAAATCCCAGATTTTTTCACAAAAATATCCCATTTACGATTTAAAACTATTTTTTTCCTCTCCCTACTTAAAATCAATCTGTAGACGACAAAGAAATTGTTCAAAACAAGTTTTAACTTTATTCCCTTCTGGGATATTATCTGGATTAAAGTGCAATCAGAAACAACAAGCCAAAAAGACAAGAGGGCAGGCCCTGTCATTGTAAATAGTGTAAATATAACATAACATAAAATGGGTGGATTGGGGGGATGTGTAAAAAAAAAAAAAAAAACTCACAATGTTTATTGTGATTGTCAAAGTATTTGGTAACTAAACAATTTTATTAAGTTTATTAACTATGTAACACAATGTTTACATGGTACAAAGACTGGTATGCTATTGTTTTTATTATTGATTAATACAAATTTCAATTCAATTCTTGTGATTTGATTCGGATTTTTTTATTCAATATCAATTCGTTTGGGTAAATATTAGGTACAGTAGATATCCTACCTTAATGTGTTATGTTAATTGTTCTCCAAAAATAAATCACTTAATGCTATAATACAGAGAGACCCTGTCAGCTGGTATTAGGTTTAAAGGTTAAAACCAACTCAAATTAAATGTGTTTTTATAACAACAAACAACATTATAATATTTGAATGATATAGGTAAAAATATAATAAATGTGTAATATAGTTATCATATTTAGCAAAATACTCCTCTCTATAGTAATTATTTTAAGTCCAACTAACATGCATGTTATGGCTAATTGAAGGGCATTCCTGAGGTAAATGTAACGTTACGTGACATGTTGTTCTCCAGCTGTTTTATGGACATCTTTCCGCGGTTGAAAAACACTGATCGATTGATTTTATTACATTACGGTAAGTTAGTAGTAAAGAGTAACAGATGATCGGTTCACGTACCGCTTGAACTGAGCTCTGCGATCTTTCATGTCATATTTAGTGACAAGTGCCAAAACGGTGTTTATTGTTTGAATTTTGTAATAAAATTGACAGAATCTGATGAGAATAGGCTATGTTTCATATGAATAGTAGCCTAACTTTTCTCTGCGTGAGAAAATGCATGTGTGCATGAGAGCGTGTAAAAAGTGACAATTGCGTCTCTCACAGTGTTCATTTGCCATGTTGTTTGTGTATCTCTATCTTGGCAAGCCCTGAGTCCAGTCAGAACCACAGGAGCTCAGAGGTTGTTAAAGAGAAAACCGATTTTCATTAAAAAAATAAATAAAATCGACGTAAACTACACATTCAAATTAATCGATAAAATCAATTTATCGCCCAGCCCTAGGGTCTGTCAATATAAATAGTGTGTCATGGGAGACGTAAGGGAGTAACAGTTCAACACTACATGACAAACATATTGTGATGAATTTACCAGATATTCTTTGAAGATGGTGTCTGGATCTTCATTGAGGTAGATGATGCATCTCAGGATACACTCCCTCCTGGTGTTGATGTTGTCACGCTGAAGCAGGGGTTAAAAATGAGACACAATTTAGCCAAATGTGGTTGTTCTGGTGACACAGAGAAGGAGCAGGTTGTCTAATTTAGATTAGAGGGTAATTTCAGTCTGAACAGGATGCCTAACCCCTAAATGCCCCCAACAAGCAAGTTGGTAGTTTTCTTGCATGTTTTACATTGGTGTGTGAGTGGATGAACCAAATAATCGGTGTATGTACATGGATATTAATAACTGCCCCTTAAGTTCCCATGAACCTGCCTAAAATGTTGCAAACAACAAATACCTGCTAGCTAATTGCAAACTGCATTCTTTGCACTGCCACATTCATAATCCTAAAAAGGAGAATAAAGACAATTAGCACATATCACATGACAATGATGCAAATAAGTTTGTGCTAGAATTGAGCAAGTAATGCTAGTTTTACCTACCATTAATAGGAGGTTGCCGTAAACTGCTTTTCAACTTCAACTGCAAAAGATGAGATGCATATATTAGAGGTGTGAGCAATGGAGCAAATACTCAGGCAATGTAACCAAATAAAAGTAATTATTAATTATAGTCAAACACGTTAATACATTGATTAATATTGTAGGTTGAACTGAAGTAGAGCACCTATTAATATGAATGATTTTTAACATGCAATACAGATACAGATTTAAATACTGTGACTTTAAAAAATCTTTAAATTAAATCAAACCACTTTTCATAAAGTAAAACAGTCTTCCTTTTAATTAATGATATATGCATTATTTAGAACTACTTGCATACATCATTCTTTCAAGCATATTTATTTGTATGAATTAAATATAATTAATCCTTAAAGCTATAACAAACAGTGAATAGTTTTCTTTTTTGTTGCTTGACCACTATTAAGGACACACATCGGATCATGTCCAATGACATGCTGAATTGCACTGACGCACATCCGATACACTCACAACTGTTTTAAGACATAACCGACATAGTTTACGTGAATACTGTCCAAAATGGACATTTAGACATAATGTTGTGTATTATGTCCATTCAGACACGAAAGAGAGCGCAGTTTAAGACTCGCGCGCTGTGTGTGCGCCCAGAAAACCGTAATGATTACGTTAGAGCTCTTCCTCACTCTTCCTCACAGCGTCCTCACTCTTATTCAGATCTAACGTTGTATGTCTGCTCTACTGAAATGTGCGCATCTACCACAGACGCAGGACATCAGTTCTGACTGAATCGCTTCCCAAATAGTCACTATTTGAAATTTTCGTCGTTTTTATTGTCAATAGAAAATGTCAATAGGTTTTCGTCATAGTTTTTGTCATTCAAAACTAGGTTTTATTTAGTTATCGTCTCGTTTTCGTCTGTGAAAAAAAATGTCGTTGACGAAAATAATATAACACTGGCCGCCATTAATGACACATGGCGAAAAAAACGCATAACATTACCCAGTGTCCAACGCGCCCGGTCGGTTGACGGCTTTGCTTTGGACTTTGGACCTTGGCTGCTAACGCTTGTCGCGACCATAATTAGACACACAAACAACAGAAATTCGGCATCTCTCGTCCGAAATTGCGGCGATGAAGAGTAGTGAACACATAATTTAACCAAAGCAGTCAACGTGACTAACCTTAAAGTACAAAAGTAGCACTTAACCACCAAAGTTAACCTTAGCAAGCAACTCCCTTCAGCTTTGAAGAGTGAAATTAGGCTCACTTAACGTTAACTGATGCACACATCTCAGCCTATATTACTGTATTAATGATAATTGACAGTAAGATACTTTCTAATCAACAAATGAATACTTACCAAGTAGTAGATATTCGCCTTTACGTACTCTCGTCCACCCTCTGCCTTGGCGTTGCACTGAGAGAATGAGACGAGATGGGCGAAAAGACCGCGCTGACTCGCACATGCGCAAAGGGCGGTCCCACATGAAACTTTTTTTGGGCGATCCAACGTAAATCAATCTCATAGGTGGAGCTATTAATAAATTTTTAGTTAGACCACTTAAATATATATACATATGATCTTAAATAGATATATTTACATAAATCAAATTGTATTTAAATGTGTCACCTCTAAGAAGGCCTTGAATCATTTTTTTGAGTGTGGCGTGATTTCTCTGATAGGCGGATACCTCATATTCTGGATTAATGGGAGTGGCTTGTGGAGCTGTGCAATGTGGTGCATTGTGGGAGTTGTTGTCTTTCATATAAATGTGCCCTAAAATTACTTTGTCTTTTCTCGGTGAAGAAGGCACCAAATACAAAATTTATTTTTACTACATGGCCCACTTTCAATAAAGAGTAATGCTCCCTTAAGATATTAATAAAAACATATATATATATATATATATAATTTTTGATGATGATAATGCTGTTTAAGTTAAAGTGCAAGGAAATATTTTTTTTAGGGCTGTCAGCGTTAATGCATTAATCGCGATTAGTTAAAAACAATCCATAACGCGTTATTTTTTTTAATCGCATTTCAAGGAACGCGTTTTTGTCCCTTTGGCTAGCCCGTAGTCAGCCCCTTTGGTTTGTGAAGCGGTAAAAAGTGATGGATAGAAAAAGTACGACCGGATTTTTAAACAGCCTGTTTAACTTTAAAAAAAAATCAGACGGTTCCGTTGACAACACTAAGGTACAATGCAGCATTTGTTTCAAGGAGTTCAGCTACCATCGGAGCACGTCAAGTCTAAGTTACCACCTCCAGGCCAAACACCCCGGTGTTTCATTTGACGCTTCCCGGCCAAGCAAGCCGCAGCCTCGCCACAGAACTATTCCTGAGTGTGGGCGTCGCAGCAGACCCTTGGATGAAAATAAGTTAACCACAGCGATCGAATTTACTACTAGTGTTAAATATCACTTGATTGCTGTTATTGCTAGGAATTGTTTTGCTAATAATGTTATTGTTTATTTTTGAAGTAGGTTAAGAGAGTGGCCTGATAAATGTCATCTCTCAAAGTAAGCACTGCGTTACTTTATTCCTCCTAATATTTGGAAGTTGGTCTACATTGCACTTTTTTTTAATAAAAAATGTTCAAAAAGGAAATTGTATGTGTTCTTTTGATTCCCAATGAAAACTCTGGTAAGATATACTACATTATGGGCTTAGAACTGTCTTGATTTGCAAAATAACAGAATTTTACACATGCAAAAAAAAAAAAACGCGATTAATCGCAGTTAACTATGAAGCTTCTGCGATTAATTGCGATTAAAAAAATTAATCGTTTGACAGCCCTAATTTTTTAAAAAAATTATATTTAAACTAAATAATTAAAGTACATGGTATAAACAATTAAAAAATAGTTTGAAAGTATATCATTTCGACAATGCTGAGAGGAATTTTCAATATTTCCTATATGATAATAGAGTTAAAACTTGATAATCTGGTATGCCAATAATCTTTGTTTTTATTTTTCATGCTGGCCACTGTCCTCTGAGCTCTGGCATGTCTGGCTGCCTGCCATAGGGTCAGCCCACTCAAGTGGAATTTAAAGGGGACCCTTTGAACTTAATAGGTTTTGACTGGCATGTGTTACATGCTTCAGCACACCATTGATTGATCGCTTGTTTGCTAAATCACTGCTGGTTTCCTCTGTTTGGCAGACTGGTGACACAAGTGTGGTCACTTCAGCTCAGAGAGAGAATAAGAAAGAAAAAAATAGGTAAATTGAATATTATAACAAATTAGAGGATGCACAACACAGGGAAGGACAAATGAGGAAAAAGTGCAAAATCATGACGGTTTGAATGCAAGGAGAATGAAATCAGATCTAGAATAAAAGACAGAGAGATTAGAAAATATGAGGATGCTTCAGCCTTGTTTAAGGACCTTCAGTTGAAGACCTAGCTAGCTATCTAATCAATGCTTTGGAGCATCCACACTTGCTATGCCCCTCCTTTATAGCCTCTCTCTCAGACGGCTTTTTACAGCTATGAGGATGGGAGGGAGGCGCTGAGAGGTCACCTCTAAGAATGAATGCCATACAGTTAACCACAGAGGCTTCACTCTATGACACATTCCTCCTTATCTTCCATTGAGTGCGATATACACCTCTTCAGCACCAAGTCTTTTATCTGTGTGAGCTGACTGCAAGTTCATTCAAACATGAGAAAAAGAACAGAATATAAATATAATAATAATAATCATAGTCATCATTAATAAACTAACAAATAAAAATCTAATAAATCAATGTAATAATAATTATTGATTTATCTAATCAAAATTTTGACACTAAAGGTCAACTTCAAAAGATATCCACACACACCTAAAATGAAGAAAAGAGAATGGTGACTTTGTTAGTTCATCATTCTTGTACGAATTAAGTCACAGAGCACGTTGACTTTCCTACATTGCCCCAAATCATTGCTTCTGCTCAAAGCTCTGGGTATTTATTCTTTGCCTTGGGAAACTATCTAAAGTAAACAGTGTCTAAGTTGATTTGAAAGATTCACTCCTCCCTATGAACATTTGTTGTAACATGTTGATCTTGTATTGATTTGTGTTCCCCTGGACAATTGCATAGCCAGTAGTCTAAAATAGAGAAGCTCAACACAGCGGTGAGAGCAACAGCATGGCTACTACTGCTGGGGTTAATTGTCTAATTAAAATTGACTAAACAAGCATATGAATTGGGACTCAGCAACCCATCCATGCCTCATTGGCTAAAAGACAGAACTGCATTAAACTACAAGCTTAGCATCAAGTGTGAATCACGTTCAGTATCGAAGGCAATCGACTGCCAAGAATTTTAGAAAATTAGAGAATTTGCTGATTTCTGATTCCTTTTATCTTATCCAACTATTTTTCTTCTTTTCTTGTCTTGAGTGCTAGGAAGCTGTAATGTAACTCTTGAGCGCTGCTGGATGGTCGATCCATTAGAGACGTTGAGGTTGAGATGAATCACCTTATCCAACCTGCCTTCCCCTACAGAGCAGCCAGGGAGATCCATCAGTCTCAGCACAGGGGGAGAGTCACGGATCAGAACTGACACTAGAACTCCATGATGCTGTACTTTGGAGAACAGCACAACACTTCTAAGGATTCCAAACATTTGATCCACTCAAAGCATGTGGTAATACTACGATCAGAAGTTTTATGATAGCTCTAAAGTTCTAATCTCTAAAGCTTATATATATATATATATATATGAAGAGTTCAGATGCAAAAGCCTCTAAATGCCATTTGAAATTTTCTTCTTTAATGATGATTTTTGTCAAACTTGTATATTCAAGTTCAGTAATTTCACTTAAATAACAATTAATAGGTAATTATCATTGCCATTTAAGTGAAATAACTGAACTTAAATATACAAGCTTGACAAAAATCATCATTAAAGAAGAAAATTTCAAATGGCATTTAGAGGCTTTTGCATCTGAACTCTTCATATATATATATATATATATATATAGTATATATATATACTGTATATATATACAGTATATATATATATATATATATATATATATATGAAGAGTTCAAATGCAAAAGCCTCTAAATGCCATTTGAAATTTTCTTCTAAAATTACCATTTTTATTAAGCTTGTATATTTAAGTTCAATAATTTCACTTAAATGACAATTAATAGGTAATCTTCATTGCCATTTAAGTGAAATTACTGAACTTAAATATACAAGGTTGATAAAAAATCATTTTAGAAGAAAATTTCAAATGGCACTTAGAGGCTTTTGCATCTGAACTCTTCATATATATATATATATATATATATATATATATATATATGCATTGTAAAAATGCATATGCTGTATCTAATCAATAGAATTGTGTCTCTTGTGACTCTTTATTTTATATTGCCAACATTGAAGACACCTGTTGTTAACAAGCAGAATCTCTGAAGAAGAAAACCGTAATTTTAAAACAAACCTAAAACAAACACCGATCACCATGATGGTGACTTAAATGTATGTTTGTTTGTTTTTTTTTGTTTGTTTTTTTCATTGTTGTTGTCTTACTCATTTTGAATGGTTAACTTTTAAGGAATTAATTTGATTAATTAATACTCAATTCTAATTAAATTTAATTAATAATATTGCTTGTAATCTGTTGCCACAATTTTTTGATTACATACACTGTAAAAATTAATATGCTTTATTTAATCAATAAAATTGTGGCAACAGATTACAAGCAAAATTATTTATTAAATTGAACAAATTTTAATTGAGTAATAGTTAATCAAATTAATATTCTAATTAATTCTAATTTGTAAAATTTAATTAATAATATTGCTTGTAATATGTTGCCACAATTTTATTGATTAGATAAAGAATATTATTTTTTTCAGTGTAAAGCATTTTTACAGTGTATATATATACACACACACACACACACACAGAGTATATATAATGTATGCTGCCACACTCTAAACATTAACAGTGGTTTAAGCAGTTATACTTTCATGAAGCAGCCTCTATGCCATTGATGTGTATATCTACAGTTTGTGCTCCAGGTTGCTAAGCAACAATAATGATAGTGACCTTTTGAAATATCACTGGGATATGCTCCCCCTGGTTTGAAGACTATGAGCACCCGGTTCTCAGGTAGATCAACTTATGTATCAAACTTTTTGATTATGCAGTACTAAATACAAAATGTTTGGGTGTGTATAGCCAATCGAATGAATTTACACTAAGCTGTAATTTGAGCACATGTGTGAGGTGGTTTTAATTATAATTTTCATATATTTAGAGTTTAGATGTACACTACTCAAATGTTTGGGGTTTACTATTTTTTTTATAATAATAGTATTATTATTATTATAAATAAGAGCTACTTTTATTCAAAGGGCATGGCTTAAATTGTGATAATAAAGACATTTACATGTTTATTTAAAATAAATGCAGATATTTTATTTTATAGATTCGATTCAATTTATTGATATACATTTCCCAAAAAACAAAAAAATGGCTCAATTTTTTTTTCCACAAAAATAATAATTGTCTTTTGTCAACATTGATAATAATAAGAAATGTTTCTTGAGCACCAAATCAGCATTTACGAATGTTTTTGAAGGATCATGTGACACTGAAGACAGGAATAAATATATATAAACAATGTATTTAAAAATACAATGAATTTAATTTAAATTGAAATAAAAATTTCACAATATTACTGTTTTAGGGTTCCCACGGGTCCTTGAGATCCTTGAAAGTTTATGAATCGGAAAAAAAAGGACCTGGAACATTTTTGAAAATAAAACATACACAGATACAGGTCCTTGAAAGTGCTTGAATTTATTTTGTGCAAGAAGTTTTCTGGTAAGAAATTCAATATTATTCCCTCTGGTCCACGAATGCGTTATTTCGCCATTTAAGCATTATGCACATGAGGTACTTTGTGTTATACTTTTACCATGACGTTCAAGATCACAGAACTACTACGATGGACACAACAAACGTGTCCCCACATTAAATCCTTGAATTTGAGGGTATTGGACCTGTAAAAGTCCTTGAACGGTCCTTTAATTTGAAATTAACCAAGGTGTGGGAACTGCAGCCTCAGTGAGCTTCTTTCAAAAACATTAAAATATCTTACCATCCGCAAACTTTTGAATGGCATTGTACACTTCCACCTATTTCTATTATCTGATATATTAAAATAAAAAAAGAATAGTGCATCAAAATCAAAGTGAAATATTCCCATGATGTGTATATTCCCGTGGGTAAAGCTTCAAGAGCAGGTTAACCTCCTTTATGTTCAACGTCCCATACTGTAATACTGTATGTTTTATTGTTATTCTGCAGCATAGGAATATTTGATAGGGACAACTATAAACATTTTCTTGACTGTTTGTATTTTTGTCTCTGGAGGCCAATACACTGGAGTTTTGAATAAAAAAATAATGTTATTACTGTGTTCTTCTGAGGATGTCTGCTTGCGAAAGAGACAAATATATGAGTAAACACAGGAATGAATTAGATCACACGCATATATTGTTTTCTTTTTCCTCCTCCCTTCAAACAGAGTTGTTACTGTGTGCTAAAAGCAGGGACGTCTAAAAAGTTATTAAAATCAGATGTGTCTTTACTATCAGCTTGAAATCACCAGTGAGGTTTGTATTTCAAGCAAGAATGGCAGGCCAAAAGCAGTTTAGCTCAAAAGCAGTGCCCAGACAATTCTAACCATTTATGCGAATGGCAAACTGGTGTTTCTGTTTTCTGATTTCTTGGAGAAATCCAGTGACATGCAGCCTCTGTTGTATATCTCTATTCATAATTGATGGCCTGAGCCCAGACTAACACTTCAGCCCACTACACATGTAATACAGATTCAATCCATGTCTCGGATGTCTAAACGGAAACACACCGAAAACAAGATCTGCCTTTCTGTGGACTATAATGTGCTGTAGCAGGTGAGAAATGTGTATAGGTTTAGGACATCCCTATGTAGAATTCAACTCTTTTTGTTCCAGTGAGACTAGTACAGTGTCCAGGCTGACAAAGCCTCTGCTGACATTCAAAATGTCCATCAGAGTACTAGGCAGCTTGATTTTGAAAGGACAGGGGATGTGGTCCACATGTTTGTAGGTCCCCAGGCTCTGGGAACAGTTCAGCAAGGACAGACCTCTTACCCTCTGTTCCCATAGCAACAAAGGCCTTGTCATCCCTAGCCGAGTGGATGTCACTGTCCTTCTCTAACTCCATAATGGGTTTGACCTCTGATCTCTGTCTTTCACTGCTCAAAGGGGGCGTGACACAATCCTTAAGTGTGAAAACACAAACTTAGCCAGACGCACTCTACAACAAATATGCCACAACACCTCCTACAGTAAGGGTTAAAGCAGACTCAGCACTGTCAAATAGTAAGCATTATATATCAATGCAGTGCAAGTGAACTTTGATGTATGAACTTATCGGTAACAATAAGGTTCATTAGTTAACTACATTAATCAGCATGTGAAGAGTTCAGATGCAAAAGCCTCTAAGTGCCATTTGAAATCTTCTTCTAGAATGATAATTTTTATCAAGCTTGTATATTTAAGTTCAAGTGATTTCACTTAAATGGCAATGATAATTACCTATTAATTGTTATTTAGGTGAAATTACTGAACTTAAATATACAAGTTTGATAAAAATCATCATTAAAGAAGAAATTTTCAAATGGCATTTAGAGGCTTTTGCATCTGCACTCTTCATTTGTTAATCTTTGTTGATGTTAATTTCAACATTTACTAATACTTTATTAAACTATTGTTAACATTAGTTAATGCACTGTGAACTAACATGAACAAACAATGAACAGCTGGATTTGTATAAACTAACGTTAACAAAGATTAACAAAAACAGTAACTGTATTGCTCATGGTCAGTTCATGTTAGTTAATACATTAACTAATGTTAAATAAATGAACCTTATTGTAAAGTGTTACCAGCTTATTTTACTTTCTTCAAGTCTGTCATCAGTTAGCCTACTCATCCTGTTGTTGTTCCAAACTCATAAGGCTTTTATTTATCCTCATACAGATGAAGATATTTTTAATGAAACATTGAGAGTTCATGCAACTAACACTTTGACGCTTCAAAAAGTTAATAAACAAATGGAAAAAATAATCCATTTTAACTGAACGGTTTAAGTCTTTTAAAGAGATGCAAACACTTTAAATGATAAATGGTTTTCTTTATTTAGACTTTTATTCACACGTATTGATCAGGTAAATGGATGCTCAAACTTGACATGCAAGAAAAAAAAATATTTCAAATACCATTAGTTGGATTTCAAAGATGGACAAGTTCGGAACAAGATATTAGACAAGATATTACAGCTGACAAGGATTTTTTGCAGAATCGGCTAATGTTACGAACAAAACATTCTTATTCAAAACGTTCTTACAGCACAAGTTTGTCAGCTGGATATAATGGTATTTTGTTTAGGAGTACTTACAGTACAATTGCTATCTGATCATGAAAGGGTCAACTGTAAGCCGGTAAGTCAACATGTTGTCATTGATGAAGAGGGTAGTTGGCAATGTCATGGTCACTGAGGATCCTGTCAAGGTCAAGAGTGCTATTAGGATATATTAATGTTTCTATTGGCAGGGAAAGAGCAGATTTCTGAACCGCACAATTGAGCACTAAGGAGCTCAGGGAGATTAGTGCCTGTTGAGGGCACTCTGTCTACAAAGTTATGTAACACAGCTGTCTGCGCTTGCTTTGGATGTGCTCATGTCTCCTCAGGTGGGCAGTTTGACTCTGCTTGTTGTTGTCTTTCAAAATCAGTGGTCCTTTGATTGAGCTTTGATTCTCTTTGTCTGAAATAATGAAGAACTTCTCAGCTTATAAAACCTGTAAGAGAATTTAGTGTGCTAGTCCATTTAATGTCTTGGGGTTAAAGAAAGGTGAGCAAACCATGACCTAACCCATCACATCTCTGTTGTCTGTCTGTCCATCCATCCATCCTGTTCATTTGTGATGGTGAAGAATTAGGAGTCAGTATGTGTGCTACAGTATATATGTGCTTGCATGCTATTGATGAAGATAAAGCGTGCCCCCTCTTTGTATATATTGAGAACGATGGCCTCAGTTGCAGCGGACAGCCTCTCACATCTGTTAGTCTCTGCCTCTCTTATTGTATTTGATATAAGCCTCTCTGATGCTCAGTATAATGAATGTGTGTGAGTTTCACCTTTGAGGCATAGAACTGTGCATGCATATCGATCTCTTATCGTTTCCTTCAACCCAACAGCTTCTACTGTGAAGTGCTCTCTGAAAACATCCCCAAGTGTAGAGTGATTTTATGTTTGTATATGTGTAAGAAAGAAAGAGAGCAAAAAAGCAAAGCAACCCATACTGTATGCTGCTAGATCAGAATTTCAGGGGGTTTGTTCTCTTTATGTGCTCAGAAAAAAAAAACAAAAAAAAACTTTGAGACCCAAATAATTAAACTGCACATTAAAAAAAAAAAAAAAAAAAACTCTTTCTTTTTTTTTAGAAAATAATTTAAAGATATTAACAGTACCTCAAAATCAGCTGTTTTGATGGCATATGCTGCTTTACTTTTAGATAAAGATTGTGATCTAACCCTTCAAATAATTTGCAATGCCTTTTATTATGTTTTTATTAGCCTAATATTATTATTTTTAATATTACTTGTCCCTTCAGCCATCCTGTCCCCGTTATTCAGAAGCCATTAGTAATAACATCATTGCTTAAAAAAATGTAGTTTACAATCATAATGAACAAATAACGTACTGGGAGGAAAACTGCAGAATGTATATGACCAAGTCTTGAGGTACTGTGACGTTTATACTTCATTTGATGATTTAATTCAGCAACAATTAAAGACTTATAGCCCCATCTAGCGAACTGTTACGGAACAGCACAGGCATTGACTATGGGACAGAATATCTGAGAGCGGAACAACGGCAAGTTGTAGAAAGCGCGCATGTGATCATTTATATAGCTTTATTTACTCTATTAACGATTAACTTAAAAAAATAATAAATAACTACACTGACTCAAACTCAGGAAACATTTAGGTAGGCCTTTAAAAATAATGCACATGCTCTCGCACAGAGAATGTTAGTTTTAATTTGTTACAGTATAAACTTATCTAAATATGGAATTGATTACGAGGGTGGGGAAAAAGGTGCACTGACGTCACGCTCCCATGCGCGGCAAACTTTTCGCGCGAGTCTCATCATGCCCTTCTGACCTTTGTTTTATTGACGGGAAACAACAACAACAGGAAGAGTCCAGGCTATATCCTTACAGAGAAAAGGTAAGAAAAACAAAGAACAACAAAAAGTAGGCTACTGACCTGATAGATTTTTATTGTTATTGTTTGTTTGGTTATTTATTTATTTTTTGTATGGATTTCCTTTTCAGTAATGTCTTTTTCTTACCAAGACAGACAGTGATGGCTGCTAATTACGCAAGGAGCCTGTGGTGGAACTCTATGTATGTTGGATAGAGATAGATAGATAGATAGATAGATAGATAGATAGATAGATAGATAGATAGATAGATAGATAGATAGATAGATAGATAGATAGATAGATAGATCAATGTTAAATTATGAGGAATGCCAGCTTATAGGGAGAAAATCAATGAAAGAAGGGAAAATGGAAACCATGTATAAATGAGAGAACAGGCGGCGCGCTTATTAGAAATTAGCCGTCAGCTGGCACAAAGCATGCACCTTTCATATTTTAATCAGTGTCTTTCATTCTACCTGCTGGAAAACAATCTGTGATCAGGGGGAAAGTAACCAAAAGAGAAAAGAGGGACTCTAATGCTATATGACAAAAGTGCTACTTTGATACGTGCGGTTTCTCCTCTCGTTAAGGCGTTAAATGTAACTGATAAGATAGAATAAGAAAATAGATGCAGAGAGGGCTGTCGTCTTTTAAGTGCTGAGAGGGGTGTCAGGTTGAAACACAAGCCACTTGCCTTATTCTGTCTTTTCCATTATTTCCTTTTCCATAATATGAATATTGAAAATCCTATGTGGTGATAGTCTCAGTGTATTACAGTGCACACACACATAACAAAATTATTGTCTCTTTTTCTTTTAAAAAGTGTTATACATTTGGGATCACCAAAAGTGGGCAAAAAACTATTTTGACTCGGTAAATTATGAACAAAATGGCATGATGTTTTACTATGAACATTGTCGGTTTGAAAAGCTGAGAATTCTTGGCTAAATTTAATTGAACTGAAATCATTCTTTAGAATTTCAATTGATTCATTTTGGATAAAAGATATACAATAAAATGTCAAATTCAATACAGTATACAAATGTATATATATATATATATATATATATATATATATATATATATTGACACATTCATAACAATTTAATGAACTACATTTGACTATTTGAAAAGTGGCTATGTTCTTCAACTCTCACGTCTCTCTCCGTCTTCATTTAAAAATAAAATCATTTGCAGCTTTCACTCAGCGCAAGTTTATTTTTATATCCATAGAAGCATTTTAAAACCATCCATCCATGTCAGAGCGGCATAATGTATATGTACTATTGAGTGAAGGAGAGAGAGCTGGAAAGACACGAGAGGGTGCGAGTATGTTCACTTTGGATTCTGAGGTGCAAATGTATCAAAAAAGGGAGACTAGAGGAATCAGCAGTCTGTAGCAAAGATTGTTGTGGCAGCCTCAGAAAATGAGATCACTTGAGTGCTTTCTCAAACATTTCTACCCGCCACCATCACTGTGTCATCTGCCTCCATCTGCGCCTCATGACCTACATAGAGACACTTCTGGTTGATGCTTACATTTGAGGCATTGTCCTGTGCGCTACACCTATACTGTAATCGCGAGCTAAGTGACAGCACATAAGTCTAAGAGACTGAGATAAGGATTCTGGTAACTGCAGTTTTTTTTAAGCTTTTGCAGAGGAGGAAACATCAGACAATATATAGATACATATATAGAGTTGCCCCAAAAAGCATCTTATGCATGCACACTCAAATCTGCATAACACAATAATATAACATAGTTAATAAACATATTCTGACAACAACAATCTTTCATGGCCTTAAAATCATCTCCAACACTACAACAGTCAGCAGCATACAGGTAACAAACCAATTAAGATTAAAGGTAAAATAAAACTTCAACAAGACTGTGTTACCACTTTGATGCAAGCTAATCAGGAAAATTAATGTGCATATGATTTGATTACACACATCATATTTTTAAGTCTGATGCCTTGAGCTATGCAAAAATCTGACACAGCATTTTCATATACAGTAATAATTTTCATCTTGATAAAAGTGAAATAAAAAAAAAACATAAACTCTAAAATTAAGCCTTCTTTTTTTTAAAAATGAACAAGCTATATTCAAAAGTTTAATCGTTTTACTCTGCAAGGATGCATTGTTTAAAAAATAAATGTATTTTAATTCGAACTTTCTATTCATCAAAGATTCCTGAACTATTTTTAACATTACTAATGTTCCTTGAACACAAAGTCAGCACATTAAAATCATTTCTAAAGTATCACGTGACACCGAAGACTGGAGTAATAATGCTGGAAATTCAGCTTCGCCACAAAAGGAATACATTACATTTTAAAATATATTAAAATAGAAAACTGTTATTTCATATGGTAATCATGTTACACAATATTACTGATAAAATAAATGCAGCCTTGGTAAGCATAAGAGACTAAATCTCCATCAACAACTGAGTTATTCATTAGAACGGTGAGCAAAGAGCTCTTGTTTTATACTCCGTTTACTTTTTCTATTTTGCCTACGACCTAATGAAGCAGCAGAGAGTAAGCTGTGTATATTCAATACAAGAAATGATGTATAAATGAATATTAAAGCAATATTCACTGCTGGAGGAACATTTTTTCCTCCTTTGATTTTATTATCCTTGTCTACCTTTAGCTGCTTCTCCCAAGGCCAAAAGTACTGCTTTTACATATATTACCTTTTGATTAATGGAGCTGTATTCATTATTCTGCCCTTGCGCTAATTAGGACAACTCACCCATAATGATATACAGGAGGAATAGTACTTGCCCACTGGGTATGAGATTGTATCAACTTCCTGGTGCACGCTTGATACCTGCTTCTATACACCTATTCTTCAGTTAAGGTCAGAGGATGGAGAATTAGATAGAGGTCATACCAAATCTAAAAACTTAATATCAAAAGTGAACTGATATCAAAACTTTCTGATATTTTAAAAGTTTGGGGTTTAAACATTTATGTTGCTTCTAATTTTTCAGGGTCATCATCACTGATTTGTTTCCAAACCTGTTTGACTTTCCTTCCTTTGTCGAACTTAAAAGGAAATTTTGGGGAAACGTCTTACACTTAACGACATAAGGGTGAGTAAATGATAACCATTTTTATTGTTGCTTTAAATATTCCTTTTTGATGTTCAGAATAGGACCATAAAAACTTTAGGACACTCTTATTTTATGGCGTTATAATGGCCCCAGGATTTCCTAATCATTCTGGTAAGGATAGCTAAGATTGAACTTTAGTCTAATTAACTTTTCATCATCAGGGTAATTAAGTAAACTCTCTCATTTGAAGTTCTGAAATCTGATGAATTTCAATCTGTGATTCTGTCACATTTTTTTTTTTTTTTTTTTTTTTTTTGTAAGTACCGAATTCCACTCAGGGGCAGCATCACATGCACATTTCCCCCTAAATTCCACCATATCTCTCCTTTACTTCTGTACTTGTGCTTTCAAGAGTAGAGTTCAAGGTGAAACTAAGAGAATTCAGGCGGGAGCTGGATACTAAGCATATGATTACACAATTATGAGCCAAGTGGTTTTCTTGCCAAACACATCCCAAAAGATCTCAATGCGAGAGAAATCCTTGCTTTTGAACTATTCTCTTGCCTCTAAAGATAACATAACCTTAGCTGGAGACTTCTGTCGTGGGAAAGATGGCATGAACTTTTTTCTTTTCTTTCTTTTTGTCAGAATCTCAAGCTTCACTTTTCCTTTTGGCTGTGGTGTCTGCTTAACATTAGGCTTTGGCAACATGACAGAGAGAAGAAACAGCGAGTGCCACTGCTGACATATTCCCCATCCCTTTTTTTCGCTTGTCAGACTCTCTTTTCTGGACACCTGATTGATTGTGACAGCCGTATATTGGGGATATTTCATATGAAAGAGAATTCACCAATGAAATGTTAATGAGTTGGATTTTTTTTTTTTTTTTTTTTTTTTTTTTATTACAGGCCAGCAGTTTTGAACATTTTTCAAAGTAACACACCCAAATTCCACTGTTTGCTATGAATTAATAATAGCCGCCATGTCACTGAAGTCTCACACATTCTTTAATCAGTGTGCATGAAACAGAAGCTTCTTGAAAGGTATTTTTTTTTCTCTCAGCTTCGGAACAATTAGAAACTCAGCAAATATCAAATGTGCCCTCATAAATCGATGTGTGGCCCCCTGGTCTGTTGGCTTCTCTGTGGTCCTGCATTTATGACTTAATATTAGTTTCATGACATTCAAAATGACACAAAGCTAAATACTTTTTTAGAAATAAAGAATAAAAATCTCATCATTTAATTTACAAGAAAAATTTAGATTGATAAAGCTTCAGAAACTCTTTGCAATTGACAGCGAGTAGCATTTATTTCAGAGAAGAAAAATTGATGAATGAATCACACTATGGGTCCTCTCTGAAATTAGGCCGGCGATGCGCTCTAAAGTCATCTTGTAAAGCTTTAGAAATCATTACAAACCTTTCAAACCAAGTTGTTCAACTCATGTTTTACATAGTTAATAGCTGAATGCACAAAATGAGTGTGACTGCAGAGCGCCAATCACATTTTAAATTTGTTTTTGAGGGAAGAGTTCCCCCAAAATTCCACAGAAGAACGAAAGTGAACGAAAACAAAGGTTCAGTTTTGGGGAAACTATCCCTTTGAATCAATTTTTTTAACACACACTGTACTAGATAATAAAACGTTTCAACCTAATCCATAATCAAACCCTATAATATTTTTTTTTTCAGATGGTCTGATTCCTAATTATTTGACAAAAAAAGTTCATCAAAAAGATATAAAGCACTGAATGAACAAAAGACAGATGAATGAAATCATGTAAAAACAGTTACTAGAAAGAGAGCTAAAGAGGCTCTTAAAGTTGCATTTGTTTTTAGTGGTTTAAACTACATTTTGGGCACTTGAATGCTCTTTTGCACTGATTTGTGAGAAGAAGAAAAAACATATCCTTTTCTATCCGCTTCGAAGCACATAAAGTGTAGTAGTTAAAGTGTAAAAAGCCAGTTCTCCTTTAAAAAGTTGGTGCACATTAACCTTAGGGAAGTCAGGAGACAACAGCCTGGAGGACTCACAGGTGAGGGCTGATCTAATTAGTCCCCATCAAGTATGTAATCCTTTTTTCTGTTGGAATAACGCCGCAAGGGTGGTTGAGTGGCCGAAAGCTAAGCTACCTGAAAAATAATGTATGAAAATAGACACCATAACCCGAAGCTACGGCACATTTATATGCCTGACAAGCGCCTGACATCGATGTTGAGTTGAATTCTAATTGAATTTTACGAGACGTATGTGTAATGTTACCATTAATATGAATGCTGCCGCCCTAAATATTTTACTGACCCTCATAGATATTGTGGGCCCCTCATCTCTCTTTCTCAAAAAGAGCTAATTAATGTACTTTTTTGATAATTGAATACTTTTTTAAACATAAAAAGTCATTTTGAAAGGGCAAAATGGCTTTGTGAGATTGTAGCTATATCACATCCTTAGTGAATTTGTCTTGTGCGTGTGTCCCTTTATTAAGGAAATCAATTAATTAACACAATTAAATTGTTTCTGGATGTACTTCAGTAAGCAAGTCACTTTAATTTGGGATCAGATGTAATCTTCTTGTTTCGAATCATGCCATTCGTCACAGCCTGCCTCCTTTCTTAAAAGCTTGCGAGTGCCACGTTTGTCTGTGGGTGAACATAAATGCAAAGATATGGGGCGGTTGAATAATTTAGGCTCCCACAACACATGCACTTTTGCTTTTCAAGCATGAGTTATAATTTCATTAGAAACTTTGGGCTGCGTCGCTGACTAGTTAAATATTAAACTCTTCCGCTGATCACTTTCGATTAGCCATCCCTGTGAAATTCCCTGAAATGTCAGAGCTGGTGTTTTTTCCCCTTCCTCCTCCCTGTCCTACAACAAGTTCTCCTCCTCCCCTAACCCTCTTTCAAAAAATGTTTGTCGACGCAAAGGGGTACTCTGGTAATTGCATGAATTCATTTAGAATCAACAGAGGGGCTGAGACACATCTGGGAGATTTAATGGGGCCACCGCTGCAATGTGACAGCGCAAGGATAAGGAGGCTTGACTGGGCTGATTGCGAGATGATTGAAGGAATGTTTTAGCTCATTAAGAGCTGCTCGGCACAGAGGTTAGATCCTCGCAGATGGAAAGAGCATGGAATGGACAGAATGTAAGTGGGACTGATGGAGCTCAGGGCCCGAGGGAGCTCCTGCAGTTAGTGTATCCTGTATCGCCCTCTGCAGAGACTTTTCTTTGGTCAGGCTATGAGTGGTGAATGTGTAGTGTTTTGTGTTTCCATGGTAACTGTTCCAGCAAACTTTTTGTTTAATTATTAAGTTGTTAAATTCAATTTAAAACAATTACGTGCACTACAAGTATAATCTTTATTTTGTTTTACAATACAAGAAAACTCTGTATTTTTGTTTAAAATTAATATTTCGAGTTTGGCCAGTGAGTGACGTCATTGGTAACGGACTGGTCGCGCGCGGCGCGCCTGCTCTCTCAGAACACCCTGTGACTAGAGAGAGCGAGGTACGTCTCTGCAGTGCTCCTTATTTAAGAGCGAAAATATGCTGTATTAAGTGAAGTTTTACCTTGATATCTATTATAGAAGTGTCATAAAACGGGAACAAGTTTATATCAGGGTTTTTCTGTCCACGGTTTAATGTATTTTTGTAGTATTACAAACGCACGTGTTTGTTTAATGTTTCCGCCTGCGCGCCATATTAGAGTGCAGGTTTTCTAGTGTTAATAATTTTCTTCACAATTAATTTCGGTGGATTGAGTTTGTAGATATGTTGTTTAGTATGTTAAATGTGTGTAGCTTTCTTCTGGATGTTAAAATTTATGTTTATAGCCTTATGTGTTACTAGGAAATGATATGAATTGCAGTTAGAGGGGACAGTGTTTAACATGTCTTTTCTCATACATCCTTCAGCTGAGAGAGAGTAAACACTGAAGGCGTGTGTTGATTTTCTGTCCTCTTTCAATAAACTGCAGGTATGTGAAATTGTTTTGAATAAGGAAAAAAAACCACTATACGATCTAAGAAATTGAGACATATTGGCTATAATATTAATGTAAAAATGTGTAACCAATTTAATTTTATTTCTTTAATATGTTTTGTGTGAATTTTCATAAATGAGAGACAAAATTGTTGTAATACAAAACTTTATTGTATAAAATGATCTCAGAACACCCTGTGACTAGAGAGAGCGAGCTGAGAGAGAGTAAACACTGAAGGCGTGTGTTGATTTTCTGTCCTCTTTCAATAAACTGCAGACGTGGTCCACCGAAGCCAGTGGTGTCGTTGAGTTCTTTGTGGTGTGAGACGAGGTCCGCTACAAATTGGTGCCGTGACCCGGATAAAGGGATCAGCCATCGCAGATCACCGGGACAAGTCATCGACATCACCAGTCAACAGAACTTTCGTGGCAGATAAGCAGTGTGACTTAAACATGGACAGTTACGGTTTTACACACAACAGAACACAAGAAAACATGTCAGATGCAGTTGTTAATCCTGCAATGGTGACACCTATTTGTGTAAGGGGTAGTGTTTTAAGCTCGCAGAGGTTCTCTACTGGACTGGGGAGGGGGGCCCAGTTAAATAGTATGCTAGAACAAAACATGGTAGCCACTCCAGTACGTCTAGCTCCTCCTGTATGTCCCCCAACTAGTAGCCCAACTGTGCAAGGTATGAGTAGTGACTCAACTATGCCTAATGGGGAAAGACTACACAACTCCCCAGTGGGAGAACAAGTGAGTCAGTGGCAAACAATGGCAGATTTAATGAAACAACTGGGTAGTGAAATAGGGAACCAAATTTCTGCAAACCTGAGATCTGCAGGGCCAAATACCCAGCGAGATTATGTTAATGCCCAACAGCCTTCACCTCAGATTCCTGATCTATCAAATTTGAACCTAATTGTTAGGCATCAAGACATCAAAGAACCTCCTACCTTTAGAGGTGATAAGACAGATCGATGCACCATTAGTGAATGGCAAGAACTGATGCAAGCTTACTTGAACAAGAAGGGCTTTAGTGCATCTGAACAGGGCCAAGAGATTCTCGACAAGCTAATGGGCCATGCCAAAGATGTTGTGAGGACATGTATTCGCAACAATCCCTTGATTGATGTGGCTAGAGACCCGCATATCATCTTTTCAATTCTGAGGCAACATTTTGGAGATGCAATCTCCTCTACAACACCTTTAAGAGACTTTTATGAGACTTTGCCAAAGCAGTCAGAGAGTGGCTTGGATTATTGGATCAGACTGAATAAGGCTGTTGACCTTGCTGATGAATGCCTAAAAAGACAAGGGAAAAGAGTTGAAGACCCTAGTCATGAAGTGACAATGATGTTTGTAAGGCATTGTCCCGAGCCTGGTCTGTACACTGCCCTTCGGAGTAAACCATTGGAAAGCTGGAACGCACATGAAATTCAAGCATTAATTGACAGTCACCACAGAGACAAGCAGTCTACAAGAGTAGATAGAGAGAGAAGGATTGATGAAACCTCACCTAATGCTTGGTGTATGACCCAACAGCAGTCCACCGCAGGTAATCAAGCAAGCAGTTCAGATTCTGTTCTCCTAGGGCGAGTAGTTTCTCTTCTCGAGCAGTTCCTTGTCAAACAGAAGGGCCAAGAACAGAAAACGGAACAGGACAAGGTCATGCCTGAAAGCTCTGCAGTCCCCTGCAAAATATGTAGGGCTCAAGACCATACGACAAAGACTCACTGTTTCAAGGAGGGACTGTGTTTTAGGTGTTTCAAGTCAGGCCACAGAGGGTTTGAATGCCCTGACAAAAGACAAGTAAAACGAGTCACAGCCAGCGTAAGCACCAGACCTGAACACCATTTAAACTAGAAAACCTGCACTGTGGGGGGGACAGTGTGGGTGTCAGCCAAGCAAAGACCCCAGAAAACCAATTAGCTGTTCATGTAACTACCAATGACGTCCACTTAAGTCAAAACAGTTTAATTGAAGTAACTACAGTTCAGCAAAAGACTCCATATGAGGCCCCAAAAGCTGTCTACCAGAGAATTAATGATGAAGATGATTTGTTTTATGCTCCAGTATTGGTTGAGGGGAAAGTGAAACTATTAGCCCTTGTTGATAGTGGATCCGTTACCTGTACATTGAGTGAAGCAGCTGAACGCACACTGAAAGATTGGAACTTGATCTACACAGATTCGAGTAAACCCACCAAAAAAGTACTTACAGGCTGTGGAGGGAATGAAACAAAACCAAAGTGCACATACGAGTTGAGTGTGGATATGCTTGACTGCAAAATGACAATCAACTTTCTAGTTGTCCCTGGTCAAAAAGATGAAATGATCGTTGGATCGAATGTCATCAGGCACGTGACTCGGCAGATGAAGAAAACCGAGTGGTACTGGAAGAGCTTATCTCAACCAGTCCAAGATAATGGTCAAGAACATCTGCTGAATGTGCTTTCTAATGTTGACCGATGGCATGGAGATAAGATACCACAGAGAGTTGGCACAGTAGTATTGAGACAATGCCTTACACTAGAGCCACAGCAAGAACATTTGGTTTGGGGAAGGTTAAAGGAAGAAGTTCCCTTGTCTGTTGGAAGCACTGTAATGCTCGAACCTTCCACTTCCCGTTCTGCACCAAGAAATGTTATGGTAGCTCGCAGTGTTTGCCCTCTCTGGGGTGATAAGTGGATTCCTATGAAAGTGATCAATATGATTGACCGCCCTATTGTTTTGCGCCGCAATACTAAAATTGCTAACGTGCACCCATGCCTCGCGCTAGAGGAACTAGACCTTGCTGAAAAAGGTACAGAATACCAGAAGGAAGGAGTTCAGCAGAATGTTGTCCAAGTTAATGAGCTAAACGAGAAAGGCAAGCCGCAGTCTGACTATGAAGTCAAGCTGAGAGATTTGGGGCTGACAGAAATTGACATTGAATCCTGTGAAGTAAGTGATTACTGGAAAGGAGAGCTGACTGATCTCATAGTACAGTATGAAAGTACCTTCTCTCGTGACAAGCTAGATTGTGGTGAAGTAAAGAACACTGTTCATCGGATACGACTCAAAGATGAGAAGCCTTTTCGACTGCCTTACAGAAGGGTTCCACCCACCCATTATCAAAAATTGAGAAAAACTTTGGATGAGATGGAGGAGCGTGGTATCATCCAAAAGTCAAACAGTGAATGGGCGTCACCCCTAGTCTTAGTCTGGAAACCCTCTGGAGAGCTAAGGATATGTACAGACTTTAGATGGCTCAACCAAAGGACAGAGAAGGATGCGTATCCTTTACCCCATCAGGCTGATGCCCTTGCCTCATTAGGAGGAAATAGTTATTTTAGCACCATGGACCTAACATCGGGGTTCTATAACATTCCAATCCATGAGGATGATCGAAAATATACTGCATGTACAACTCCAGTGGGGCTCTATGAATATAATCGCATGGCTCAAGGTTTATGTAACAGCCCAGCAACATTCTCACGGATGATGACGTCTATCTTTGGAGATCAGAACTTCCTTTCGCTTCTTTGCTACTTAGATGATCTACTCGTCTTCGGCAAAACTGAGAAGGAAGCGCTTGATCGCCTTGAGATGGTGTTTTCCAGGCTTAAAGAGCATAACCTGAAACTGGCACAAAAGAAGTGCTATTTCTTGAGAAAAACCGTCAAGTTTTTGGGTCATATTGTAACTGAGAGTGGCATAGCAACCGATCCAGCGAAAGTGTCTACAATCAGCGACATTAAATCCACAGACCTGATGGAAACAGACGGAAAGACTCCTTCACCAACCAAAGTTAAGTCTTTTCTTGGGATGGCAAATTATTATTCCCATTTCATTGAAGGTCTTTCGACTTTAGCGAAACCATTGTTTAAACTGACTGCTGGACAGAAAGTCGGGAGGAGACATGGACAAAAGAACCCCTTCATTTCCAAACCTAGGCGTTTAAGACCTGAAGACTGGACTGAAGAGTGTGACACAGCTGTCGAGAACATAAAACATGCACTTTCTCACACTGTTGTTCTTGCCCACCCAGACTTCCACAGACCTTTTCTTTTGTCTACGGATGCATCAATGGATGGTTTTGGTGCAGTCTTGAGTCAGATTCCAGAAGGTGAGACAAAACCCAGACCAGTTGCTTTTGCAAGTAAGACCCTGTCAAAAGCCCAGTCCAATTACCCTGCTCATAGGTTGGAGTTCTATGCACTGAAGTGGGCAGTATGTGATAAATTCACCCATTGGCTGAAGGGGACTAAATTTACAGTGCTAACTGATAACAATCCCCTGACGTACATAATGTCAAAGCCAAAGCTAGATGCCTGCGAGCAGAGATGGGTATCTAAGCTTGCCCCTTTTGATTTTGACCTCAGATATATACCAGGTACCAAGAACATCCCTGCTGATCTTTTGAGCCGCCGCCCATTTGCCAGAACATTAGAGGTCTGTGATGCACTTGAGATCAAATCTAAACATGTGACTTCTGAGACCATACAGGAAGCCTTCCGGTTATCAGTGAATGTACACCATCAAATGGGGGAAAGCAGCATGGATTCCCAAGTTGAAACACTGAAGGGAGTGGATAGTGAAGGAGTAAGAGCTGTCTTTGAATCCTGTCTCAACTGGGAAGCCAACAGTCCAGTTCATAGTGTTCATCTGGCCCAGAACAATAAATGTGTACATGGAGGTGTCAACACCCTTCCGGCCTTCTCTATGGAGGATATACGGATGAAGCAGAAAGCAGATCCAACTGTGTCCCGTGTTGCATTCTTTGTCGACAGGAAAAGGAGACCATCGCGTAGAGAGAGAGACAATGAAACTGCACCAGTAATAAGACATCTGAAACACTGGGAAAAGCTTGAAGTAAAAGATGGAGTTCTGTACCGCAGGTCCAAAGACCGGGTCGGTAAAGTCAGGTATCAGCTTGTCCTTCCACTGTCACTGAGAGCTGTTGCTCTCAGAGGAACTCATGACGACGCGGGCCATCAAGGGCAAAGTAGAACACTTCATCTTGTGCGCCAGAGGTTTTTCTGGTCTGGTATGGACACGGACGTAAAGAAGTATGTCTCACACTGTAAACGATGTGTTGTTGGAAAGACACAGGAACCTGAGGCTAGAGCTCCTCTAGAGTCTATCAGAACGAGTGCACCACTTGAGCTCGTATGCATAGATTTCTGGTCCGCAGAAGGAATGCATGGAGAGAGTATTGATGTTCTAGTTATAACAGACCATTTCACCAAACTAGCCCATGCGTTCCCCTGCCCCAATCAAACAGCCAAAGTAGTGGCTAAAAAATTGTGGGATAACTTTTTCTGTGTGTATGGGTTTCCACAGAGAATTCATTCCGACAAAGGTGCAAATTTCGAGAGCAAATTGATCGCTGAGTTGTTGCTGGTGTCTGGTGTTGAAAAGTCCCATACCACACCTTACCATCCTATGGGTAATGGGCAGACAGAAAGATTTAATCGCACTCTTGGTAGCATGATCCGATCTTTGCCTCCTCGAGCAAAGGAGAAGTGGCCACAAATTGTTCAGACACTCACATTTTCCTATAATTGTACCACCCACGAAACAACAGGGTTCCCACCTTTCTACTTAATGTTTGGAAGAATTCCAAGGTTACCCGTAGACGTCATGTTCGGAAGTGTTCTCAGAGATAAAGATGTTCAGGCCTATGATGAGTATGTGAAATCTCTTCAGAAAGATCTCAGAGAAGCTGTGCGTATTGCTAAAAGCAACACTACCGAGGCACAGAGAAAACAGGCACAAGGGTATAACAAAAGATCTAAGGGTGCTCCTCTGGAGGTTGAAGACCGTGTTCTCTTAGTGAATAAAAAGGAAAGAGGAAAGGGAAAGCTGGCAGATGTGTGGGACTCAGCAGTTCACGTAGTAACATGGAAAGACCCATCATTGCCCATCTACAGAGTTGAGAATCCTACAACAAAGAAAAGTAAGGTTGTCCATCGTAACTTCCTCCTCCCAGTCAATTTTCTTCCATTGGAGGAGCCGGAAATCGAATCGACAGTGTTATCAACAGCGTCGGAGGATGAAAAATGTCAAACTGAGGACGAAAGGTCTTTGTTCAGTATGGAAAGGGAATCAAGGAACAGTAGAACGGCTGCATGGATTTTTCAAGGTGTAGACACAAAAGCAACTCGGAGCAGTGGAAAATGTGCTGTAGAGAATACCAAAGAACATGCCACGGAGTGGGAAAAATCAGTCTGTGCAAGTCAAACAAGAGAGAAGGATCTTTCTACTAGAAGTAAAAGTGAGCACACTGAAAGTTCTAGTGATGAATGTGGTACAAGGGATATGAACTCTGACAGTGAGCAGTCTGAGGATGACAATGGTGTACATGAATTAGAACCAGCTCAATCATGCAGCAGGAAGGGGGTAAGGCTCCAAGAATCTGCGAGCAACCAGAGTGTTCAAGCTGAATCAATTGTCATGTCAAATGATGCCAGTTCAATGAGCGGGTCAGTCGGAAGCTCTAAGCATCAAGCCTCAAGTTGCAAAAGTGGACATGCACAGAGAAAGCCCCCAAGAACAGTGTCTGTAGCAGATACTAATTTGAAACCAAGTGAAGGAACAGTCAGAACCAGGGCAGGAAGGCTAGTGAAACCTGTCAGGCGTCTGCTTGAGTGTATGAGCATGATATTGACTGAATCGAGGCAAAAAGATCCTCTTGCAGAGTTGCTCATAAGTCTGTCCAATTTAATCGAGAGTTGAATTGATCTTTGGAGTCAAATGTTAAGCTGATTTTGAGAACTGACCAGAAATTAGAACTGAGTGAACTTTAATATGGGTTGAGAAGTACTTTTTGTGGGAATTTATGGTAATATGTATAAGGGCATATTTCTTCCAAGCAAAATGTTTTGCTATTCATTTGAGTGACTGAAGTCTGGGTATCCCACTTTAAAGGAAAATTACTTGCCTATAGTCTTAAAGTTTGCTGAAATTTAGGAGGGGAGAGTGTAGTGTTTTGTGTTTCCATGGTAACTGTTCCAGCAAACTTTTTGTTTAATTATTAAGTTGTTAAATTCAATTTAAAACAATTACGTGCACTACAAGTATAATCTTTATTTTGTTCTACAATACAAGAAAACTCTGTATTTTTGTTTAAAATTAATATTTCGAGTTTGGCCAGTGAGTGACGTCATTGGTAACGGACTGGTCGCGCGCGGCGCGCCTGCTCTCTCAGAACACCCTGTGACTAGAGAGAGCGAGGTACGTCTCTGCAGTGCTCCTTATTTAAGAGCGAAAATATGCTGTATTAAGTGAAGTTTTACCTTGATATCTATTATAGAAGTGTCATAAAACGGGAACAAGTTTATATCAGGGTTTTTCTGTCCACGGTTTAATGTATTTTTGTAGTATTACAAACGCACGTGTTTGTTTAATGTTTCCGCCTGCGCGCCATATTAGAGTGCAGATTTTCTAGTGTTAATAATTTTCTTCACAATTAATTTCGGTGGATTGAGTTTGTAGATATGTTGTTTAGTATGTTAAATGTGTGTAGCTTTCTTCTGGATGTTAAAATTTATGTTTATAGCCTTATGTGTTACTAGGAAATGATATGAATTGCAGTTAGAGGGGACAGTGTTTAACATGTCTTTTCTCATACATCCTTCAGCTGAGAGAGAGTAAACACTGAAGGCGTGTGTTGATTTTCTGTCCTCTTTCAATAAACTGCAGACGTGGTCCACCGAAGCCAGTGGTGTCGTTGAGTTCTTTGTGGTGTGAGACGAGGTCCGCTACAAATTGGTGCCGTGACCCGGATAAAGGGATCAGCCATCGCAGATCACCGGGACAAGTCATCGACATCACCAGTCAACAGAACTTTCGTGGCAGATAAGCAGTGTGACTTAAACATGGACAGTTACGGTTTTACACACAACAGAACACAAGAAAACATGTCAGATGCAGTTGTTAATCCTGCAATGGTGACACCTATTTGTGTAAGGGGTAGTGTTTTAAGCTCGCAGAGGTTCTCTACTGGACTGGGGAGGGGGGCCCAGTTAAATAGTATGCTAGAACAAAACATGGTAGCCACTCCAGTACGTCTAGCTCCTCCTGTATGTCCCCCAACTAGTAGCCCAACTGTGCAAGGTATGAGTAGTGACTCGACTATGCCTAATGGGGAAAGACTACACAACTCCCCAGTGGGAGAACAAGTGAGTCAGTGGCAAACAATGGCAGATTTAATGAAACAACTGGGTAGTGAAATAGGGAACCAAATTTCTGCAAACCTGAGATCTGCAGGGCCAAATACCCAGCGAGATTATGTTAATGCCCAACAGCCTTCACCTCAGATTCCTGATCTATCAAATTTGAACCTAATTGTTAGGCATCAAGACATCAAAGAACCTCCTACCTTTAGAGGTGATAAGACAGATCGATGCACCATTAGTGAATGGCAAGAACTGATGCAAGCTTACTTGAACAAGAAGGGCTTTAGTGCATCTGAACAGGGCCAAGAGATTCTCGACAAGCTAATGGGCCATGCCAAAGATGTTGTGAGGACATGTATTCGCAACAATCCCTTGATTGATGTGGCTAGAGACCCGCATATCATCTTTTCAATTCTGAGGCAACATTTTGGAGATGCAATCTCCTCTACAACACCTTTAAGAGACTTTTATGAGACTTTGCCAAAGCAGTCAGAGAGTGGCTTGGATTATTGGATCAGACTGAATAAGGCTGTTGACCTTGCTGATGAATGCCTAAAAAGACAAGGGAAAAGAGTTGAAGACCCTAGTCATGAAGTGACAATGATGTTTGTAAGGCATTGTCCCGAGCCTGGTCTGTACACTGCCCTTCGGAGTAAACCATTGGAAAGCTGGAACGCACATGAAATTCAAGCATTAATTGACAGTCACCACAGAGACAAGCAGTCTACAAGAGTAGATAGAGAGAGAAGGATTGATGAAACCTCACCTAATGCTTGGTGTATGACCCAACAGCAGTCCACCGCAGGTAATCAAGCAAGCAGTTCAGATTCTGTTCTCCTAGGGCGAGTAGTTTCTCTTCTCGAGCAGTTCCTTGTCAAACAGAAGGGCCAAGAACAGAAAACGGAACAGGACAAGGTCATGCCTGAAAGCTCTGCAGTCCCCTGCAAAATATGTAGGGCTCAAGACCATACGACAAAGACTCACTGTTTCAAGGAGGGACTGTGTTTTAGGTGTTTCAAGTCAGGCCACAGAGGGTTTGAATGCCCTGACAAAAGACAAGTAAAACGAGTCACAGCCAGCGTAAGCACCAGACCTGAACACCATTTAAACTAGAAAACCTGCACTGTGGGGGGGACAGTGTGGGTGTCAGCCAAGCAAAGACCCCAGAAAACCAATTAGCTGTTCATGTAACTACCAATGACGTCCACTTAAGTCAAAACAGTTTAATTGAAGTAACTACAGTTCAGCAAAAGACTCCATATGAGGCCCCAAAAGCTGTCTACCAGAGAATTAATGATGAAGATGATTTGTTTTATGCTCCAGTATTGGTTGAGGGGAAAGTGAAACTATTAGCCCTTGTTGATAGTGGATCCGTTACCTGTACATTGAGTGAAGCAGCTGAACGCACACTGAAAGATTGGAACTTGATCTACACAGATTCGAGTAAACCCACCAAAAAAGTACTTACAGGCTGTGGAGGGAATGAAACAAAACCAAAGTGCACATACGAGTTGAGTGTGGATATGCTTGACTGCAAAATGACAATCAACTTTCTAGTTGTCCCTGGTCAAAAAGATGAAATGATCGTTGGATCGAATGTCATCAGGCACGTGACTCGGCAGATGAAGAAAACCGAGTGGTACTGGAAGAGCTTATCTCAACCAGTCCAAGATAATGGTCAAGAACATCTGCTGAATGTGCTTTCTAATGTTGACCGATGGCATGGAGATAAGATACCACAGAGAGTTGGCACAGTAGTATTGAGACAATGCCTTACACTAGAGCCACAGCAAGAACATTTGGTTTGGGGAAGGTTAAAGGAAGAAGTTCCCTTGTCTGTTGGAAGCACTGTAATGCTCGAACCTTCCACTTCCCGTTCTGCACCAAGAAATGTTATGGTAGCTCGCAGTGTTTGCCCTCTCTGGGGTGATAAGTGGATTCCTATGAAAGTGATCAATATGATTGACCGCCCTATTGTTTTGCGCCGCAATACTAAAATTGCTAACGTGCACCCATGCCTCGCGCTAGAGGAACTAGACCTTGCTGAAAAAGGTACAGAATACCAGAAGGAAGGAGTTCAGCAGAATGTTGTCCAAGTTAATGAGCTAAACGAGAAAGGCAAGCCGCAGTCTGACTATGAAGTCAAGCTGAGAGATTTGGGGCTGACAGAAATTGACATTGAATCCTGTGAAGTAAGTGATTACTGGAAAGGAGAGCTGACTGATCTCATAGTACAGTATGAAAGTACCTTCTCTCGTGACAAGCTAGATTGTGGTGAAGTAAAGAACACTGTTCATCGGATACGACTCAAAGATGAGAAGCCTTTTCGACTGCCTTACAGAAGGGTTCCACCCACCCATTATCAAAAATTGAGAAAAACTTTGGATGAGATGGAGGAGCGTGGTATCATCCAAAAGTCAAACAGTGAATGGGCGTCACCCCTAGTCTTAGTCTGGAAACCCTCTGGAGAGCTAAGGATATGTACAGACTTTAGATGGCTCAACCAAAGGACAGAGAAGGATGCGTATCCTTTACCCCATCAGGCTGATGCCCTTGCCTCATTAGGAGGAAATAGTTATTTTAGCACCATGGACCTAACATCGGGGTTCTATAACATTCCAATCCATGAGGATGATCGAAAATATACTGCATGTACAACTCCAGTGGGGCTCTATGAATATAATCGCATGGCTCAAGGTTTATGTAACAGCCCAGCAACATTCTCACGGATGATGACGTCTATCTTTGGAGATCAGAACTTCCTTTCGCTTCTTTGCTACTTAGATGATCTACTCGTCTTCGGCAAAACTGAGAAGGAAGCGCTTGATCGCCTTGAGATGGTGTTTTCCAGGCTTAAAGAGCATAACCTGAAACTGGCACAAAAGAAGTGCTATTTCTTGAGAAAAACCGTCAAGTTTTTGGGTCATATTGTAACTGAGAGTGGCATAGCAACCGATCCAGCGAAAGTGTCTACAATCAGCGACATTAAATCCACAGACCTGATGGAAACAGACGGAAAGACTCCTTCACCAACCAAAGTTAAGTCTTTTCTTGGGATGGCAAATTATTATTCCCATTTCATTGAAGGTCTTTCGACTTTAGCGAAACCATTGTTTAAACTGACTGCTGGACAGAAAGTCGGGAGGAGACATGGACAAAAGAACCCCTTCATTTCCAAACCTAGGCGTTTAAGACCTGAAGACTGGACTGAAGAGTGTGACACAGCTGTCGAGAACATAAAACATGCACTTTCTCACACTGTTGTTCTTGCCCACCCAGACTTCCACAGACCTTTTCTTTTGTCTACGGATGCATCAATGGATGGTTTTGGTGCAGTCTTGAGTCAGATTCCAGAAGGTGAGACAAAACCCAGACCAGTTGCTTTTGCAAGTAAGACCCTGTCAAAAGCCCAGTCCAATTACCCTGCTCATAGGTTGGAGTTCTATGCACTGAAGTGGGCAGTATGTGATAAATTCACCCATTGGCTGAAGGGGACTAAATTTACAGTGCTAACTGATAACAATCCCCTGACGTACATAATGTCAAAGCCAAAGCTAGATGCCTGCGAGCAGAGATGGGTATCTAAGCTTGCCCCTTTTGATTTTGACCTCAGATATATACCAGGTACCAAGAACATCCCTGCTGATCTTTTGAGCCGCCGCCCATTTGCCAGAACATTAGAGGTCTGTGATGCACTTGAGATCAAATCTAAACATGTGACTTCTGAGACCATACAGGAAGCCTTCCGGTTATCAGTGAATGTACACCATCAAATGGGGGAAAGCAGCATGGATTCCCAAGTTGAAACACTGAAGGGAGTGGATAGTGAAGGAGTAAGAGCTGTCTTTGAATCCTGTCTCAACTGGGAAGCCAACAGTCCAGTTCATAGTGTTCATCTGGCCCAGAACAATAAATGTGTACATGGAGGTGTCAACACCCTTCCGGCCTTCTCTATGGAGGATATACGGATGAAGCAGAAAGCAGATCCAACTGTGTCCCGTGTTGCATTCTTTGTCGACAGGAAAAGGAGACCATCGCGTAGAGAGAGAGACAATGAAACTGCACCAGTAATAAGACATCTGAAACACTGGGAAAAGCTTGAAGTAAAAGATGGAGTTCTGTACCGCAGGTCCAAAGACCGGGTCGGTAAAGTCAGGTATCAGCTTGTCCTTCCACTGTCACTGAGAGCTGTTGCTCTCAGAGGAACTCATGACGACGCGGGCCATCAAGGGCAAAGTAGAACACTTCATCTTGTGCGCCAGAGGTTTTTCTGGTCTGGTATGGACACGGACGTAAAGAAGTATGTCTCACACTGTAAACGATGTGTTGTTGGAAAGACACAGGAACCTGAGGCTAGAGCTCCTCTAGAGTCTATCAGAACGAGTGCACCACTTGAGCTCGTATGCATAGATTTCTGGTCCGCAGAAGGAATGCATGGAGAGAGTATTGATGTTCTAGTTATAACAGACCATTTCACCAAACTAGCCCATGCGTTCCCCTGCCCCAATCAAACAGCCAAAGTAGTGGCTAAAAAATTGTGGGATAACTTTTTCTGTGTGTATGGGTTTCCACAGAGAATTCATTCCGACAAAGGTGCAAATTTCGAGAGCAAATTGATCGCTGAGTTGTTGCTGGTGTCTGGTGTTGAAAAGTCCCATACCACACCTTACCATCCTATGGGTAATGGGCAGACAGAAAGATTTAATCGCACTCTTGGTAGCATGATCCGATCTTTGCCTCCTCGAGCAAAGGAGAAGTGGCCACAAATTGTTCAGACACTCACATTTTCCTATAATTGTACCACCCACGAAACAACAGGGTTCCCACCTTTCTACTTAATGTTTGGAAGAATTCCAAGGTTACCCGTAGACGTCATGTTCGGAAGTGTTCTCAGAGATAAAGATGTTCAGGCCTATGATGAGTATGTGAAATCTCTTCAGAAAGATCTCAGAGAAGCTGTGCGTATTGCTAAAAGCAACACTACCGAGGCACAGAGAAAACAGGCACAAGGGTATAACAAAAGATCTAAGGGTGCTCCTCTGGAGGTTGAAGACCGTGTTCTCTTAGTGAATAAAAAGGAAAGAGGAAAGGGAAAGCTGGCAGATGTGTGGGACTCAGCAGTTCACGTAGTAACATGGAAAGACCCATCATTGCCCATCTACAGAGTTGAGAATCCTACAACAAAGAAAAGTAAGGTTGTCCATCGTAACTTCCTCCTCCCAGTCAATTTTCTTCCATTGGAGGAGCCGGAAATCGAATCGACAGTGTTATCAACAGCGTCGGAGGATGAAAAATGTCAAACTGAGGACGAAAGGTCTTTGTTCAGTATGGAAAGGGAATCAAGGAACAGTAGAACGGCTGCATGGATTTTTCAAGGTGTAGACACAAAAGCAACTCGGAGCAGTGGAAAATGTGCTGTAGAGAATACCAAAGAACATGCCACGGAGTGGGAAAAATCAGTCTGTGCAAGTCAAACAAGAGAGAAGGATCTTTCTACTAGAAGTAAAAGTGAGCACACTGAAAGTTCTAGTGATGAATGTGGTACAAGGGATATGAACTCTGACAGTGAGCAGTCTGAGGATGACAATGGTGTACATGAATTAGAACCAGCTCAATCATGCAGCAGGAAGGGGGTAAGGCTCCAAGAATCTGCGAGCAACCAGAGTGTTCAAGCTGAATCAATTGTCATGTCAAATGATGCCAGTTCAATGAGCGGGTCAGTCGGAAGCTCTAAGCATCAAGCCTCAAGTTGCAAAAGTGGACATGCACAGAGAAAGCCCCCAAGAACAGTGTCTGTAGCAGATACTAATTTGAAACCAAGTGAAGGAACAGTCAGAACCAGGGCAGGAAGGCTAGTGAAACCTGTCAGGCGTCTGCTTGAGTGTATGAGCATGATATTGACTGAATCGAGGCAAAAAGATCCTCTTGCAGAGTTGCTCATAAGTCTGTCCAATTTAATCGAGAGTTGAATTGATCTTTGGAGTCAAATGTTAAGCTGATTTTGAGAACTGACCAGAAATTAGAACTGAGTGAACTTTAATATGGGTTGAGAAGTACTTTTTGTGGGAATTTATGGTAATATGTATAAGGGCATATTTCTTCCAAGCAAAATGTTTTGCTATTCATTTGAGTGACTGAAGTCTGGGTATCCCACTTTAAAGGAAAATTACTTGCCTATAGTCTTAAAGTTTGCTGAAATTTAGGAGGGGAGAGTGTAGTGTTTTGTGTTTCCATGGTAACTGTTCCAGCAAACTTTTTGTTTAATTATTAAGTTGTTAAATTCAATTTAAAACAATTACGTGCACTACAAGTATAATCTTTATTTTGTTCTACAATACAAGAAAACTCTGTATTTTTGTTTAAAATTAATATTTCGAGTTTGGCCAGTGAGTGACGTCATTGGTAACGGACTGGTCGCGCGCGGCGCGCCTGCTCTCTCAGAACACCCTGTGACTAGAGAGAGCGAGGTACGTCTCTGCAGTGCTCCTTATTTAAGAGCGAAAATATGCTGTATTAAGTGAAGTTTTACCTTGATATCTATTATAGAAGTGTCATAAAACGGGAACAAGTTTATATCAGGGTTTTTCTGTCCACGGTTTAATGTATTTTTGTAGTATTACAAACGCACGTGTTTGTTTAATGTTTCCGCCTGCGCGCCATATTAGAGTGCAGGTTTTCTAGTGTTAATAATTTTCTTCACAATTAATTTCGGTGGATTGAGTTTGTAGATATGTTGTTTAGTATGTTAAATGTGTGTAGCTTTCTTCTGGATGTTAAAATTTATGTTTATAGCCTTATGTGTTACTAGGAAATGATATGAATTGCAGTTAGAGGGGACAGTGTTTAACATGTCTTTTCTCATACATCCTTCAGCTGAGAGAGAGTAAACACTGAAGGCGTGTGTTGATTTTCTGTCCTCTTTCAATAAACTGCAGGTATGTGAAATTGTTTTGAATAAGGAAAAAAAACCACTATACGATCTAAGAAATTGAGACATATTGGCTATAATATTAATGTAAAAATGTGTAACCAATTTAATTTTATTTCTTTAATATGTTTTGTGTGAATTTTCATAAATGAGAGACAAAATTGTTGTAATACAAAACTTTATTGTATAAAATGATCTCAGAACACCCTGTGACTAGAGAGAGCGAGCTGAGAGAGAGTAAACACTGAAGGCGTGTGTTGATTTTCTGTCCTCTTTCAATAAACTGCAGACGTGGTCCACCGAAGCCAGTGGTGTCGTTGAGTTCTTTGTGGTGTGAGACGAGGTCCGCTACAAATGCAACCTGTTGTCATGCTGTGTGTCTCAGTCTTGGCTCTTAATTTGGAACTGTACTTAAGTAAAAATGCACATTTGTAGTCCATTAATATTTCTCTACAGCTCTAGCTCTGGTGGTGGTGGTGGTGGTGGTGGTGGTGTGTGAATAATCTACTCTTCCTGATAGGTTGCTCAGTTCTTGCTAGCCAACTCTGCTGACATCTACATTCCATCAAGATGGCAAAGATGTACTAGAGATCTCTTGCTGAGGGCGACTGAGCTAATTATAAACCAGCATCTACTTTAATCTTGCCATGACGTATATTTATTCCTGTGGTAAAGCAGTCTTTTAACTTTAGTGCATCGCTAGGAGCCTACTTGAGAAAAGGAAGTACACTCACAAGTAAAAAGTAAAAAGAAAGCAAACAAATTTCTAAAGGTTTCATGCAAAATTCATGATGACATTGAAGACACCATGAAATTACTTAACGAGTTCCTTTGGTGACATAATTCCTACTGAAAAAGTAAGATTGAGTGGTACATATCAAAGGGCTAGTCCCTTTGTTTTATAGTACAGCCAATAGGCTTTTGCCATGAACCATAATTTTCGACTTTTGAAATGCTAGTTGTCCCAAAATTTTGCTAGTTGTAAAATTTTAGCATGAGTTCTGCTGGAAGGACTCAATTGTTATGTCACTTATTACCTCAATTGTTATGTCACTTATTATGCCACTCATCTATCCAATCGTGTTCTAATACTTGTGGTATAAAAGAGGTACTTACTGTACACATGTCTGAGCTCGCAGATACTGACGATTCCATTAACCTCCATCCTCCCCACCATGATGGTTCTTTCCCCTCCATCCTCCCCCACCACCACCAGGATGGGCTCTTCCCATACCTCAAAAGGGGTCGGCCGCACCCCTGCCTTTGTCTTCAGGCAGGAAATGCAGAGATCCTTGGATTGCGAGCTATGGACGGGGCCTACGCCAAAGAACCTTATATCATAATATTGCTTGCTGGGCTGTTAATAAATGGTTAGTTGTTACAGTATTATTCTCCCGAGCCTTTCTGGTAGAACAGTTGTTCTCCACCTTTTCGACTCAAGGATTCTCACTGTGCAAGTTAATATTTGAAGGACCCCCATGGAAGCTATGATATTTATGGTAATTATGGTATTTTCGATTAAATAATTACAAAGTGGTTCCCTTTCAAGGGAACATCGACACTACGTGTCATGGTGTTGACACTATGGGAACACCTTGAGAATGAGCTGGTGTCTGAGTCACGTGTAGAACACGCCAATAGCCAAGGACAAAGTCAGGTGATGCAACGTTGTGTGTGATGATGATCAAGTCTACAAATAATACCTGTGCTAGAGCATCGTCAGCTTCTTGTCTTCAGAAGCTGCTTTGTCTGTCAGTGTATGTACAAAAATGTTTATCTTTGTATCTATTCTTGGGGATGATGAGCCCTCTTCGATAATGGAAGAAACTTTGTCTCTGCACCACGTGGTTCTGGTCCCGCATCTGCTGAGGCAACACATAGAGTGAGATCATGGGGGTCGCAATTTCTTCTCCTCTAGATATGGAACACTTTCAGGGGGGTCTAGCTTTGAGGAGCTAGATGTTGAGGGAGGTTACGATTGGAGTGCTGCTGGCAGGCAGTCCTCCTCATCGCAAGGAGCTGTTTGAAGTCATTTATCAAAAAGTGAGCTTTGTCATCGATTGGTTTCAGGTGGTGAAGAAACAGTCAAAGGCATTCCAGCAGTTAATCCCTCGCTGGTCCACCAGGCTGGCCCTTCTAACTCCCATCCTGTGCCCAGCTCGAAGAGGGAGGAACAGAAGGGTGGCAGACCTGACCTTGGGGCAGTTATTGCTGCTCGTGCAGCTAAGACGAATGCCAGGTGCCCCCTTAGGGGAGAGAAGGGTGTAGTTCGTCTTGAGGCCTCCTCTCTCTCCCATTCTCTTCAAGGAATTAACCCACTAACCATACTACCTCTGGTGCTTCGGGCAATGGCAGTTCCTAGTGGGATTTCCGCTCTGTCTCCACTCATTTACAATGTTGCATGTTTGGCAACATGGAATCTTCTGCCTAAAATCTTTCTCTGGGTTCTTCTAACAATAAAGAATTTAATATAAAAGCAGACTTACAGATTCAAGATGTTGACACAAATGCTTCTTGTGTCTCAAATTCGATGCGAAGACTTGAAGGATGCATACTTTCACAGAGATATTCTGCCAATAACTCAAGAAGTTTCTCAGGTTTACTTTAGGGGGTGGGATGTTACTAGTATCGGGTTCTTCCATTCGGCCTAGTCTTGTCTTCTCAAATCTTCACCAAATGCATGGATGTGTATCTGGAACCTTTGCAACTCCAGAGCATCCATGTACTAAATTGCATTGATAACTGGCCCATTCTAGCCCGGTCACAAGAGATGGCAGTTCGGCATCAAGATGTTGTTCTTGCTTATATCAAGAAGTTAGGTTTTGTCACGGGTGTGGAGCAGGCAGAAGGAACTGGAGGACTCCAGAGTCACAAGGAAGATACATTTATTTCATTAATACAGGCAGGAAAACGGGGTACACCGGGTAACATCAAACATCCATTGACATCGACCGACCAAGACTGAATGGGACAGAGGGAACTAAATACATGGAAGAATCAAACATAACGAGGTGCAAACAGGTGAAACAGATGACACAGGATGCTGAACGGGAGGCTGATGAGGGAGTGAGTTCAGGTGTGCAGACGAGAGGATCATGGGAAGTGTAGTGCTGAAGACAAGACAGACTGGTGCAGACGGAGGACTGTGACAGGTTTAAGGTTAAGGCTGAATCCCAATTCTCTGTCTTACCCCTTCCCCTACCCCTTCCCCTTAGTCTCCGCCGTTTGAAACTCAGAAGCAGGAGAAGCTTAAAAAGGTAATGTCCAGTACAGGCTCTCTGGATTTATGTCTACCGCTCAGGTCAGAAATGTAAATATGGTCAACTCTTTGTCAACAAAGGTTCCACTGCTTCCAAGCAGACTATATTTCGAAAGTTTTCAAATGTGGTTTTCCTTGCCAATGAGCTGCGCAGTAAAACTTTGCCTCTAGGTGTCAGGGGCCAATGTGTTGCTGCTATAAAGGCTCTTTGAGTCTGTGTGGTGGCAGGCTGGTCCTTACCGCACACATCAGGTTTTAAAGTGTGGATGTGGGCTCCACCCCAAGGTCTCAGGTCCTTTCGGGTTGAGTCCTTCGAGTATTTGCAGTTTTGTGTTTGTGCTGAGATTTAGACATCTTCGCAGCATGGTGGCGTGGGTTTTGTCATTAGCATCAACACCATGGCATAGTGTCAATGTTCCCTCGAAAGAGAATGTCTCAGTGACACTGCATTGCGATGTCATACTTAGTATGGCATCGTAAGGTATGCCTGTAGACAAGTGAATCTGCTAACACTCAACCTTTTTAGTTTGAAAACAAGTTTCAAGAACTTCATGCTCTTCGATAAAAACTACAGTAGTTGTTTAGAAAAAATAAAACATAATATCAGTTTATGTATTGTCTTTATTTTATTTTTTTCAAAGCTAAAGGTATGTATCATATATAATTATTAATTTAATACAACTTATTTTAAATCATTTTAAGTCATCTTACGGTCCTCTTGGACGTTTGGAAAAACCTGGTTAAGAACCACTGTTTTAGAGGTCATCTGATTGGACTACAATCTGTGAGTGCAATATTAATGATCATTATTTTTACTGTTTTTACAGAAGAGAGAGTCTGTAAATCGTGAATATTATGCTGAAATTGGACTACAAATGTGTATGTGAAAGAAATGAAGGAGATTATGCTTATTATTTTGGGAGATCTTTATTATTACTTGCACTCTTTCATTTCACTTTTACTATCTAAAAGTTGCCCTGACATTAAACCAAAAATTTTAAGCTACCTTCTGTATGCATGTACAGGTCCTTCTCAAAAAAATAGCATATTGTGATAAAGTTCATAATTTTCCATAATGTAATGATAAAAATTTAATTTTCATATATTTTAGATTCATTGCTCACCAACTGAAATATTTCAGGTGTTTCATTGTTTTAATACTGATGATTTTGGCATACAGCTAATGAAAACCCAAAATTCCTATCTCAAAAAATTAGCATATCATGAAAAGGTTCTCAAAACGAGCTATTAACCTAATCATCCGAATGAACTAATTTACTCTAAACACCTGCAAAAGATTGCTGAGGATTTTAAAAACTCCCAGCCTGTTTCATTACTCAAAACAGCTATCATGGGTAAGACTGCCGACCTGTCCAGAAGACCATCATTGACACCCTCAAGCAAGAGGGTAAGACACAGAAAGAAATTTCTGAACAAATAGGCTGTTCCCAGAGTGCTGTATCAAGGCACCTCAGTGGGAAGTCTGTGGGAAGGAAAAAGTGTGGCAAAAAAACGCTGCACAACGAGAAGAGATGACCGGATCCTGAAGAAGATTGTGGAGAAGGACCGATTCCAGACCTTGGGGGACCTGCGGAAGCAGTGGACTGAGTCTGGAGTAGAAACATCCAGAGCCACCATGCACAGGTGTGTGCAGGAAATGGGCTACAGGTGCGGCATTCCCCAGGTCAAGCCACTTTTGAACCAGAAACAGCGGCAGAATCGCCTGACCTGGGCTACAGAGAAGCAGGTTGCTTGTATATAAGCGAGCTATGCAGCTACAAATGCGTTTTACATAGTCTGTGGGTGACGTCACAAACGCTTTGTCCATATTTTTTAAAGTCTATGGCCAAGCCTGAGTCTCTTCACGTCATGCCAGCCAAGCATGAGTCTCTTCATGCCATGCCTGCCAAGCCTGAACCTCTTCACGCCATGCCTACCGAGCCTGAGCCTCTTCACGACATGCCTGCCGAGCCTGAGCCTCTTCACGTCATGCCTGCCAAGCATGAGTTTCTTCACGCCATGCCTGCCAAGCCTGAGACTCTTCACGCCATGCCTGCCGAGCCTGAGCCTCTTCACGTCATGCCTGCCAAACCAGAGACTGTTGTTCAAAGACTGTTCACGTTATGCTTGCCGAGCTGGAGACCGTTCACGTCAGGCCTGCCGAGCTGGGGAGACCGGTCAGGTCATGCTTGCCGAGCAAGAAACCGTTCACGTTATGACTGCCGAGCCGGAGACTGTTCACGTCATGCCTGCTGAGCCAGAAACCATTCACTTCATGTCAGCCGTGCCTGTGTCTTCAGACAAGAAAGCCGGCGCGCCTGAGTCCGCTCACATCTGTCTAGCTTGGTTTCAGTTCTGTCTCGATATTTGGGCATTCATTCTCTGCGTGTTTTCCCTCTGTTGTGAGTGCACAGGATGAGCTTACACTCGTTCTTGTGCGCTCTGTCCACGTGTTTTGTGTAGCATGCATGCGGTTCGTGTTTCAGCCACATGCTTTCATATCATGTTTTGTCTAGTACTGTATAACACACAGTTTGTGTTTTTCACTAGCTGTGTGCTTTCTTGTTGTCATGTTTTATGTGAACATATGGCTTATGAGTTTGTATTAGCGAATCTGGTGATTTGTTTTATTGGCAGTTTGTTGTGAGTACATAGCTTGTCATTCATGTTTCCTTGTGCCATGTGCTCTCCTGTTGTTTGTCTAACTCCGCCCATCTTGCTACCTGATTTGGTTAATTTGCCCCACCTGTCGTCCCTTGTTACCTCCCTTGTTTGCTCCCTATTCTCCCGGTGTTTTCAGTCCTGTGCTCAATTGTTGTGCAATGCTACCTCTAGTGTCAAGTCCAAGTCCAAGTCCAAGTCAAGTCAAGTCAAGTCAAGTCCTCCCCCTTGGGGTAGTTTTTGTGTTTTTGTCTTGTTTTTTTAATTAAATAAGAGCCCATCAACTCTGCATCTGAGACCTCTCTCCTCGCACCACCATACAACCCTGACAGAAACGGCTATAAAGCCTATTGGTAAAATAAAAATGATTTATCCCTAATAAATACGAATATTTCTCAAAAGAAAAAGTTATATTTTACTCTTCAATTCCATCCACCAGGGGAGTAATTAGCTGGAAAGCTACTGAATAGAGGCTTTCTTTGGTCCAGACTCTCTCTCTCTTTCACCATCATCTGATGGTATTTGTTTATTCCTTTAATATTTCACAAGCTTTCTCAGTTATGGAGACAGGCATCACTGTATAGGCCTATTAGCACCATGCCCTCTTAAATGCTGGTCTGTTTATGTCCCTGTGATGAGCACAGTTAGTAATGGGCAATGAGCCAGAGGAGGAAAGCAGCTGCATTGGGAAAGCACCCTGGAGAGTAGCCATCGCCTCATTCAGAGGCCTGTTAGAACTTCAAGCTAGAGTTTGTCTGGGTGGCATTTTTCACTAGAGTTTGGCCTCCAGCCGCTAATCAGATAGAACAGTGCCACAAACACAAGCTTGAGCACTGCCTCTTTGACTGAACAATCAAGGTTGTAGCCCTGTTAGGATCTATTTACTGATTAAATGAAGTTTTTCCAGACCTCAGTTTGAAACCTTAATGTAAACACCAATAGGAAAACCACAATTTCACAATATAAATACAACATGATGCTGTATTGGAATTTGTACCTGTTCATCATCATGAAAAGAGTGGGAAAGTAAATTTTTTAGTTATGTATTATTTAATTATTATAATAAAAATCTGTAGTATTTGTTTCTCACATGAAGCCATTTTAAAACTGTAGTTATTCAGGCCATACTTCAGGTCATTCAGTGTCCAAATAAATTATTGTACCTGACATTAACAGCTTCTTCTTCCTAATGTTTTTTCATTGTCAAAACTCAGTTATCAGTCCCTTCCATTTACAGTTGCTTGACCTCTGCGTTGCTCATCTGATGTTTTTGAATTGGTAGCTAAGGAACAGCCGACTTCAACTGCGGTGAATGGTGCTTGCAGTAGCTAGTGTCTCAGCATTCAGGTTCAGGTTTCCTCTCTAGCCTTGTCCTGCATCTCTCAATAACAGTGTGAAAGCAACCAGGCAAGTTGAACTATAGGGCGCTGTTTCAATTTCAACTTAAAAATAACATCAATGGTAGCCTTTCAGCTTTGTCAGGTCCATCTCTTCACTTGCAACATAAACAAAGAGTATCAGCGTTGATTGCAAAGCTAGAAGACCTGTTTTAAAGTGTCCCCAAAACTTCAGAAGACGACAGACGGCCTGACGATACATATCGGAGGCAGGGGGTGACTTGTAAATTATTCATCACCCATTACGTTTGAAGAACACTTGTGAGGCGTGATATTCAAACGAGGATAATGTTTCACCATCCAACCATTCCGTCATGTCTTCAGAGTCGAAGAAGAAAGCGGTTGCATTAGTTTTGGGCATTCATTTTGAAATTATGATACAGTTTCACTATAAGTAAAAGTCAAAACTCATGATGGAATCAAGGGAGGGGGTAAAGTCTTCCTCGTGGTCGTGCATCGGTTTTAAGTGGTTGGTGCATTTTTCATGGGCTCATGGTCTATGGGTATGTCATTTCCAAATTAGCCTTATCTAAGTGGCAAACGGGAGCGAAGTGGGTGCTGAAATATTAATTAAACCATGTGATGCATCGTTTTGTGTTAATTAAAAGTGGCCAGTCTGAAACTGGACTGTTGTTTTTAAGATTACTCTGGCAGGTCAGTCAGGGGGAAGATAATTAGAGCCACACTTTCATTGTCACACAGTTCACGCAGATTTGTTGTTTCCCAAAAGTAACACTGCATGTCTTTAACATTTAGATGCTCTAGTCATCAAGGCAAGTCAAAATCACCAACTATATTTTAGTCAATCAGGGTGGGAAAAAAGAAGCAGCCATAGTCTGTGAAGTTTTCATCTCTGTACAGTAAGATTCTATAAAAAAATGGATGGTCATTCTGTCGTTCAGGAACTTTCTTCATTTTCCCCCAGAAAACCATCTGATTATAATCCAGATTTATCAACCTTTTTATTAAAATATCTGGAGCATAAAGTCTTCATTAAATATTTACACATGCACTAACCATATGAAAAATTAAGAGATCCGCAGTTTCATTAACCTGTAGTAATATATGTACACATCTACTCAGCGAACCACAAAAAAATATATATTTTTGTCCTTTTTAGCATATTTCAGACATTCTTTTCTGCATGCTAATATATGGTAAGTGATTTCGAAAGCAGTTGCGGTGATTAAATCTGTTTTAATATAACATTAGGGTTCCTTAAACTGGCTTTAATCTTAGAATTAGGATTTAAGTCAAGGTGTAAAAAAGAAGACGCACGGAGAAATGTTTCGCCTGAAGATATTTAAATGTTATGACTGAGGACCATCTTAATGAACTTACCACAGCACTTTAAAGCTGAGGAGATAACTAGTGTTATTCTTCAGTAATACATTTGCATTTAATTCATCTTAATGGTTAAACTACATAGCTGTTTCCTTTTTTACTTCAGGAAGAGGCATTATAATTACTTGAAACTGAGCATCTATTTAATAAATAAATTAAAAATGACTGTTTTTGTCATGATGTCATAATTAAAAGATGTTTAAATTGTATAAATATAACTATAATAATATTAAACAAATAATTAAGCATTACATTTAGCAAAAGTGACAATAAATACATTTATAATGTTACAAAAGATTTTTATTTTAAAAAAAAGATGTTAATTTCACATTAAATAATTATGAAAAAAAAATCACAAAAATATAAAACAGCAGAACTGTTTTCAATATTGATAATAATAACAATGGTTTCTTGATCTCCAAATCAGCATAAATGATTTCTGGAAAATTCAGCTTTGCCAACTCATTATTTGTAAATTAAACTTGTATAATATATTTAAACATAATATTTTTTTCTCTCTTTTTTATTAAATGAACACAGCCATGATTAGCATATAATACTTCTTTCAAAATAAATCTTATACCAACCCCAAACTTTTGAATGCTATTGCACATTTTTTAATTATATAAAAAAAAATAGAAAGGAGAACTACTCCCATATTTTCAACACAAACAAATCAAAATTTTCGCTTGTGTGTAACATGCAGAGCGGGGTTCATCTCAGCAGTACCTGTGACTGAAGTGCTTGATGCTTGTCGCCTGTCTGTTTCAGTGTCGTGGGACATACTGACGCATATGACTGAAGCATGTGTTCTGCTTCCACTGATAGAGCCAACGGGCAAGAGATTCTGGGGTCTAAAATGTTAATGACACCATGCTGTAACACCCCTGTAATCTCATGAGCTCCCTTGTTCAGACTCTTTCATGCTCTCATTCATTTCTTCTCTTTCTCAGGCCATATTTTTTTCCCCTTCAGTCCTGGCAAAAGAGATCACAGTGAAAAAAAAAAAGAGTAAAGCAGCAGAGTACAGATATGTGTAATCGAAAGGAGATGGTGGTGGCCCGAGGGTGGCAAAGATCTCACACCAGAGGAGAGCAGAGGTCAGTAGATGGAAAGGTGGGGAAGTTCGCAGGAAGAGACATTCTGTAGGCCTGTAAATCTTTGATGCTTCCTATGAGGTGAGCGCCTCCATAGTCTTCTGGGCCTGCAACTAGCACCGAGGCAGACGGGGGTCATGCATGATTCACAAGGCAGGCCGTCGGATTAACTTAGCATAGCCTGTGCTGATGACATGCGTTACAACTCGTTTCATCATGATGCACTAATGAGAGCTGAGACGGTGCTCTCGTGCCAGGGGCCTCCCAGGACCCTCCTGGGGCAAGCAGAGCTGGGAAGAGGTAAAGAGAGGCCAATGTGACATTGTTTCCATCCATTCTTTCTTAGTGGTTTCTCAGAGAGGCCCTGGGAGTCATTGACTAAAAAACACCTACTCAAAGTGTGAGGTCACATGGTGAAGAAGACAGAAGGATGTGTTTATGTTGTGTCTGTACAAAGGAAAATGTTAGCTTTGGGCAGAATTTCCTAGCTGAAAATATCAATTAAATCAAAAGCAAACACAATTAATCCCAGAAAGGGAATACTCTCAGTTATTTTTTTATTTTATTTATTTATTTATTTTTTTTTTTGTGGCACACTCACTCATCTCTCTTGGATACATAATTACCCAATATACCTATTTTTGTAAGCTATTTTTATATGCACTGTTCCAACACAAAGAGGCACAAAATCACTCTCCAGAGATTTCGGTGAAGGATTATCTTTTTTTTTTTTTTTTAATTATCTTTAATCAGATTCATTTACATTGAGTATGTTTACATGACCAGTTACATGATCAATTACATTATAATTGAGGCTATTAGTAATCTGATTAACATTTAAATAGTTATGAAGAGTATATTTGAATACAATTTTTTTTTCTAAATTAATCTGAATTGATACTTTTATTCAGCAACTGAATGTATGAATTGATCAAAAGACTTTTGACACAAAAAAATATATTTCAAATAAATGTTGAGCTCTCTATCAAAGAATCCTGAACAAATATAAAGCAGCACAACTGTTTTCAATATTGATAATAAGAAATTGTTTCTTGAGCACCATCTTTACATATAATGATTTCTGAAGGATCATGCGACAGTTAATTATTAGATAATGTAAAAATATAATATTGCCATAGTTCGACTGAAATAGCTTTTAACATGCAAGTGAAACTACTTAAAAGTGATATAGCTTACTCCAAAATGAAATTTCTATTATCATTTATTTATACTCACATCGTCCTAAATTTATGTCTGTAACAGAAGGTATTTAAAAAAAACAAATAAAATGTTTTCGACCCCCATGAGTTTCATTGAATGGACAAACGAACATTATTCAAAATATATTTTCTTGTGTTCCACAGAAGAAAGAAAGTCATACAGGTTAGTAACATTATGAAGTCAAGCAAATGTTAACAAAATTATTGTATTGGTGACCCTCCCAATAACAAGAAGATTCATCAGGACAGCATCTACTAAAGGAATACATTTAACTACCTCAAATAGTATAAAACTAAAGCTGAAGAGTCACGTTCAAACATACTGGTTTCTGGCTGATGATTAGGGACCTGTCTTCAGGCTGCCAACCTTCGCCCTGGCCTTTCTGCACTGTTAGTTAATGATGCCACAGATATGTCCTTAAGCCTAGCGTGATGCATGGCGTTCATTAGCCCCTGTGGAGCTCACGCTCACTTTCTTTTATTCTAATGACAAGGGTGGCACCACGCTGGCCCTTAATCACAGGGGCACCTTGTTTCTTCTGGAGGGTATGGTAACGGAGAGAAAAGGAGCAGGAAAGAGGCAAAGATCTGAAGGATTCTCTCTGATAGGAGCTTTTCATGATCTAAATCCTCATGATTGAGCAGAAAGACATGCATTTACAGTTCAGCTGTGAGCAAGGTCAGATCTAATTGGTTACCTTATTGCTTAAAATTACGACTTGAGATTGTATTACAGGTTTTCCTGCCTGGAATATTAATTTTCTTACTAAACAAAATGTGGACCAGAGAGAAATGTCACAATAAATTAATTATATAAAACTACACACTCTTAGAAAAAAAGGTTCATTGGGCTTTACTCAACTAACTCAAAGAACCTTTTATGCTAAAAATGGTTATATAATGATAAGAAAGAACCCTTTTGGCACAAATGTTCTTTATAGGCTATTATTCATTCATTTTACATTATTCTGCGACATTTTGTAGTTAGTAATTAAATTATTGTTTATTAAACTGTTGTAGAAACTTAATATCACATTTTAATCATGCTGATTTTTGGAGGAGAAAAACTGAAATGGCACTCTCCGTGTGATATTGATTAACTACATAAAATTATGTAAATATATACATTTTCTAACCCCCATATCTTGAATTTTGTGATCATTCACATGCATTCATTAATACATTTTAGGGACTTGATGTTTGTCAATAATATTAAATATTTAATCCAGAAAGGACAAAACAAATGATAATGAATGAACCCAAAAGGTTCCATGTATAACCTTATTCCTGCTACAAAGAACCTTAAAGGGTTATCTTATTATTGAACCCTTAAAAAGGGTTCTGTATAGAACCTTTTAGGGGTTCCAAATATGTAGCACTGATAGAACCATATATAACCTCACATTAATATAACAAAAGGGGAGTCGAGTTTTGGTTCCTCCCAATGTTTCTTCCCCAAACAACTACTTAAACAACCTGGAAAAAAAAACCTGACCAGGACATATTCTGACATAGCTAGGATGACTTAAGAGAATTAAGTTGCGATGGCGTAAATTCAAACAAATCCAAATAATTGAAACAAAAGGCATACGTGATTCAGGCATGACACTATCGTTCCCTTAAACATCCTCAACTAGTTGTTTTGTGGCGTAGTTCAAAGCTTGGATATTATGACTGAAATAATGAAGCACCTCATGCAGAAAGGCTTATGTAAATGTTACCTCTCCAGATGCCAGGGCCTAAAGCTAGTGTTCTCCTCTCCCCGTGAGCCACATAATTTAAATAAGCATTTAGATAAACCTTTGTACCTCGCTTGCCCATAGGGTGCATTAGGGTTTGCGAGCAGATAAATCAATAAAATCTGGCGGTCCGAGTGTTAATGAAAATCGCTTGCACTTTTTAATGAGACCCCATTTGCATTTGAAAGTGACAATGGGAATGGTATGTTTTCAGCACGACTTGCTAAGAATCTACATTTGAAGAAAAAATATGCTACTGTAGCATTTGTCTTAATCAAAATATGCAAGAATTACATGGGCTTTTAGCAGTAACACTTTGTTTTCAGCTTGAATTACAATTATGATGCAAAGTAATTTGTCACTGGCTTCCGACAACGGCCGTATACGCGCTTTCACAAGAGTTTGACTCTATGTATGATCTGAAGTAGCTCCTCTTCTCTTATATCGAAATCCTCCAACAATTTTATTTTAAAGGGGCCATGAACTGGCTTTTTAAATTGTATTATATTGTTGTCTGAGGTGAACTTATGACGTTCGCTTGGTTTTTGCATTCAAAAACATCAAAATGAATAAGTAATAGGCTATTTTCTACCCTAGTTTTGAGCCTAGCTGAAAAACGCTGCATGGGCGAGCACTGAAGACTTGGAAGTAAATGCCCACTGCTGTGAGTGGAGAACAGTTTTGCATATTTATAATGAGTTACAACTCACCTCGTCGGTGTACGTGGGGAAAATTGTTTCGAAAATGTCCAATGTTGTAAAATGGCAACCGGAGTGATTCGCCCATACATGTTTGACCCAGAGTCCGTGTGTTGCACAATTCCTGTCAGATCCAATATAGACGGCACAACACAGATCTTTAATCTTAATCGGTCTGCAAATCCAGTCTTGTTTACAAAACAATCCTCAGTGAAATGAAGCGAACAGAAGGACAATGTTTACCCTCATCTGCTGGAACGTCATTAAAAATAAAGTTTATCCATGCAGTCCTATTGAAATCCACAGGAAGCATATGCAGCGACTGTCTTCCACAACGAGTCACTGCACAATATTTTGTATTGCTCGGTAGCTTGATCCGGTTTGTCATCATTACACGCTATGAGTGTAATGCGCAAATCGGTGGGCGGGGCTAAACCGTCGGTGTTGAAGTAGGTGTTGATCTTCTTCTGCGGGGGTGGTGTTTTATCCTCTTTGACATCATAGTTCCCCACTTTGAAAAACGAGTCGTTTGCTGAGCCTGGTGTCAATAAAAGCTTTTATTGGACTAACAAGGACGTTTTCAGTTCTGAAACGTACAGGATATTCTTATAATATGATGACCTCTTAGATGTGAAAAGCTCAAGGAAAATTTGATTTCTCAGTTCATCACCCCTTTAAAACTTTTCCTTTTAGACTTCTAATTCGTGACTGGATTTTTATTTTGTTTGTGATTTTATAATGTTTTAGATAAAGTGTTTAATATGGATATTTTTCTTACAAAAACCCATCGCTTCACTTCAGAAGGCATTTATTAACCGTCGTGGATAACTTTTATGATGGATGGATGCACTTTTTGGAACTTCAAAAGCCTTATTCAAAGCCATTACAAAGCTGGGAAGAGCCAGGATATTATTTAATATAACTCTAATTGTGTTTGGCTGAATGAATAAAGTTGTATACACGTTGAGGGTGATTACATTTTAGGATATGTTTTGAGTGGACTAACCCTTTAAACTTTAACAAGACATGGGCTACAGTTCTATGAACAAGATATTCTTGAAAGAACAGTGCTTGACCAATCAAATTTGAGAACAAAATACTGAAAAATGTAGTATAAACTGGCACACTTGATAAAAACAAATAAACAAAAAGAATTAACAACAACAACAACAACAAATAATAGTAATATACAAATAGGCTGGCTTCCTGTAAGTTAAGAGTTCATCACTTAAATGAAAAGCATTATTACTAAAACAATACAAGTATTTATAACAATGTGCTCTCTCGGAGTGTGCTGTCTTTGAAGTGTTTTCTTGTGGGAGTTTCTCTTTCCTAACCAGGTAGAGAAAAAAGACTTGAATTTTCAACAAAGAGATGTTACCCAGGGTGTTTTTTCTTGTTCTCTCCCTGGTCTTCTCACAATTTGAGAGATTGTGAGTTTGATTGTTTTCTGTGTTAAACCAAAACTTATTAGAAAATAATGCCACATGGGAAAAGGTACACAGTACAGTGAGCTGTTATTTCAGAGGCAACCACCATCCTTTTCATATCAAAACAAGTCCCGCAATGCTGGGAAAGCTTATTCGGCACTACGGGGTGTATATACGGCCCATCGCAAGAGTCCATTTGCAACGCAACAAAATATAGAAAAATACGTGTGAAAAGACACTGAAAAAGCGACAACATGCATTTTGCATTATGTGCCTGCATGACTGTGTCTACATCTTTTTGATTACAGTATACTAGTAAAAATTACTTGTAGAAATATCACAAATAATTGCACTGATGTCCATGGGGTTGAAACATTGTGCCACACCAGCAAAAATCTCACGGTCCCCCCTCCCGGCTAAACCTGCCACAGCGCCAGCTGCAAAAGGAAGGCAACTTTTGCCTGCAGCAACACTAATGTGAGCATCTGAGAAAAACCGTTGTTTACTTGTTTGAACTATGGCTGCTTGAGCCTTGGGGGAGAAGTTCTTTGCATGTCTTTTGATTCTTGACTCTTTGACAAAGACACAGATGAATAACAATGTCATTTTCTCAAGCTTTTTTTCTTCCTATCCCTCCCTCTCAAATAATTTATTAAGTCTGTTTAAGTTGCAGTGAGTGCAGTAAATTAGATGTGACACACAAACTACATTATGCGTCAACTTTTTTTGTTGGTGGATTCTTTTTTCCCTTCCAACCAACAGCCTGCTCATTCCTGTTTAATTGCAGAACAGCAAGAGACCAAATCCACACGCACCAGCAGGAAAACAAGTACAGAGAAGAATATATATTCTGCATTAGAATAATGAAGCAGGGAATGTAAGCTTGTAATTTTGGCAAGGATAGATTATAACTGGCATTGAGGCAGTTAGGCCTCAAAGTAAAGCAATGATGACGATGTTTTTTGACAGAAGGATTTGATGGTTTTTTCACTGCTTACACTGCTGAGAATACTAGCTCATATCATCATGTTTTATTGATGCTGGTCCAGGCTGTTTTATGCTGGTTAGTTCTGGTTTTATACTGGTCCAGCTGGTGGTGAAGCTCTTGTTCAATTCCAATATATACAGACATAATGGCTCTGGCATTTTAAAACAATTTTAAAAATGTGTTTCCATAACTAGGGGTGCACATAACTGGTGCACATGCATGGTAAAACTAAACAATGCGCAGAAGAAAACATGGAGAGAAGCGCTTTTGAGGACCAACATTTTTGCCATTTTTGGGGACAGTGACACATTTACTTCCTGGAGTAAGATTTTTCTCCATCTCTGGTAAGATAGAAATCATGATGATAAGAGTGATCATAATTTTTAGTTGAGACGTGATCCGTACCAGCCCGTTCTCATCCCAAGACCTCATATAACTGACGCTTTTGGCCATACGTCAACATCCAACGTTTTAGGGTACACTGTAAAAAATGATCGTGATTTTAACGGTAAAAGACTGTAAAAATGCTACAGTGTAAAACTGTTAATTGGTTAACAGAACCTTTCTTTATACCGTAAATAACTGTGATAGATCTAATGGTAAATTTCATGTAATTTTACTGTAAAATACCGTTAAATGTACAGTTTTTAAAGTGAAAACGAACAACTCATTGTATAATTTACAGTGAAAACGAATCGGTTACCTAACATAACCTCGGTTCTCTCTAGATGAGGGAACGAGTATTGCGTAAGCTAGCTTACGCTACGGGAAAGATTCATCTTTGCTGAGAAGTTATTATTCCATAATTTTGTAATCATTGTCAACGCAGTATCTCTGAGGCAGACCATGAGCGGGGCTAGCTAGCAGCTCATTGGTTCGCTCAGAGAGAATGCACAAACCTATGGGAGAGCGGCGCTGAGCCCGCGGCCAATGAGTGGACGGCGCTCGCTCATTGCGTCAGAGCCCGCCGAAAGGGCCGTGGCTACAGTGTATAAAACTGGCTCTCCCAGGCTCGATCGTTGATTTCTTTCAGCATGAAGCGAAACGCTGATGGCGCAAGCACGGCCGGGAATGCGAGAGTTAGGGTTAGACCACTAGGAGGCGCCTTCTGCCCCATATATATCTGCGTCTCATTTGACGCTAAAGGGTGCCATGTGCGTTGGATGAGGACAGGCTGTTCTCTCGGTTATGTCAAAAGCGAACAGTTGAGAAAGAAACCAGATGTGCGTCAATATATTCGCTCTGTGCATTCGGTCTTAAAGTAACAGCTGCCTAATAGTCCCGCTGTTGTCTGTGTCAAAATGTTAATAAAATAAAATAAACCATCATCATCTACCATGTTCAAGAGAAAGGAAGATAGTGAGGAGAGCACTCAGGAGGAAAATTACGCATAAAGTGTGAGTACCATGTTGCATTTTCAGGTGCTCCCTTAAAAATCACACCAAAAAAGTTATGTGCATCCCTGTCCATAATGCAGATTTATGATTTGGCAAAAGACAAAATCATATTTTTAATCCACACCAATAATTACTTGTGTCCCTTTGACCTTTTGATTCTTTCCATTGAACACTAAAAAAAAAATTTCTATAAAATTTCTATTCAGTCAGGCCATTAAAGGAGCTAAACGCAAGTCTTTTGCAGAACTACGCCCCCTCTGGCGACAAGCGAAACTGCAACCAGAGCTGTGCGCGTTCATGGAGGAACACACACGCACGCACGTTTGCACGAGCTGTTCATAACCTAAGGAGCATAACATATCTCACATCTTTTGTTACATTCATAATGAGGTAATACAGTAATAAATCTGCAAGTCATTTAAAATATATGAAAGGAAAGGCATTCGAGTAAATTACACGTGTGTGAGAGGGGGAAACGGGGGTAGTAGAAAACTTCGGTTTTTGTTTCCATCTATCTCCATGTGCTTACTGTATCCACTTATGATTGAATTATTATGGAAACACGTTCAGTTATTACTTTGTATAGGACCCGTTTGAGCCTTAGAGCAGACCGGAGATCTCTCCGTTTGTTGAAAGCCTTCCCGATGTTGACTCTCGTCTTATTCCGACGCCTGGCACTGGACAGACTGAAGTTTTATTGTCTTTGTCTCACGCGGAGTTTGCGTTGGGGTTTGTAATGAACTACAAGCCGGTCTCTTTCCGCGCCATATGCTACAGGTATGAAGTGCACGTCACCGAAAGCAACAGATATGAGCTGGATTTTATTAATCATCGGTTAATTTCAAAATCAGCAAAGACACCGATAAGAGAGATCGGCAACAGGCCTGGTAAGATCAATTCATTTCTTTACTTTTAATGAAGATGGTAGTGTTAAGCGTCTGCGACTTACTTTCACTTTGATTTGCGATAGATTGCGGCACGCTGGCTTGCTCAGCTCAGCTGCTCATCTGAGGTGATGCGCGTCGTCATATATGACTAAAATAACATGACATATAGCTTGGTTTCAACAACCAGATGCATTTACACTTGTCCAGTTTCGTCTGGAATGCGGCCCAGACCACGTCCTCATGAGCGATCGGATTCATCCGTCTCTAATGCGTTTCGGGGGACATTTACACCCTGGTCTTTTCACGATCGAATAGCTATCCGATCACAGAAAACGCATGAAGTGACCAGGTGTAAACAGCCCCTTTGAATCCATCGTCTACTTTTGTGGAAAGCTGACTAGAGTTGTGTCGCTCGAGTTGTCTTCTCTGATACGGAGAACGGCGGCGAATAGCTACACGAACCTGCCAGACATAGCCAGGCGAGCGTGAACGCGCATGACGTCACGCCCAGTCTCAGATTCGAGCCCGAATCCCTCTTATATATTTCACTGTACAGGATTATAGAGGCGATCTCAGTGATCAGAGAAGGGCTCATTCAGCTCATCAGGCGATTGTTTAAGCATGTATGGGTTAGAAAACGGCTATTTTTAACATGAAATGTTGCGCAATGCACCTTTAAAATGAGGGCTATGTTTTGGCTTTTTCTTACGTTTGTGTCAAAAAAATGCAGTACACTTTCAGGGGTTGGGTCATCTGGCTGCATGTCTCTTCCTTTCCACACTTGAGACATTATAGATGGCACTCACTCAGTGCAAAGCACAAACCACATCTTGTAGTTTCAGATGTGCCAGAGCTGAAAAGAGCACCCTATAATTTATGGATCAGCATGAATGTAACTGTCACTCCTTTTCAAGTTAACATTGGGCAATCTAATCCGGTCTCTTTATCCAACTGGTCTTGATTCAGTAATTAACCACCATCAAAGTTTCTAACTGAGCAGCCAATTAACAAATAAAGTAGTTTTATAGTAATTACACCTCATTGAAGATTCTTACCTTTTTTATTGTAGTTTACAATTGCACTTTAAAATGCATAATTTTACATTTGCAAACACTGAACACTGTTTTAAAATAACCAAATGCTTTTAAAATAAGAGGTTTGACAATAATCTCAAAAATATTTATGAATCGGTTACAGTAAAAGCTTTTTAAAAAATGTAAACTGGTATATTTTGCCATTTGAAATCGCAAGGTGAAATGCAATACAGCGCCTGCAATGGTGTGCACACACCCAAACCAGCCCACTCATTTACATATTTTCTGGCTTTAAAGGCACTAGTGAGGAAACACTTCTGCATGTCAGTATCACTCATTGAAGCAAAGATGACTTGTTTACATCCCCTGCGATACGAAAGTGATAAGGGAGAGAAAAGTGAGGGAAAGAGAAAAGAAAAAACGATGAAACTGTAAATCCTTATCAGAGGGGAAGGCAAAGGAGGAAGACGAGCAAAGGGGCCCTTAGATCAAAGCGTAACAAAATGTGCCGAGTGTTGACTCCAGGTACTGGGACGGGTCCGACTCACCTCGCTGTCACTTCCATCCCTTTCATCACCCAGGGCCTCGCAAAGCAGGATATAAATAAGTCATGCTTAATATTGTCACCCCGATAATGGAGAGGGAAAGGCCCCAGAATCAGAAAGGTGTCACGTTAAAAGCAAAGTGTTTGAAAGGAGCGATTCTGACTTTTTCCTTTTCCCCTCGACAAGATTTTATTTTTCAAAGTGGCACTAAAAGCTTGAAAGACTAATGTTGCTGTAGTGTTGAGGGATTAGACTCTATATTGCTGAATACACTCGAATGATATACTATATGCTTCAAGAAACAAATATTTCTAAGCAGAGGCACAGAATCGAATTTCAGCGCTTCAAAACATTGCACATTTGATGTAGATAAATCTTTCCCATTCATCAACAGTGCGCTACCATTCAAAAGGCCGGGGTCAGTACGTTTTTGAAAGAAGTCTCTTATGCTCACCAGGGGTGCATTTATTCATTAAAAAAATACAGAAACTCAAAATATTGTAACAATTTAAACTTTTCTATTTTAATATATATTGTAAAATATGTATTTATTCCTGTGATGGTAAAGCTGAATTTTCACCATCATTACTTACATTACATCATGTCGTATGATCCTTCAGAAATAATTCTAAATGCTGATTTGGTGCTCAAGAAACATTTCTTATTATTAGTGTTGAAAAATGAACATTCTGCCATCATTTACTCACACTCGTGTCATTGCAAACATGTTTGACTTTCTTTCTTCTATATGGAACATAAAAGAAGATACTGTTTTGTCAACACATTCTCATCCCAAAAAGTCATATAACTGACGTCTTGGGACGTATTTTGACCATACGTCAATATCCGCCTTTTTAGGGCCCCCTTAAACGTCGGTAGATGGCGATCCCGGGCCGTCATACAACTGACGCTTTACCTTTAACGTCAGTAAGGTGACGGGTTAGGTTTAGGTCTGGGGTAGAGTTAGGATCCCATAACCTCATCTACCGACGTTTGAGGGGGCCCTAAAAAGGCGAATATTGATGTATGGTCAAAAGACGTCCCAAAACATCAGTTATATGACTTTTTGGGATGAGACTGCGTTGGTTTTGTCGATATTGGGTACAAAACTTTCAAGCTCAAAAAATGATGTATGAGAACCAATGAGGTTTGACGTTATTTGATGTAAGATTATGTCAAAATATTTGATGTATTCTGTTTTACACACACTAATGTGCATGAATTAATTGTGAGAGTGAATAAAGGCTTAAAGGAATAGTTCACTTATTAAAAAAACTTTTGCTGATAATTTACTCACCCCCATGTCATCTAAGATGTCCATGTCTTTCTTTCTTCAGTCGAAAAGAAATTAAGGTTTTTGATGAAAACATTCCAGGATTTTTTCCCTATAATGGACTTCATTGGGAACAAAATGGTTCGAACTTGTTCATCAAAATGAACAAATCTTTTTCTGAGTCAATTCGTTCGTTTCGTTCGTTGAATGAACCAAATGACTCGGAAAAAGATTCGTTCATTTTGATGAACAAGTTCGAACAGGAGAGTCACAAACGTGTGTCACAGAACAGAGCAAGCTTATAAAATTTAAACTTTGTTATTTTTTTCTTTTAAATGAGCGATCGTTTCACTTGATAAGACCCTTATTCATCATCTGGAATCGTTTAAAGCCCTATGAACAGTTTGCAGTTTGTACTGAAACTGTCTTTTGGACAAACCGTTTGGTTCCCAATGAAGTCCATTATATGGAGAAAATCCTGGAATATTTTCATCAAAAATCTTAATTTCTTTTCGACTGAAGAAAGAAAGACATGGATCTGTTTATCTACAAAGTGATCATATCACTTCAGAAGACTCAAACTATACCAGCAGAAGCATATGAATTTATTTCAGGGAAACTTAAACCACTGGTTTTCACAATGCAGACAAAAGCAGCTGAAACATTCTTCAAAGAAGAAAGTAAAACGACTCGAGCATGGAATAATATAATTACTGTAAAGTAAATGATCACAGAATTTATATTCTTAGGTGAACCGTCCCATTTTGGTCTAAAAATATATAGAAGAGGTTTAGGCGTATGCATGAGGTTGGCGGTGACCGACTGTACTGTACATTAAAGATCCATCTCTCTACGGACATGCAGTAATGCGGCCCACAAAGTGCTCCGCCTCATCCACTCACACAATGTACTTGTCTGTCTCCCTCTCTCTCTTCCGCAATCTACCGCAAACAATCTCCATCCCATCTACAACTCATAGCCAGAGATGACTTAAGTCAGAGGAAGAATCCATTTACAATGTGTGCTTTGGAGCAGCTCCCTGACAATGCATGGCAGATTAGAGTGACATCTGTGATGAATCTTTCATAAACACTTTCTCCAGCACCGAGGCTTCTCTGAGTTCCCTGCGCCGTAGTGAGTGCCTGTTCAGATGTCATCTCGACGGGTCCTCAGACTGAGGGGAGAGTGACACGGAACCCGCTGAGTGGGGCATTAAAATTAATCCGGAAGTCACACACACAAGCTGCAGCACATCGTGAAGGCAAGCCACCCCCCTCCCGCCAGACCCATCCCAAAAGGCACCACGACATGTGTCCACCGCCTTCAGATTCAGAGTCAATTTCATGTCCTCATCAATTCTTCACTGTGATTCTCCACATTTGTTTCATTTGCATAACTTTTGTCTGTCTGTTTTCCCCGCTTTGAGTCGGAACACAGTTTTCCTTTCTTTGACATCCTCTTTAAGAATGCGGCTTCAAATTTAATGCGAGCAAAAGAAATATATAAATATATCAAAGGTTGACATGACGTTCCTGCGCATTATTCTCTTTGAAACGCGCTTCTGTTCCTGCATTAAGGATACTGAGAGATAAGTGACAAGAGGGCACGGGCGCACACGGAGACACAGGTTACCTCACGCATACATGCCACATCCAATTCCAATCTATCCCCGCCAAAAGTCTGTCTGCGACAAAGCCGGCATGCGGCAGTGATACCAGCTAACAGAACAATGCAGCCAATACTAGCAACTTGACACTTGATTTCAACACCATTAATATCTACAGTGGATCAATGAAAGAAAAAGTTTTAGTCTCAATGTTTCAAAACTTTGATGTGGCAAAAAACACGTTCTCTCATGAAACATGTAACTAAAGCGTACAAACACGCATTGTTCTGGTCCCGCAGATGGATTCGGTTTTACATCTTTTATTGTATTTGAATTCTTCATGGCAATATTGTTTTAATTCAATTCATAAATCATTTCAATTTATCATTCTTTTGTCTACACTGTGCTCACTACATTTGCCTGTACATGGCTTTACATGTGCACTGTTGGTTTGGAACATTCTCTTTAATTCATAGATACATCACAGCTGCTCTCAAGTGCTCAAATGCCGCTGACATGTTGATAAATTATACAATAATTGCTAAAATGTTTTAATGACATTTAATGACACTTCCAAATTTAACATATGGCAACAAACCAAAAAAAAAAAAAAAAAAAAGTGGAACATTTCTAAAACACCTGGTGAAAGCCTTCACTAAATGTTTAATTGGCTTATTTTATTGTAAAAAGTCTACTGGTGTTTCTACTCGCTCTCATACAGCCCAGTTCCCGGAGTGAAGCTGATACTGATGGATTTTCTGCATTTACTTGCTGCTTTTCCCACTTCCAGTGCATTGTCCATTTTTGGGGGGGTGGGATGTGGGGGTGGGGGGTACAGATTCTGAAGGGAGTTGATGCAAATGATGTCTAGTATTAAATATTGATCTCACTCCATTTCAACTGAAGGTAGACCTCATACTCGCAAACAGACGCTTGTCTCTTTAAATCAGAAGAACTGTCGCTTTTGTGGCTGTCTGTTTACAAAATAAGAGACTGAAAATGAGACCTGGTCCCAAAAGACGACCTCCTTGTTTAAATATGAATAATAAATACATATCAGATAAATAATTCTGCAATCTAAATTATTGAGAAGAGGAAGGATTTATGAATTTGTGAAACTCACAGCACTGAAACTAGGGATAATGTCAAGCAATAAGTGTCACTGGTAAGGAAGATAAGGCCTGGTTTCACAGGCAGGGCTTAGATTAAAGGAGAACTCCGGCGCAAAATGAATAATAACACAAAAGATTTGTTTTCATGATAATCGAATATAAAGAGTTTTTTTTACGTCTCGGTTACGGATGTAACCCATGTTCCCTGAGTAGGGAATGGAGACGTTCCGTCTTCCTGCCACTTTCCACTGTGCCGCGGGGATCGCCTGACCTCAGTCTTGGCTTGCAGCGAAGAAACATGTCTGTATTGCTGCCAGCGTCCTCCTTTTATAATCAAAAGTGAGGTGGAGTTACGCTATGCAAAATCCGCAGACCCATGGCATTTCTTTGCCATTGGCTCATTTTATATTGAGCGAAGCTGATAGGCTTTCTAAGCGAAACCCCATTCGTCGTCATCCGACGGAACTCGGAGTGATAACGAAAGGTAACATTTTAGTGTATAACGCTAGTATATAGGACACAGAGTAATGAAAAAAGTCCAATTCGCGTATACAGACAGGAGCCAATGGCAAAGAAAGAAGTTTCGTCAAGTTGTACCACGAACGCCGTTCATACAGCTCAGAAGTTCGCTGAACTTCATACAGTTCAGCTCACTTAGCACAGTGAACTTGTTGAAACTTTTTTCTATGGCTCCTGCCTGTATACGCAAAGTGGACTGTCTTTATAAAATATATTCTTATTAAAGATGAACTGAACTGAAATTTGAGAAAAGGTGATATAACAGATGTATTTTATTTATTCTCATTGGTACAATTTTTAAAATGGCAGAATTTGTTAAAAGGGATAAAATGGTACATTGAAAGTGTTGTTTTTGTTGCACGGGCGCCGCCATGTTGGATTTCAACGTTCGACTACGTCACTGGCATGGTAAGCCACTCCGTTGCCTACCCGCACCAGCAGAACAGCCGTAGCTTGTAAACAGTCTGAGGTGCGCTGACATGGCTGAGGAAACAGATTTTTTAGCGACACACTATTTAGAGATGTGTACTTTCGTCAATGAGTACATGAAACGTCTGACAATGCACGAAATGTTTTATTTACACAAGTTACAAGTTCAATGCATCACGTTAACGTTACTTGAATCCTTGATATTCGGGTGAGGGGGAAAAGATCCCTGATGTATAGTTCACTGTAAAGGATGGGATTTTCTCCTTCCTAAATGCACCCTCGCCCATAGAGTGAACTGCCAGTACGCTGTTAATCTAAACCAGCCTTTCTCAAAGTGGGTGCCGCGGCACACTGGGGTGCCCCCTAGCTGTGTCAGGGGTGCCGCCAAAAAATTACGTAGGCTAAAAAAAATGTGAACCCATAGAAAAAAAACAGCTGACATTTCATATATAAATATATTTGAATTTACATTCTTCTTTTTAAACATATGAACATATTAATAAAAATGTAAATTCATTTTAGATAAATATATAAAATTAATCATAAAAAAATCCGTCTCATAAGACCGAAGCAAGACACACACAACTTGACGCAAGTGACGCAATCCATAGCAACGCGTTATAGCAACACCTCAGACTGACAGAAACGTAAAAATAAACGTGAATTTAGGCCACTTTAGTTAAAGCATTATGGATCGTTTTTTGAAAAGAAAATCCCCACAAGAGCCGGGGATTTTTATTTTATTTTATCTGCATCCTGCACTTCATTTGAGTTCTCCTGGTCTGGATTTGTTATTGGGTTCTTGTATTGGGCGGTCCACCTCTTACGGTTTTATGGCATTTGTGTCTCTGATTAATTATTTTGTGAATTACTTTCCAAACCTGTGTTTTTAAAGGTGCTATAAAGTTTTTATTATTATTGTTATTTACAGTTCATATTATTTCTCTGTTCATTACTGTTCTGTCTAACTAAACAAGACATTTGCATTTAAATTTGGGTTATGCAGTGTTTTTAAATTATATTTTACACTGGGGTGCCTTGAGATTTTATGCACTTTTGAAAGGTGCCCTGACTGAAAAAAGTTTGAGAAAGGCTGATCTAAACAGTCTGAGAAAAGTCTAACAAGTTAGCCCAGCCGTCACCTATTCGTAAAATACCCTGCTACTTATGGGGCGGTCCAGCGTCTCAGCTCGGACATCCTTAAGAGACAGCATAGCCTCCTTCAACACGTTTCTCTCACCGAACAGCATCCGAAATGAACGGTGCATGGTGATGCATTTTTCGCCGATCAATAAATGTCCATGTTGACCTCTCTGCAACAGATCGTCTCCGTGCAGTGTCTATGCTCCACAGCGCTCGCGCCCACAGTCACTTTCCCCCAAACGATCCTGTACTGTAAGTGAAGCCTGAAACTGATCGTCCTCCATGTGGTGGTAGTTAGACACTACCGGCCTGTCCCTCACGGGCTCAAATGCGTAATCCATGCCGTTAAAAGCGCTCATTTTAGTCTGTGTACAGGACCTACAGCTGTTGTCTATGGCGCTCCGCAGGTCCTACCATGCCAGTGACGTCATCGGAACTGCCAGCGCTAACAAGCGCAATTTTGCGTTGCTTAAAAAAGCTATATTAATATATATTTTTAAAAAATGTTTAGTGTAATTTACTTTTAATTGTCATAAACAACACGTTTTCAACGTCGATATTTTTCAGTTCAGTTCATCTTTAAACTGTCTGTACATTTACAAAGTTCTCAATGCTTCGATTTGCATGTAGGGACCCCCATCATGTTACTGTGTTAGTGTGGGGCTATTTTGAGCCTTGTTAGTAATATTAACTAGCGATTTTTATTTTTCATTACTCTATGCCTTATATACTAGCGTTATACGCTAAATAGTTTGTAGAGATAAAACTCTACATCCGATTGTCATTAAAACAAATCTCAGAGAACGGTCGACTAGGTTCATACCACGTAGGTTCATACCATACCGCAGGTTCATACCACGGACGCCATTCATAAAGTTCAGAAGTTCGCTGAACGTTCAGCTCACTTAGCATGGCTTTCGTGTTTCGACTTGTCGAGACTGTTTTCCAAAGATGGCTCCTGCCTGTATAAACGAAGTGGACTGTTTCTAAGTATAATAAAAGGAAATGTGCCTACCGAAAAAAAAAAAAAAAAAAAAAAACACATTCAATATAATAGTGTTGTATAAAGAAAATAAAAAGCAAATATGACTATCACAAAGATGCTGTGTATAAGAAAAAGACAAATAAAGTTTGTAAAATTAACTTCAACTGTCAGAAAGGCAGCTCATGAAGAACCAATCATGTACAGAAAGGAATGTTCAAATTCAGAGGAACAGTTCAGAAGAAACTTTAAAGGGTAACTAAACCCCTGGTCAGAGCCTGACTCCACCCACTAGCAATATTTGAAAAATGCTGAAAAAATGGGCAGACCCCAGCGGGGCTAGGGGGCGTGCACCTGAGACCCGCCGTGAGTGACAGCTGCTGTCAGACTCTAAAATAGAGCGAGACTAGTCTGGAGTGACTCAATAGCTGCCTTTGCAACAGAGCGGCCATTTGAAGTCGAGGACTTTTCTCCCTCACCTTCACCTTCACCTGAAGTGGATGAGGGTGAATTGTATGTATGGGCCAAATCCATTCGAGCCGCTGGCTCAAACTGCGGTCTTAACTCCCGCATCGCGACCGGCATCTGATGACTTATGTCGTCGAGTTGATCTCAATAGCGCACGCTATTGATATTATGCCGCTATATGAAAAAATCCAGCAAAATGCACCGGCTCGTTTGTCGACCCTAGAGGATTAACTTTATCCTAACCATAAATTGTGATTAAAATATCCATGATCACTCACATCAAGACGCCGCTGCGGTGGAGGAGTCCATGCAGGACGAGCAGTGTTTGGCACTGCGTGTGGAGAAGCCCATGTCCACCTCTATTCCGTTACTATCCTGATCACTGTACTAAACACTGATAAATCTATGCTAACTTGAAGCTATCCTAACTGTACTATGCTACTAGCTACACAAAATAATCTAAATTATCTATATAATGCTATGCTAAATAGATGCAACAATACTCTATCCTGGTCGTTTTCAAAAATAATCTAAATAACTATATAAATGCTATGCTAACTAGATGCTATTATATGCTATAGTATCCTGATCGTTTTCAATATTCATAAATCCAACTCCTGACTCGCTACAGTAGTTTTGACGGAACCAGATGCTTTTATACCAGGGGCTGCCAAGGGCGTGGTGAGCTCGCACCAAGGGTGTGACAGAGTGCGTCTGAGAGTTCGCTACGTCAGCAAGTACCCCTACTGCAGGAGCTTTCCGTTTAACCTGAAGAGGGCAGCACTCAGACGTTTTTACACCATATATTTGAAAATCAAAACACTTTATACTCAATTGTCAAAAAATGTACTCGAATCAATGAACAGCATTTATGAAGCTCCATTCTTACAGATCATTAACTAAAAAAAGTTGTTTTGGTGTTTAGTTACCCTTTAATGATAAAGATTGAGAAGATTGGATCAGTTGTGCTCGATTTTTGGAATACCAACGCATTCTCACCCCAAGGCGTCACCTTTGACCATGCTTCAATATTTGACATTTTAGGCGCCCTTTAGCGTCAGTTATATGACGCGATCCTATGGCGTCATCTAACTGACGTTAAAGGAAAGCGCCAGTTAGATGACGCGGTTAGGTTTAGGTGTGGGGTGGGGGTAGGGTACACGCAATCCTAGGGCGGCATCTAACTGACGCTAAAGGGCGCCTAAAGCGTCAGATATTGAAGCATGGTCAAAATGCTTCCCAAGGCGTCAGTTAGGTGACGCCTTGGGGGTGAGAATGGGCTGGGAATACTTAAATAATTTTTTTTTTTTTTTTTTTGGAATACTTGATGCGGCCCAGTCTGACCCAGACTCTATCTCCAGCGGCCCCCAGTTAAGTTGAGTTTGAGACCCCTGCTCTATGCCTTGTATACTAGCGTTATACGTGAAACAGTTTTTAGAGATAAACTCTTTACATTCGATTATCATGAAAACAAATCTCAGAGAACGGTTGACTAGGTGCCAATGTGTTGTCAGACCAAAGGTTCATTTTGTGCCGGAGTTGTCCTTAAAGCCATGATTAGGCCTCAGTTTAATTATGACATTTAAGTAGTTTTTTTTTTCCCTTACCAAACAATACTAATGTGCATCTTGAGACAAAATAATGGCACTTATATATTTTAAGATATGTCAGTGCAAGTTGCTTTCAGTTAAAACAGCTCAAATATGCATTTAAACCTTGTGAAAAGTGACAATTGACTTCAGCATGGATTTGTGAATATATGCAATATGATGACAAAATAGCATTTAATGCACACAAAAAGAAACAGCTCATTCAGATGAACAACATGACATCATGACTTTTGCGTAAACATATACGCCACTTTCGAGTCAGGTGGCGTGTCATCTCTACGCATTTTGAGCTATCCGGGTGTATCCGCGTGTATGCGTGTATGTCTACGCCATTAACGTCCACGTCATTCCGCGTGTCTGTACACGCAGTCAAATCTCCAGTCATAAATGCCATTAACCCCAGTGACGGTTAAGTTTAGGGATGGGGTTGAGGTAAGTCATATCTTTTTTTTACCTAGGATGGTAAGGGAACAGTCATAAATGCCATTAACCCCAGTGACGGTTAGGTTTAGGGACGGGGTTGAGGTAAGTCATATATTTATGTAACGTTAAGTCAACGGCGTTCATAAACACGCTGAAAGGCGATTATGCGTCTTGATAGCACGCCAAAAATAGAAATACGAATTGGCGTGTCATACACACGCTACTTCATGAGATCAGTCGGAGATTTAAAGGAATATCTCACATTAAGATCACTTAGCATCATTTGTGGCATAATGTTGATTACCACAAAATAATTTTGAATGGTGAAAATAAACTTCCGGGCTACAGTTAGGGACGTATAATTTCCAAAAAGATGTTTTTTGTTGCTATGGCATAGAGGAATTTTGGGTTCCCAAAGAACCTTTTGTAAACAGCTCTTAAAAAAAACCCACCAATGAACAATTTTTCATGCAGAACATTTTGTGCAATAAAAACGTTAGAGGTGAAAGGTTCTTCATGATCCATAGATGCATTGCCAATAAAGAGTTATTTTTAAGATATGTAAACACTATGAC